>SJXQ01009665.1:49410-130535 GCA_006408695.1 Aepyceros melampus | reverse complement strand
TTTTAATTTCATGGCTGCAGTCACCATCTGCAGTGATTTTGGAGCCCCCAAAAAATAAAGTCTGCCACTGTTTCCACTGTTTCCCCATCTGTTTCCCATGAAGTGATGACAGTAAACATTTGCTGCATAAAGAATTAAACACTGGGGTGGAAATATTTCTATTGCTGGCTTACAGGGTCTAGAAGAAAACTGTTCAAGGATCTGTCAAAAGTGGGAGGAAACTGAAAAGATATGTGCACCCTAATGTTCATGCAGCACTATTTACAATAGTGAAGACATGGAAACAACGTGAACATCCATCAACAGATGAATGGATAAAGATGTGGTACATACATACAGTGGAATACTACTCAGCCATAAAAGAACAAAACTGGTTATTTGTAGTGATCTGGATGAACCAAGAGTCTGTCATACAGAGTGAAGTCAGAGAAAACAAATATCATATATTAATGCATTATATATAGAATCTAGAAAAACTGTACACACTAACCTATTTGCAGGGCAGGAACAGAGATGCAGATGTAGAAAATGGACTGGTGGACATGGGGGTGAGGAGGGAAGGGGAGGGTGGGACGAATTGGGAGAGCAGCCCTGACATATATACACAATTGTGTAAACGAGCTAGCTAGTGGGAGGCTGTTGCAGAGCACGGGGATCTCAGCTTGGCACTCCGTGATGACCTGGAGTGGGATGGCGATGATGGGGTGGGAAGGAGGCTCAAGAGGGAGTGGGTCTACATATACATATAGATGAGTCATATTGCTGTACAGCAGAAACATTGTAATTATACTCCATTAAAAAAAAATAACACTTTAGAATTGGAATGAGACTGAGACAATGTTTTAGAGTTGTTTAGTAACTAAGTCATGTCCAACTCTTTTGGGACCTCATGGGCTGTATTCCACCGGCTCCTCTGTCCATGGGATTTCTCAAGCAAGAATACTGGAGTGGGCTGCCATTCCCTTCTCCAGGGTATCTTGCTGGCTGGATTCTTTACCATTGAGCCACCCAGTACACAATCATTTAAATGAGAAAATGAGAAGACCTGCAGGTCACAGTGAGCAAGAAACACCACTAATTTGATTACTCACACAATTCCTTTAAAAATTATGTAGCAGACAAAAATGGAAATATAGATCAGTAGAATAGGATAGAAAGCCCAGAGATAAACCCACGTACCAGAGGTCACCTAATCTATCACAAAGGCGGCAAGAATATACAATAAAGGAAAGACAGTCTCCAATACGTGCTGTTGGGGAAACTGGACTGTTACATGTAAAAGAATGCAATTAAAACACTTTCCAATACCATACACAAAAATAAACTCTCAAAATAGATCAAAGACCTAAATGTAAGGCTGGACACTATAAAACTTACAGGAAAAGATAGGATACTCTTTGAC
The DNA here is from genome assembly GCA_006408695.1 of Aepyceros melampus. Taxonomy (NCBI): domain Eukaryota; kingdom Metazoa; phylum Chordata; class Mammalia; order Artiodactyla; family Bovidae; genus Aepyceros; species Aepyceros melampus. The sequence goes on along the minus strand of SJXQ01009665.1, from coordinate 129,133 downwards.
ATAAATTGTACCAAGATCTTTTCTGATCTACCCCTAAGAGTAATGAAAATTAAAACAAAAAGTAATAGGACCTAATTAAAAATTTTTGCACAGCAAAGGGAACCATAAACAAAACAAAAAGACAACCCTCAGAATGGGAGAAAATATTTGCAAATGAAGCAACCCACAAGGTATTAATCTCCAAAATATACAGCTCATATAGTTCAACATGAGAAAACAACCCATTCAAAAAAATGAGGGGGAGCTAGAAACAGACATTTCACCAATAAAGATATACCGATGGCCAACAACCACATAAAAAATGCTCAACATCAGGGAACCCCCCTTAAATATTAGAGGAAAGCAAACCAAACTACAATGAGGTATCATCTCACATTGGTCAAAATGGCCATCATCAAAAAATCTACAAACAATAAATGCTGGAAAGTGTGTGGAGAAAAGGGAACCCTCTTGCACTGCTGGTGGGAATGTAAATCGATACCATCACTGTGGAGAACAGTATGGTGGTTCCTCAAAAACTAAAAATGAGCTACCATATGACCCACCAGTCCCACTCCTGGGCATATACCTGGAGAAAATCATAATTCAAAAAGATACATGCACCCTAATGTTCATTGCAGCTATTTACAATAGCCAGGACATAGAAACAACTTAAATGTCCATCAACAGAGGGCTGGATAAAGATATTATATATATACAATGAAATATTACTCAGTCATAAAAATGAAGGACACTGTGCCATTTGCAGAGATGTAGACGGACCTAGAGAGTGTCATACAGAATGAAGTCAAAAAGAAAAAATGTCATATTAACACTTACGTGTGGGATCTCAAAAATGATACGCATGAACTTATTTGCAAAGCAGAAAGAGAGACACAGAGGTAGAGAACAAATGTATGGACACCAATGGGGGACAGGGGTGGGATGAACTGGGAGACTGGAATCGACATTTGTATATAACTTAACTCTATGTATCAAATAGATAACCAATGAGAACCTACTTTATAGCACAGGGATCTCTACTCAGTACTCTGTGGTGACCTAAATGGGAAGGAAATCCAAAAAGAGGGGATATATGTGTAACTAATTCACTTTGCTGCATAGCATAAATTGACATAACTATTCTCTAACAAAACAAGCAACTATTCTCTAACAAAAATTTAAAAAGTGATGTGGCAGAGATGACGAGATGTTCCCTAGTATCTGTTGCCCATTTCTTCTACAGTAGTAAGATTACAGGTGGTTGAGTGAGTGCCCAGAATTAAAACCTCAAGGCCTCTCCGGTGGTAGGAGAGCTATGTGACCAGTATCCACCATGGGGATGAACCAGAAATGTGGGAGGGCAGCTTCTGGGTCTGAGAACACCCTGCTCTCTTATTTTTAATCCTTTTGTCCAAACTGCTCTTGGAAACATGGACGATGCAGGAGACCTGGGTTCGATTCCTGGGTCAAGATCCTCTGGAGTAGGAAATGGCAACCCACTCCAGTATTCTTGCCTGGAAAATCCCACGGACAGAAGAGCCTGGCAGCCTACAGTCCATGGAGTCGAAAGAGGTGGACACAACTAAGCACATACACAAAGCATAAAAGCCTGTTTTCTTATTTTAGATTCTTGAATGTTCCCGAGCAATAGTGCTCCATCTAGAGGAAAAAGTAGGTAAACTAAGACTTTTAAAGCCAACAGGACATATTTTTGCACGTGTGCAAAAAAGGAGAATAACAGAAAACAAGTGACAAGACAGAATAACAACAAAAATTGAGTAAAAAAAAGATGTAAAAATAATATTCAAAATTTTCCTTTCCTTATTTAAAGTAAAGGTAAGTAACAGTTAAAAATTTAGGGGTTAACTAATGGAAACTTTATCAGCCCTATCTACTATATCAGTTTTATAATGATTTCTACATAGCCTTGACCCCATCATCTTTTAGACAATCTTATTTTTCTTTAAGGAAAATTAATAAACTATGCATCTCCTACTTTATTCCTCCAGATTCATATATGCTGCCACCTTGTGAACGCAATTAGATATGAGAGTGACCATACATTCAGGTATTTATGATAAAGCTAATATTTTGCTTTTAACTATTCTTAGCACAAGCAAATCAGATTTGCAAATGTGACAGCTAGGACCTGATGACCACACCTGGAATGACAGAAGAATGAACAGTTTAAAAACTGATGTCTCTCACAATTCTTGCAGTATTGAGGAATATCTTTATTACTATTGCTGCTGTTGTTATTTTAATTAACTTTTTAAACCTGAAAAAAATGATTCCTTACCACAGCAGAAAATATATGGAACCTAAAGTTAAGAGACTCAGGTTCAAGCTGTCTTATAGCTCTAGACTGGGGGGAAATCTACTTAGGTTTTTATGAGTCGGTAGTTTTTCTATGTTACAAGTAAACATATAAGGAATTTGTTTCTAAGATGAAACGAAGTGTGCACAGAGCTATTATTTCTAGGGAGAAAGGAATGAGATGCTACATGAATTAAAGTCAGGAAAATCTGCTTTAAGATGGCTTGGGGTACCTGAGCAAGGACTGTGGTATATTTTTTGCAAATATATAGCTTCCCACAATGTAGTCTCAAGCAAAGATAATCTCTAATAAAGATGTCTCAAAGATCTTTAACCTGAAAGCCTAATGACTTGATTATAGTGACATGTTTCAACCATTACTATCTCAAATCCATTTTGTTTCAAATTCTCTTTCCATTGAAAGTTATCTTAAAAAAAAACTACTTCAAACATAATTGTTCTCAGGTTTGTGTTGAATTCTCTTATATGCAATTGATTTTTCCCAGTAGCTCAGAGAGAAAAATTCCAAAGGGCCCACACAATGCTCCAGGTGAGTTCTCTGTATTAGAAATATGTGTGGAGATGAGAATTTCTGATGCTCCCTTTGTGGGCAGAGCAGTGTGCTTTCCATTGAACACTACCAGACTGGAAAACTGTAAACCAAATGGGTTGAAAGCATGTTCCAGACACAGATGTACTGGAATCCAAGTGGAGCCTCTCCACAGTGTTCAGGAAGGAGAAGAAGGATGCCTGGGTGGGTGCTGATCACCCTTGTGTGCGGGTCTCTGGGTGAGGAGTCAACAGGAGAAGGCCAGGTCTGCCTGGAAACACACGATGTTTCCTTCAAAGTGAGGTACAAACACAGGGGTACACTAAGATTAAGATTCTCCCTCTTTTTCTCGATTATAGATTCAGAAGGGAGAAAAGAGAGGAACGTTTGCTTTTCTAAGATGATGTGTTTCCAAATTTATTCTTGAGAAAAAGCCTTGGGGCCCAAACGTAAACTGTTAATGTTTTCCATAAACTAATATGCAGGCAAGATTTTTTTTTTTAATTAACTGTAGATTAAGAAAATCCATTGAGCTGAAACTGGTTCATAGTAAATTCAACACATTTGAAGTTAATCATCATGGGCTGAAGAAGCAACTAGAAAAGCTGTGATTGCACATAAATTGCGTGTTGTCAGTCAACTTCTTAATATGTGTCTCTTACGGGTCACATACTTTGTTTTGTTGCTACATATGGCTGATAGTAGAAAGTACTTGCTCTCTGGCCATCTGAATTGAGGAAGATAGTGTAGATGATAGAGAGCATTGCAGATGGTGCGAAGAACCATGGAAACAAAACTGAGGGTCTTCAATCACCCAGTTTCTAGTACACACATGGTGAGTATTGTAGTTTATTTTGAAACAGCAAGCTCATAACAGTTACTAGTTCATATTCAGCCCTAACTAGAACCTCGTAGATATCAATTTATTCATTCATTCGACTGGCATGCAATAAACATTTAGTGTCTAATGTGTGGCTGGCTACCGAGTTTATGAGAATCAGTGAAACAAACTCCTTTTCCTTGAAGAATTTATAGGATGGTGGGAGAGACTAGAAACTGTAGTTATAACTACAGTTAACTACATTACAACTATAATGGAATTGAGTCTGCCAGAGAAATAGAAAAGTACATCATGTGGGTATTTTAAAGCACACAGGGTGCAGGACTGAAGTTATGTATCAACTTGGAGTCCTGACTGGGGCAGCTGCCTCTGGCTTTGGATGGTTCCATGTCCCCCTCCCAGGCTGACCTTGCTGGTAAATGCATCAGGCTCCAGAGAGTGTTTTATGGTTGACAGAGTCCTAGACACTAGATCAGACCTTTATCCCAGTTAAACCTGGCATAGAGATACTTGAGGTCCTTACCAAAATCTGATCTGACAGGACCACCCATTGTGATAGAATGCCCGGCAAAACCTCGTGCCTGGAGAGCCAGTCTTTCTCTTGAACGAGGATGGACGAGCAGAGACAGGAGATGAGAAGAACCCAGAGCTTATCAACAATGACAACTCTCACCTTGCAGCGTTTGAGCCGGGGCATCTGGGACTTACCTTTTCAAGGGGGCAATGGATACTGTCTCGGAGAAATGGAAGCAAGTTGGGTCGGTCGAATTCAGCATAAAGGCTGATCTGCTTCTCGTGGTAGCGCTGTCCCTTATGATGGTCTCTTTTGAAAAGCTTATGCAGATACTAAAAAGAGCAAAGGAACAAACGAGGGATATTAAAATATGGAAGTGATACCTGTTTAACATTGTTATTTTCAGCCACAACAGACTGGCAGTGGAAAAGCAGTTTTTGGGAAAAATCTCTAGGTGAAGGGGAAGTGGAAAGGAGACACCTTGGCAAGAGTAAGGAGGTGCTGGTACTTCCTAGAACGGCCCCAAGTGACCTGTTTCTGCCTCTTACCAATCATGTGGCCCTGGGCAGGTCACTAACCTGTGACTGAGTTTCTTTACCGGCAAAAATCTTCAGTTGTGAGGACTGAATGAGTTACCATTTATAAATCACTCAGAACCATACCTGGCATGTAATAGGCACTGCAGAAATGTTATGACAGGAGCTGTTAATATTCTCACCATCATCTGCTTCACCTCAGAAGTAAAAAGCTTGATCAGTGGTGTTTCTAGATTGTAAAAATTCTCATCCTTTACATAAAAGGGGGTAGAGTCATGGAGTAAGAACACGTTTTCAAAAATAACTCCAGTAGCAGGTGCTAAATTAATTCTCATATTTTCTAAATCTCCTCTCCTTAAGTTTTACTGAGATCTGTGTTTACCATGAAATGCTGCCTCCACTGGGGACCTCAAAAAGTGAAATCAATCAAGAAGAGTCAGGTGTTTTGAATCCATTTTCATAGCTGATTCCTTTTTCTGACTGTCTAAAAAAGTTAATGAACCTTCAAGGGAGTGAGTGATTGACTTTGGAGTAGTAGCAAGGTTATCAATATATTGCACAGAAGTCAGAAATCGATATTCAATGCTTAGTTCAGATTAAATGGACACAAACACCCTAGCACCCACCTGAGGTGGGAAGACTTCATCACACCAAGGGCATCAGTGTATCTGCCCCCTCAACTGGACTGGTTCTTCAACACAGAGCGTCAGCCTGCCCCGAAGCTGTGACGGGGAATGAAGCTGCTGGAGCCTGACACCTGCTGTCGTATATGGCCACTAAATAAGCCTAACCAGGACACAAGCACACTGAGGACCCCCTCCTTGGGTTAACCGCTCCCTCTCTCAGGCAAGAACTAGGGGAGTCCGAGAGAAGTCCCTGCTCCGACGGAGACTCCGGCACTCCACTGGCACGGCGTCAGTGTAAGAACTGACACGCTGCAGTTTCCCAGAGGTGCAGATGGATTAAGAAGGCTCTGTTGCATCTTCGGGGCAAACGTATGGAGACATTACTTTGCCTGACAGAGACGATTCGCCACTTCAGTGTGAGCGCTACCACTGCCCTTCCGACACTGTCACTTGATACCTGCCGCCTGTAATCCTGTCTCACGGCTGAAGGAAGCCAGAAATCACTGCTTTGCAAACAAATTCCATGATGACCCACGCAGAGGTACCTTGCTTGGGTAAGCAGATAATCTGGCAATTTCCAATCATGAACAACAGAGCAAAAAGAATTCAGAAAACCACCAAGCAAACAAAGGGACAACGTTCCCCTCCCAAGTCACTTCATGTTCTTATACTGGAGTCTTCAAAAGCTTCAATGCATGAAACTGACTTATAAATGCTCTATTTCCCAACCCTCCTCCCGGGTTGCAAAGAGGTGTGCACAGACACAATAGTTTTATATGATGCTCACAGGCCTACTGGAACAACCCCTATTTTCACTGAAGACTTCTCTGGCATCATTTTGAAAGGACATAGAAAAACGTCTCTTCCTGTTTTGCTCCCATGACAGCAATGCAGAGAATCAAAGGAGCCTCCCAATGAAAGAAATCTAGAGTAATGAGTCCAATGGCACCACCACATGACCACATGAGAAAATAAGGCACAGGCTCTGTCAAAAAATGAGGCTCTGATCTGTGAGTGTCTTGTGTGGTCCTGGACGTGGAACAGCTGTGTGGTGTTTCCTTGGCAGGAAAACTTGGTATCTTTGGTGCACAGGCAGGGCACTGGCTTGGCTGTAATTGATGCCATAAATATATTAAATAGTAACTAGAAAAGTGTGGCGGAGAAGGCAATGGCACCCCACTCCAGTACTCTTGCCTGGAAAATCCCATGGGCAGAGGAGCCTGCTAGGCTGCAGTCCATGGGGTCGCTAAGAGTCAGACACGACTGAGCGACTTCACTTTTACTTCTCACTTTATGCATTGGAGAAGGAAATGGCAACCCACTCCAGTGTTCTTGCCTGGAGAATCCCAGGGACAGAGGAGCCTGGTGGGCTACCGTCTATGGGGTCGCACAGAGTCGGAGAGGACTGAAGCGACTTAGCAGCAGCAGCAGCAGTAGCAGAAAAGTGTGGACAAAGCGCACTACCTGCCATTCGTAAATAATGAGTATCGCCCACCATCAAGCCCTCAAAGCCACTGCAGCGAACCCAACACTGCACCCTGAGGGGAAGTCAGCCTGGAGAGAAACACACACTGGCCCTGGACAGTTAAGATGCGTATCTAAGGGATGATTCCAATGAGCCCTGACTCTACCAGCTTCCTATACGAAGGCAGGCAACGAAATCACTGAGATGTTTGCTTTCTGTGTCTGTGGTTAGCGATACTCTTTTGATGTTTCACTATATTTTTGGTTTTTTTTTCCCCCCAGCAAAAACTGCTATACATCCTGGCTCCCCTGACCTCTTTGGAACAGTCCCTTAGTGCTATCTAAGAGGCTGCTCTCTCAGGCTATAGTTCTATGTGCTCAATAACACATAATTCTCAACTTTTGGGGTGTGTATTTTTTTTTCCTTCAATTGACAGAAGGAAGTTGTTTACTCCTAGGCATAGTTTGATAATACAAAAATATGATTACTTTTTTCTTTTAATCACAATTCAATTGTGAGTCAAAGTTAAAGTTCCTGATCTGTTATTAATGCCCACTCTGGATTCTGATCATCTGCTGCATTATAATAATTACAGAATATTATTTGTGTTCACTCCAGTCTTCTCATACCAATACTGGAAGGTGACTTGCTGCTCTATTCAATCAACGGGCAAAAGAGGAGGACTGTCATGCTTACCACGTGCTGCAACTCTGGTCTGTCTTCTAATTCTTCCACTACTTTTTTAATCTATAGGAAAAAAAAATTAAGTGTAGAGTTATGAGGATACAAATACAGCTGTGAAATTATCTGATAAACATCTCTCTTCTTTATGATGATAGGGGTCTCAGACCTCATCTGTTTCAATACATATAAAGGCACTCACTGAAATTTTATCTTCATTGTCCAGAAGCATGTCAACAGCTTTCTGCAATATGAAAAAATACCCAGTCACTGAAATTTGCCACAGAAAAAGAGAACACAGAACATAATGTGTTATATATGGTATCACCATGAAAGGCAGAGGGCCTCTTTTACATGGATAAGAGAGTTCTTAGCTTTAGAATGGTTCTTGAGATATTTCTAAATGTATTTTAAAATTCATTTCACTCTGCGGTCTCTGTGTTTTGCATACAACATAAAATGGTGCTGTGCTACAACTCACAATACAAAGCATTTGTATTATTCCCAGAATCACAAAAAAGAGCTTTCTTTCTGGCCACGTGAATACTGATGGAGTACCTCTACAGATTCCACAGATAAAAGGAGCTGGTCTTATGTGGAGAAGAGGATAAGACACAGAAGGGGGGAGAAAAAAAGATACCTGAAGCTTCATAACAGTATAAAGCCTATGGATTTACAGAATTGAGTTTAGCCACCTTTATCATTCATGAAACACAAGTTAGACAGTGTTTGTAACAAGACAGCCCACCAGACTAAGCCTCATACAGAGTCCCTGGGTCTTGTTCTTGACTCTAGTACACTACCTACCTGTCTGCTGCATTTTTTTTCTGAAACATTAAGATGTTGGAAAAGATTACCCATAAGTTATTTTCTAATTAGAAAGTTATGTGATTCCTTGAGTTCATGCTCCTGAATAGCAACAAGTTTGAACTCATTCATCTTTTATCTACAGCTTCATATGCAAAATAAGCTCTTGAGATATATGAAGGGTGCGTCAGTCATAAGGGGAGACTGACTATGGGAAAATTAATTTCTATATAAGCTGTTCATCCCTTTAATCATCTTCTGACAGAGAAGCAGAACCTCTGCACCTGAACTTCCTGGGAACTGCACTATTTTAAAATCTGTACTCCCTAATGACTTGACTCACTCAGTATGAAAAATGGGCTAAAAGCATCTTTCAGAAAAAGTGATTTAGCTTCTATTTAAATTAAGTGTGTGAAGTCTAATACACAGCATGTAATAGATATATAACATAGCACATAATACCCCTAGATACAGTAAAATACAATTTTAAAAAGTTCAAGTAACCTTTTTGGAACCTTAAGTGTTCTACTCTTTGATTTATCTAAAATTTCAACTTTTTGAGTAACAGCTACTGTGCTTTATGAAACTCTTTCTTTTCATCACTAGCACTTGGCATTAACTTTCTTTTTTTAAAATACATACAAACAATGTCTATCATTTTACAAGACCCACTGTGAGATGTGGAGGCTGGGTGCCCTCATGAGTCAGAAGTGTAAGTGTTAGCTGCTTAGTCGTGTCTGATTCTTTGTGACCCCCAAGGACTGTAGCCCTCCAGGGTCCTTTGTCCGTGGAATTCTCCAGATAAGAATACTGGAGTGAGTGGCCATTCCATTCTCCAGGGGATCTTCCTGACCCAGGAATCAAACCCAGGTCTCCAACAATGCAGGCAGATTCTTTACCATCTGACCCACCAGGGAAGTCATCAGACAAACATCCCACTATTCAAATCCACTTTATTATCTTCTTTTTTATCTTTTTGTCATCTGAGACCAATGGAAACTCCACATGCTAAAGCTGTGAATGCCAAAGAATAAAAGTGTAACAAACAGACCAGAATAGTTTACTTACAGCTTGACTACAATTAAGCTGTAAACTGGGACATACAATTAAGAGGACTGAATGAGCTAAAGCTTATGGCTAGTTTTCTGTTCCTATGAATTAACAATGACCGGTTTTACTAAAAAAAAAAAAAAAAAAAAAATTACTTCACATACACACAGCTTTAAAAGTTCCACATCAAGTTATGATTGCTTTTACAGAAAAATTGCATCAACTAAAGGAGTCCTGAATGCCAGCTACTAAAGGAACATCTGGTAAGGGTCAGAGTGTTCTGAACAGTTAGCATACAACAAGTTACATGATTTATTAACTACTCAAGCATGTGGACAAATGTCTATTAAAAACTTGGACAGCACAAATAATTTATCAGTAGTAAAATAAACACATTATAACTGATTCACTCTGCTATACACTTGAAACTAACATACACTATAAATCAACTATACTCCAATAAAGTTTTTTTAAAAATAAAGAAATTTTAAAAGAAGAAAAAGAAACATTACCTCAGAATCAAAATCCATTAATAAAACAATTTTATCCTTGATAGAGCTGAAAAGATTATGTTTGTGGATCAACTGGAAAACATCCTTATGTCTTAATGTTAGGTATATTTCCAAAGCATTGCCATAATTTTTGTCATAGGTGTACCTGGTAAGACAAAAGTTTTTACATTAATGTTCATCAACACTTCTAATAAAACATGAAGATATATTCAATAAATCATGTTTTACTTTAATGAAAACTGAAACACTTGTTTAGAGAGGAAAAATTAACTTTATTTAGAAAAGTGTTCCTTGGGATTGAACTATATGTGACCAGTATTTCTTTCTCAGAACCTTGAGAAAATTTTAGAAAATTGAAAATATTCTATTGTCAATATTCTGTCAATATTGACAAAAACTAATTTCCTACAGAAAACTCTCAAAATGTTTTAGAGAAATCCATATACAAAGAAATTATGACCCCAAATGAAGGAAATTCTTATTCTAGTAATAGAAAGTTACAATTCTTACAAACAGTATTCAGCTGACAGAAGGGTGATATTCCAAAAGCTTATCTGTAGGGAGGTTGTATTAAATTCAGATGTGTTTTTGTGTTGAAACAATGTTTTCACATTGCTTAATTTTGCAAGTTAGCTCCTAAAGGCCAATTGATGCTAAGCTGCATTGGGTCCCTTATTAGCACTACAGAATTATCAGTACTCTTAGTGTTAATAACTAAAGAATCCAAGAAAAACTAGAACAATGTTTCCAGAAGAAAATGATTAGTGTTCCGACTCAGTGCCACAAACAAAACTCCTTTCACGGAAAGTCTTAACAGCCCTGATTCTAGGCCATTGAGTTTACTTTTCTTGGTCTCAGGCAAAAGAGTAAGAGTAATAGAAGGGTTTGTCTGAGATGGTGGGAGTGTGAAGAGGGACTGAAGCAAGATGGTCTTCCTGAGATTACAGTGTGCTTCTTGTTTCACTAATCAAAGGTCCTAGGGCACGGGGATACCTTATCTGTCTGCAATCAGGCGTTTAGCACAAAGCCCAAGTCACTGAAAGTGCCCAAAATACAAAAAGCATTGACCAAGCTTCCATATTCTGAAACCTGACTCAGTGCCAGGCACTGCACTCAGTTCTTGATTAAGAAATTTCATGAAAACCAACCCATACAGAATTGCCCACAGTGATCTTATAGATAAAGAGTCTACAGTTTGAGAAGCTTACTAACTTGCAGACCCAAGAATGAAAGAAACCAGAGCCTCACTGGGAAAATGACTCGTTGCAGTAGTCTAAGACCTGGCGTCCTTCCCTCCTCAAACCACTGCCTCCACCAAGTGGTGCTGACCAAAGCTCCTCTCACCCATTTCCCTTACCTTACCTTCTAGCTGTACACTGGAGCCTTATGAAAAGTTTTTTCTACTGAGAGTGAATATAGGAAAATGGTACATAAAACTTGCATTCTCCCAATTTAGTTTGCCAGATCTAAAATATGAAAACTTTTCATGACTATCGATTTGGGGGGAGGGGGGAAGCATTAAAATATACTCACAATTCTGCCAGGGTTTTAAGTAAGGTCCTGTTCTGACTATCTTTCTTCAGGTGATCCCGAACCGCTTGAACTATTACTGAATTGTTGTACAGATCTCCTGGCCATTCTCGGATCAACGTGGCAAAACCCTAACCAAGGGGAAAAAAACAGAACACTCTTTAAAAAGGAAAGCAATCCCAAGAGTTCAAACAATGCTTGAAAGTTTTCATGGAAAACACACAAAACCATTTATGATGAAAACATTGGTCCATGAACATATCATCAATTTTAAGACTATGGGTTTGGTGGTGGCAAGGGAGGCAGAGAATGACCACATATTCATTTCCATTGGCCATTCCTGAGAAGTGAAGTGGGCGAACCATCCCTGCTCTTATTATTGGATTAAATGCATGAGGAAGCGAGGCCCTGGGGTCCTTCCATCAGGCAACACTGCAGAGTTTAGGTCTACATGCTCTCTCCTCATTGTGGACTCACTGTAACACCTGGTAGGCATTCTTTGACATCTTACAGATACTGCCCAAGTCAGCTGCACAGCCAGCACTGTGCAAGTGGTGGCTTTGCTCCCATGATGGAATCACCCAGCATCCCACATTCAGCAAGTTATCATTTCTATCTTCCTTCCACTGGGTGCCTCTAATTCTAGTTTTGTTCAGGGATTTGGGACTTTGGTTCAAGTCTTATCCCCTGCTCTTACCCTGACTCTCTGCATTTCAAATGTTGTGGTTCTCATAGGAAATTCCAGATCCCCTGATTGAATCCTGTCTCCAGTGCTGTGGATCCTGTCTCCAGTGCTGTGGATCCTGTCTCCAGAGCCTTACAGTGCTGTGAGCCAGTGTCCTGGGCAGCCTCTGCCGTGCTGATCCCTAATTTTAGCCTTTGTAACTCAAAGTACTGGGGAGCAGTTTTACTTACTGATCTGTGGCAACTTTTAGGGGGAAAAAACCCCCAAAACTTTAAATGTTTCTATAGATAGCAGAAGAAATAAAAATATTCACATTATTGAAAAAAATATTAATATTAAATAACTCAGTGAATGCCTTAATGAGGCTTCTCTGGTGGCCCTGATGGTAAAAAATCTGCCTGCAATGCAGGAGATCAGGGTTCAATCCCTGGATCAGGAAGATCCATTAGAGAAGGGAATGGCAACCCACTCCAGTATTCTTGCTGGAGAATTCCATGGACAGAGGAGCCTGGTGGGCTACAGTCAGACAGGACAGAGTCAGACACAACTACGCGACTATCACTTTACTTCAGTGCCTTAATGAACTACTTTTAATTGGTTTAAATGATATTTAGAAATGAGAACAGCATGGTGGAATTTGCTTCAGTAAAGTACTAGGATTTGGTAAGAAGGAAAATCATGAGAGAATCAGGAATTAGTTTCAAGTCCAATTTTTACTCAAGTATCCCCTGGGAAGGATGGTAAGAGATCAGAACAACAGGCTGTGTATTTTCTATTCAAACTGCAACTTTCCTTCCTGTGACCATGACTATAGTTTGATCTGTGAGATTTGGGAAGGAGATTCACTCAGTAAAGAGGACATATTTTATAAAACCACTGAATCACAACATTAAAATATTCTCTGAATCAAAATGATACTTTGGGTCAAGTACAAAGGATCAAGTTTCTGTTTTCTTAAGACTCTGTAATTTATAAGATTAAAAGAAAAAAGTCCTGACAAGATTTCCACCCCAATACTAGCAACTCTCAGTAGCCCTGAAACCAGGAATAATTCTATTCAGGGAAAGATGAAAGCTTGGCTCCTTTTTTATTTTCCAGCCTTGCAGCTCTGCCAACTTCTAATGAAAATAAGACAAAATGACCGGTCACACTGTGTGATTAAAGATGAGACAACTCCAACATAAACTGAAATAAACACTTCTCACATTTCACATTAGGCTATTCTCTGCTTAACTGATTTTATGGGCCTCTGATTAAATATGATGAAAAATACTGATGAAATTACCCTGAAGCCTTTATTAATAATTAGAAGACACAGTTATCTGGGAGCTCTTAGGATCCAGTGGCAAAGTAAGAGAATCTCTTGGTGCCCATCACAGGAAGTAAAAGGTTAAGAACTATTCCTTAAATGAAATGCCACAAAAACCACCCCATTTTTAACATGCTTATATATCTGTTATTAATATTATAAAGCAAAGCTTAATTGTTTAAATAATTCTGGAAGGCTGTAAATTAAAAATTAAATTAAAAAATTTCAGTAGAAACTTCATACAAAGAAATCCTGAAGCACCAGTACTTCAAGAAAATACTTTTAATTTCATATATTTTTAAATTATATTTCTTATCAATGTTTAAAAATGATTTTACTTCTGGCTGTGCTGGGTCGTCACTGCAGGCTTGTCACCAGTGGCAGAGAGTGGGGACCACTCTAGTGGTGTTCACAGGCTTCTCCTTGCACTGGCTGCTCTTGTTGCAGAGCACGGGCTCTCGGGTGTTCAAGCTTCAGTAGTTGCAGCTCCCGGGCTTAGAGCGCAGGCTCTATAGTTGTGGCTCATGATTCGTGGCATGTGGGATCTTCCTGAACCAGGGATTAAACCTGTATTTGCTACACTGGCAGGCAGATTCTTTACCATTGAGCCACCAGGGAAGCCTCCTATATTTTTAATCTGACCTTCAGTACTATTTAGAGGCACAGAATTATCATCCGCATTATATGTGATCAAGTGTTGCTACACAACACTGCTATCTGATCAACTCCGTGACAGTTTAATTCAAAACTAAACATGAAACTGAGAATGATGGGAGCTAAAATATGAATTACTTACAAGAGCTTATAGCAAAGCCAAATTACTCATAAACTTCTTAATGACTAGGAAGACACCCTAAAACATACAGCAAAAAAACATCTATAAGCTTTAAGTTATGCTTATTTCTTCCACTCACAGTCAAAAGTTTTCCAGGTATGAATCAACAAGATACCTTTAATGATATAGGATTTAAAAGTTTCTGGAAAAAAATAAGGGTTGAATAATGAACTGTAAGAGAATCACACAAATAATAAATTTTTTTAATTGTTAAATTACATTACTTTAAAAAGAGGACAAGTATACTAAGCTTTGGTATTTTGAAATAAAGTTCATTATTCTTTCCATATTTTCACAGAACACTCACAATTATTCTTTTTGAGAAGGTGTACAAAGATGGAATATTTATGACAATTATTCTAGGTACTCAGAACATACTGGAAAGAAACAGGAACAGTCCATTACAAGTCTTTTTTCACTGAAGAAACCTTTTCCAATAACTACAGCCAATAATCTCTCATTTTTTCATATAATGCATTACTCTGCCTTACATATTTTCTAGTTACTTGAAGCTTATTTATATGGTGTCCCTAGTCTGTAAATCCACTGAAGGCTGGGACTGTGTTTTCCTCCTGGATCCAAATGAGTACTCAGCCAGTCCTCGACCATGGTAGGTTCTAAAGATGTGAATAGGAAATAAATAGGAACCGTGCTCCTAGAGTTAGAACCTAGCATAAATGGCATACACTATTACCATAAACTCTTCTGAACAGATCTAGAAAGGAGTAGATCCAGGCTGGGAGGGAAGATTGGATCATGACACTAGAACACATGCTAGTCAGAAAAGAACATGAATAAATTCTGTCCCATTACTATGCATAATTAATAAAGAAATATTTGTTCAATTTTAATTCATACTAAAGCACTTAATCCCTCCCTATGATAAAAATACAGGCTTAAAACAGTAAAAGAATTACACTGGTGATGCAGGCATCAGAATGCCTGAATTGAACATATCTAGGAACACTTGGCTGACAGTAACTGACCAAGTCCTTGTGTTATTAAATGATTATAATCTTAAAAGTCCCTTTAGATCTTAAGTTCTAAAAATAATCTCAGAGAATGTAGTATTTGCATTATTACTTCTCTGTAAATGGACTCAGTTATTGGTTAAAAAAGTGCCCGAGTAGGCACTCAAAACACAGTTCTTTTTGTCATGCCCTCTCTGATTGCCTCTTTCTATTTATATTAACCTTTCTGCAAGCTACCGCACATTCGTGTGGGAAGAAGGAAAGTTGTAAATAGTGTCTTCCTTATTTTCAAAACTTAACATCAGATTGTGTGAAGGCAAGGACAACTTGTAACATGCTGTGAGGTACCAAAAATGAAAACAGATCACTGGATTAGGCTCCTAAACATTAGTAGGAGCTGAAGATGGCACCACTTTTATGAGACTATGAAGGTTGGACAGAAGCTGGAGAATAGGAGCCCAGGTCTGCAATCTACCAGGGTATGGGTCCTCTCAGCAGCAGAATTTACCAGCCTTGTCTAGAACCTGCCCACCAGAAATCTCATCTTTCCCTCTGGTCAGAAGTAGGAGAAGGCTGAGTCTTTCCACAGCGTTGCGTGGAGAGCCTTATGAGAGCATCTGGCATATGATGTAATAACTTATCTGTTATCTTAGAGTTTGTCAACCTCAGTCCTGCTGACATTTAAGGACAGAATTCTTTGTCATAGGGAGCTGTCCTGTGCATTGAAGGATGTTTAGCAGCATCCTGCTGTCCTCTACCTACTAAATGAAAGTGTTGCCAATTTCCCAGTCATGACAACTAAAAATGTCTCCATCACCAAATATTTCTTGGCGAGTTGGGTGGGGCGGGGTGTCCGCCCTTGTTGAGAACTGCTGGTTTACATGCCTGGGTGTGACTAAGACTATGCTGCTGCTGCTAAGTCGCTTGTCGTGTCCGACTCTGTGCGACCCCATAGATGGCAGCCCACCAGGCTCCCCCGTCCCTAGGATTCTCTAGGCAAGAACACTGGAGTGGGTTGCCATTTCCTTCTCCAATGCATGAAAGTGAAAAGTGAAAGTGAAGTCGCTCA
This sequence comes from Aepyceros melampus, assembly GCA_006408695.1. NCBI lineage: Eukaryota > Metazoa > Chordata > Mammalia > Artiodactyla > Bovidae > Aepyceros > Aepyceros melampus. The sequence goes on along the minus strand of SJXQ01009665.1, from coordinate 112,854 downwards.
GTTGTGTCCGATTCTTCGCGACTCCATGGACTGCAGCCTACCAGGCTCCTCTGTCCATGGGATTTTCCAGGCAAGAGTACTGGAGTGGGGTGCCATTGCCTTCTCCAACTAAGACTATGAGCTATTGCTAAATGCACATCATGTCATTCATACCTGCATGCCTAGTGCCTAGCACATTCCTGGAATACAGCAGGCATGAAACAGATTTTCTGAATAAATGTGTGTTAAAGGAACAACTTGTAAAATTATAATCCATTTTGGGAGACTTCTCTGATGGTCTAGTGGTTACGACTTTGCACTTTTACTGCCGAGGGCCCGGCTCTGATGGCCTGATTCCTGGTTGGGGAATTAAGATCTTGTGAGCCATATGACATGGCTGGAAAAAAAAAAAAATCCATTTTGGGTGCATGCAAACACCAAATTTAAATTTAAACCTAGACATGCCTATTATATATGGCCATAGGCAAGTTATCTCTTTAATCTTTAGTCCTCTGTAAAATTGGATATTACTAGGTATAGTGTTCAACTGGAATTCCATCACCTCCACTAGCTTTGTTCATAGTGATGCTTTCTAAGGCCCACTTGACTTCACATTCCAGGATGTCTGGCTCTAGATGAGTGATCACACCATCGTGATTATCTGGGTCGTGAAGATCTTTTTTGTACAGTTTTTCTGTGTATTCTTGCCCCCTCTTCTTAATATCTTCTGCTTCTGTTAGGTCCAGACCATTTCTGTCCTTTATTGAGGCCATCTTTGCATGAAATGTTCCCTTGGTATCTCTAATTTTCTTGAAGAGATCTCTAGTCTTTCCCATTCTGTTCTTTTCCTCTATTTCTTTGCATTGATCGCTGAAGAAGGCTTTCTTATCTCTTCTTGCTATTCTTTGGAACTCTGCATTCAGATATTTTTGTACAGTTCTTCTGTGTATTCTTGCCCCCTCTTCTTAATATCTTCTGCTTCTATTAGGTCCAGACCATTTCTGTCCTTTATTGAGCCCATCTTTGCATGAAATGTTCCCTTGGAATCTCTAATTTTCTTGAAGCGATCTCTAGTCTTTCCCCTTCTGTTCTTTTCCTCTACTTCGTTGTACTGATCACTGAGGAAGGCTTTCTTATCTCTCCTTGCCATTCTTTGGAACTCTGCATTCAGATGCTTATATCTTTCCTTTTCTCCTTTGCTTTTCACTTCCCTTCTTTTCACAGCTGTTTGTAAGGCCTCCTCAGACAGCCATTTTGCTTTTTGGCATTTCTTTTTCTTGTGATGGTCTTGATTCCTGTCTCCTGTACAACGTAATGAACCTCCGTCCATAGTTCATCAGGCACTCTGTCTGTTAGATCCAGTCCCTTAAATCTATTTCTCACTTCCACTGTATAGTCATACTGCTAATGCTGCTAAGTAGCTTCAGTCGTGTCCAACTCTGTACAACCCCACAGATGGCAGCCCACCAGGCTCCCCCGTCCTTGGGATTCTCCAGGCAAGAACACTGGAGTGGGTTGCCATTTCCCTCTCCAATGCATGAAAGTGAAAGGTGAGAGTGAAGTCGCTCAGCCGTGTCCGATTCTTAGTGACCCCATGGGCTAAAGCCTACCAGGTTCATCCGCCCATTGGATTTTCCAGGCAAGAGTACTGGAATGAGGTGCCATTGCCTTCTCTGGTATAGTCATAAGGGATTTGATTTAGGTCATACTTGTATGGTGTAGTGGTTTATGCTTAAATAAACCTATTATTTTATAAATTGCTTTAAAATAATTCTAAAAGAGTAAATAAACCTATCATTAAGTGCGTAAAGTACATTTCAGAATATCAAATGAAGCTAAAAGTAAAAATTAGACCTCAACATTTTCAAATTGGAAAATAGAAACCATTTTCAAGCTGCTTAATGAAAACTAAATTAGGATTTAAAATAACTTGTTTTCTCTCACTCCACTTTTAAATATACCAAAAAAGTTTTTGAGTAATAGAGAAAAGGTAAAGATTATTTGCTCTAAATGATCACATAGTTTCTAAGATGCTACCTATTGTTACATCTCTATCCACCCTCACATACAGAGTGACTATGAGGTCAGAATACTAAAAAATCATTATTCTCAAAATTTAAGCATGAAATTTGCCATTTGATTCAGTAATTCTACTCATAGGTATATAGCCAAATAACTGAGTGCTCCTTAGACTACTGACTTCTACAGAACTTATCACATAATTGCAAGTAAAAAGGAGAGTGAAGAGAATGGAGAGGGAGAAGGGGAGGGAGGCAGAAAAATCATAAATATAAATAATCATAATTTTTAGACACTTTCCCCATCTTTGTATGCTTTCTACTCTCACATTAGTGTCAAATTTTCCAGCAGACATTTCTAACCATAGCACTGAAACCGAAGTTCTCCTGTGTATAATTATGTTCTATCTTCTTTAAATAAATGCCTCTTATGTTGTGGGACTAGACCTGGTCAGTAAAGTTAGACTTTCATTACAGAAGCAAGCGCATTTCCAAAACCATCCAGCAGCCTGGCCAAGCCATGGAGGCTTCACTGCTTTTTTGAGGAAAACAAAACAAAGCCCCAAACTGACAAATATGGATAACCCAATATAGGCTGTGGTCTTAAAGCAATTAGTGTGTTGAATTATAGGACTCAGTTTCAAGAAAGGAAATCCTAGATATTACCACTCAATATTGAATATGAAGTGTAATGAAAACTATTTGACAAAAAACATCTTTACTCGTGCATTAAATTTCCACAAAATTAAAGAAAATTTTTCTGTGTAGTGTTTCCTCTTAGTGTAGTAGCTCTAGTTGTGTAGTTGTATAGTAGTGTGGTTGGTGTATGCAATCCATTATATCTATTTAAATTGTTCAGCTCTTTGCTATGAGTAAACTGCAATCTCATATTATATACAATTGCGTTGTTCACATATTCTTTGTTAATTTTACCTTCCGTTGCTGAGTAGAACACTGACCACTGTTATTAGCAATTAGTGCAACGCTGCTCTGGTTTCACTTTATCTCATTTCATTTTTCTCCTTCTCTCTGATCCCCACTCTTGTTCTACTTTCTATTTAAGCATTTTCTTTGATATGTTTGCTATATGTCCCTAAAATTAACAAATTATTGGAAAATAATTTTTAAATTTCTGGTTCTTTAAAATTTACATGAGTATTTGTATACTTTATTCATGCAGACTTTTTGAGCCATGTCTGTGCTCTGTTCCGTTCCATCAACCCTGGGATTTCTTTGGAAGGAATGATGCTAAAGCTGAAACTCCAGTACTTTGGCCACCTCATGCGAAGAGTTGACTCATTGGAAAAGACTCTGATGCTGGGAGGGATGGAGGGCAGGAGGATAAGGGGACGACAGAGGATGAGATGGCTGGATGGCATCACTGACTCAATGGACGTGAGTCTGAGTGAACTCCAGGAGTTGGTGATGGACAGGGAGGCCTGGCGTGCTGCAATTCATGGGATAGCAAAGAGTCGGACATGACTGAGCGACTGAACTGAACTGAGGTATAGTGTTGTTGGGAGTAAAACATCACAACAGGCAAGTAAAACTGCAGAGTATATAGTAGATAAGGAATTTAAGTACTAGTTTTCTCCTTAATCAATAAGCAAACAGATCACTTCCAATTTCCTTCCTGCCTTCCAACTTCGGTGATCCTCCTTTGGCAAAGTTCTGAGTTTCAGGACGTTCTATATTCTTCAGGGTAGTTAGAAGCACGGTTAGCAGATGCTATTCTATCCCTGCAAACCCCCAAATGGTACTTGATCCTTTTCCTTTAGCTCTATCAAGAAGCTAGCTTTAATAAATCTTCAGAATGTCCACAGATTAGACATTTTCTCTAACAAGGTGTACATATTTTTAATTGTCATCAGAGTGTATGTAACCCCAGTTTCATCGACCACACAGAAGCTGTAAAGTTGTTGCCTTTAAATCAGCCGTTCCACTGTGCTATTTTTCTAGATTTCTTAACATTTTCCACTGAGAACAAGATGACCATGTTAGAATGTCATACCTCATAATCACTTTCCAAAAATTCATGTAAGATCATTTCATAGATGAGTGGTTTCAGAACTGGATCCCCTCTTGGCAAATAAGGACTAATTGCCTAAGAAAAGAAAAGAAAAGAAAAGAAGAAAAGAAAAGAAAAGAAAAACAAAAACTTTAAAAAGTAGCAAAGTAAAACTGTACTGCAATAGGCAGCAAATATAAAAGTCTACATTTACTTTAAATTTTAAGGCAATAGAGTACTTTGGAAAAATATTACGAAGATAAAAGATTCAAATAAGCTCGTTTTATAATACATTTTTAAAAGTACATATGGGGTGTCTACATGTATGAACAAATTTGAATCCAAAAAATTCACTCTGTTAAGTAAACTTTCTCTCTTCTTCCTGATGAATTAATGAAATCTAAGTTATAAGAGAGAATGTCACAGAAGTTACATGACATCTATTTATGTTTTGAAATTAAGGGGAAATACATCTTGCGTTTTTAGCTTTTTCAGTGCTGTATTAAAAGATTCCAATTTCCAAACACTTGAAAATAGCTCTGCAGTGCACTACCTTACCAGTCACCATGCTCTGTCCTGGGGACCCAGAGCTTGGGGCACTGTTCCCAGGAGCTCACAGCTTCACACGAAAGATATGCTGATATCTAAACAGCCAATTGTGTGCTAAGTGTCTTGAAATAAGGATGAACAGGAAGCTGTGCAGAGGTGGATCTTGGAGACTGAAGCAGAAGTGACAGATGCCAGGGGTCTGTCAGGCAGAGAGAGAAGGGCAAGGGCACCCGTGCAGAGGGAACAGCATGGGTAAAGGCATGGAACCACGAGCACCCACTATGCATGCAGGGAGGTCAGCATGGTTTGGAGACAAGGCTCGAGAGAAAGCTGAGAGGGGGTCATGAAAGGAATCTGGATTTGATACTTTCAGCAGGAGGGGATGAGAGAAACAAGCTTATTTTTTCAAATAGCTAATTCCAGGTTGGGCTTCCCCTATGGCTCAGTGGTGAAAAACCTGCCTGCAATGCAGACTTGGGTTTGATCCCTGGGTTGGGAAGATCCCCTGGAGAAGAAAATGGCTACCCACACCAGTATTCTTGCCTGGACAGAGGAGTCTTGTAGGCTTGTGAGACCATGGGCTCTCACAAAGGATCAGACGTGACTGGGCAACTAACATGTTCACTCTGGGTTAGGGCTGTCCACAGATCTACAGAAGGCCCTTGTAAAAGCTCAAGTGGGAGTTAAGGCAGTGGTACTAGAGGGGGAGGAAAGGCCCAATCAATGCTGATGATGTGAGACTAACAAGGATTGGCAATTAAACAGAAGGAGGAGGTAAGTTACATGTGGCAGCTGAACAACTGCAGTTTTTAAAAGCATACTCATAATTCTAGGAGAGCATGTAAAGGCTCACAAAAACTGAAAAGTGAAATGTTTCACACATACCTACAGGCACAGGAACACTTTACTGATTAGTTTGGATGTTGCACACTAAATTGAAAGATTAAAGAAATGAAATATCAAAATTATCTGTTGGAACTACCTGGTCAAAATGTTTCGTCTATCTTCCAGTAAGTAAAATACTGGAAAATTCATTAATTATTCAGTACATGTGAAAAAAGCCTTCTGTTTATAATCTACTATGATTAGACCATACCTGTTTTCCATACTCATTAAAAAGAACATTAAAACTTCATCTGAACACCGAGAGAATTGGAGGGAGATAAGAAAGTGAACATATCATACATGTAATATATATGTATATATTTTATGCACATAAAATATGAACCAGGCTTCTGTTTTGTAACTAATTTCTAAAAGTTTTTCTTTCTAGTGAAATGGTACTCACTTCCCAATAAAGAGCTGATTACTACTGTCTCAATTTTATTTCCATTTCAATATTAATATTCTTGTCATTGTTGTTTAGTCACTAAGTCATGTCTGACTCTTTTGCGACCCCATGGACTGTAGCGCCAAGCTCCTCTGTCCACAGAATTTGCTAGGCAAGAATACTGCAGTGGGTTGCCACTCCCTTCTGTAGGGAATCTTTCCAATCCAGAGATCGAACCCGAGTCTCCTGCACTGACAGGTAGATTCTTTTCTGCTGAGGTGCCTGGGAAGCCCTCAATATTGCTATACTACATAGAAAAATTAAGAGTTAAAAATAAAGTTTGCTTACCTTAAGCTGTCCAATTTCTTTAAATTTATAAACTTCGTATTCCCAGAGTGCTGCATTTTTCCCAAGAATTTTCTGGCATTTGCTGGTTGTAAAAAACATCCCAGGGAGAAAGAAGTATAAATAAAGAAAATAAACAGAGACAGAATAAGCAGTCATTTCCCCTAGTGGTTTAGATAAATCTCTTATCCCAGAGTTTTGACAAATTTCCATCTCAAGTGCCAATGAACATAAAGGTATTTATTATTGGTACTCACTTGACTGCATGTGAGTTGATGAAATCAAGAAAATACAAAATACTTATACATAAAGATGAATCCCTTTCAGAAGACTTTGATAAGGGTTTTCCCAATGATTTTTCTGTTCTGCGTTTCCTACTTAACCAGATGAACGCTGCTAGTTTGGGCACCCTTTATGCCTTGAAGAAATACCATCATACCTATAAGTATCCATTTAAACCAATTCTTCACTGGTTTTAAATAATGGACTACAAAATCAGACTTTAGAAGATCAGAATTCTACCTCAGGGCATAATACAGAAAAAAAAGTTTATGTATGAATAAAAACGTTGATTTACACATCAAAGAAACACATTTCCCTAAATCAGGGGACAAAAATGTAGGCCTGAAGACTATCTTTCCAGGCTGCCTTATAAAATTGGTAAAATCTCAGACTGTTCATGTTTTTTGACACCTCTTTCATTGAGAAAAATATTTTTCATTTGGTAAAAACGAGACAGCAGGTGGGTAAATAATATCAATTCATTCTGGGGTTAAAACTATTACTATTCAAAATTACCCATTAGAAAAATGTAAAAAAAAAAAAAGCTGTAAAAAATGACTTATTTGTATTGCTAATACGGCTCAATTCTATTTATATTGACAAATAGTTGTGAAAATGTCTTGATTACCGTGCTGCTATATCATACTCTCCTCTTGCCACCAGGTGGTTTATATACGCCAAGCCAATGTCCTAGGGAAAATGAAACAAACGAATTTCCTACTTAATTGGAACACATGGAGAGTGGAAAAGTTGCCTTAAAGTTCAACATTCAGAAAACTAAGATCATGGCATCTGGTCCCATCACTTCATGGGAAATAGATGGGGAAACAGTAGAAACAGTGGCTGACTTTATTTTTCTGGGCTCCAAAATCACTGCACATGGTGACTGCAGCCATGAAATCAAAAGACGTTTACTCCTTGGAAGGAAAGTTATGACCAACCTAGACAGCATATTCAAAAGCAGAGACATTACTTTGTCAAACTTTGGCCACCTGATGCGAAGAACTGATTCACTGGAAAGACCCTGCTGCTGGGAAACATTTGAGAGTAGGAGGAAAAGAGGATGACAGAGGATGAAATGGTTGAATGGCATCACCGATTTAATGGACATGGGTTTGGGTGGACTCTGGGAGTTGGTGATGGACTGGAGGCCTGGCGTGCTGCGGTTCATGGGGTTGCAAAGAGTCAGACACGACCGAGCAACTGAACTGAACTGATGGCAAATTGGGTCTCAGTTCCTCAGTGAGCCATGACATTGGGTCCTACTAGCACTGCTGACGAGAACCTGTTCATACTATACCTCAGTTTGCTTTATGTAATTATGTTCATTTCCTTCTCAGTCATATTTAAATACATTTGTATTTTCACAAATTTTAGAATTCATAATTTTTTAAAAGTTACTACTTTAATGGCTCCTAACCTGCCCTCTTCTAAAAAATTTCCTACAAAAGAAATCTCTGATATGAGAAACACAATCTAACCACTTCACGTTATCTCTAGATATAAACTTGTTTCTTGTGCTTTCATCTGTAAAATGTGAGTTATCTGTCTCTTCTACATCTCTGAGGATATGCTGTAAGAGAAAAGAAATGACAGGACACCACTCGAAAGGGAAATATTCAACTTGACATCATTGTGAAAATGAAAAACAGGACATTGAAACCCACACGTTTTCTGATGAGGAAACAGCCTCAAAGCAGTCACTGACTGGCTTCCCAGTCCTCCTGCTCATTCACTTATTCTACTTTGGTTCTGAAACGATTTTGGGTGGCCTGTGTCACAGATACAGGGGACCTCTTATGACTCTTATGAAAGATTAGTTCCATGCAAAAGCATCTGCATTAGAAGCTTAACTCAATATATGTAAAAAAATAAAAGAAAAAAACTTGGATTTTTAAGTTCTACTTTACGTACAAAAAAATCTTTGTGGAACTTCTTCCTAGATGGCAGAAATGGTAGAAGCCCATTTCTCTCTGCTTGCCTTGTCCTAGGAAGGAAATATCCAGGCATGATTAATGTAGAGGACATGCCCATTTCAAGGTGAAGGGAAATAGCCAAAGTTCTTAGTTGATTCAATTTTACTTCAAAGACGACTATGTAGGAAATCATATTCCAAATCTGTTGGAACTACAGGATGAAGAAAGGGTGACTAACTTTATTTCTCTGAAAATCACAGATCACACTATCTATAGTGAGTCTACAGGTTCAGAGAAGAGATGCCTCCTTTGCAGAGTCAATTTCTCCAACCTTTGTTCCCTGTGTTCCTTTAACCTTAACCTGATTTTATCTCTTTCCCCTTATCTTAAGCATGCTAAATGTCTCTCTTACACAAAATAACCAGGACTACCAAAAACCTGCCCATGATGTCATAGTCCCCACCCGCAGTCTTAAATCTTTTCCACTTTGCAGCAAGCCTAATAGTCTCTATTCTACTCGACTTCATCATCTCCTATTCACTTTCACTCTGCCAAGCATGTTAAGAATAAATAATACATGTACAGAAAATGTACTTGTCACTTTCATGTTACCAAATCCAGTGTACAACTGACTAGCTAAGCTCGTCTTAGTTTTGACCTGCTTACTTCAATTATTCTCTTGTACTGGTAGGACTACTCCATTTCTAGATAATTCTTCCTTATTCTCTACAATTTTCAATGAATAAGTTCCTGAGTTATTTCTTTGTATACTCTTTGAGAATTAGGCTATTTTGAAGAATTTTAAAGAGAAGTTTAAGGTGGGAAAGTGCAGGCAGAAGGAATTTGCATTGGAACCCAAACAGCCACAAAAGACTAATGTTCTAATCTGCATTTGTCAGCCGGCGTCCTGGGCCAGATGATCTCTAGCTATCTTTCACACTCAGAGAATACCATTTCTTTTCTAGCTTTCCATCTGCACATTCATCATCACAGTTAGCAAAGAAATGGTCTTTTATTCACAATATTTTTCCAGAGTCCAAAATGTAATAAAAATGTATCTGATGTCCTAGATTAGTCACCATAACAAAATAAATTGGGTCTGTTCTTATGGAGACATGGAAGAAATCTAACTTTATGAAACTACTCCTTGATAAATTTCATGATAATGTGATTTTACCTACAATTTAAAGAAACTTCCCCATACATAACTGGAAAGCTTTGTATTTAAAGGGTATTTATAAATCCAGTTTCCAAATTACCTAATACTGCCTCCTAGCAGGTGTTCAAGTTTCTTGTTTACAAGCAGAAATTGATCTAAGAAAATGAAATATTTTGACCTCGCAGGCTAGAAAATTCAAGGGAAATAACTTCTCAAAATGTAGGAAGAATCTGTTCTTCTCAAATTACTTGCAGTCTCATAACTTATTGAAAGGTAAAGTTATATTTCAAATAATAAAATTATATACTTACCAGAATCTTATGTCTTTTAATGTTCTTTTGGCTAATTTCAGCTGCCATCAAAGCTTCCTGTGTTTACAAAAGCATGACAAAGGAGGAGGGGGAAAAAGGGAGTGGGTAGGAGAGAAAGATATTGAGGTTATAAACAGTATATTTATTATGTTTTAAAGTTATGGGCTACATAAATAAGCCCCGCTTTCCCATGGCTTTTGCTTCAAGCACAGGAATTTTTAATGTTATGGTTGAATGAACCTCACTGAATTCAAACTGAAACAAAAGCAGTCAACCAAAATGAAGACTTCTCTTATTTCCATGTGAATTCATTTCCACATTAGGATACTGGAATCACATTTCAGACACAAATTAAAATACAACAAAATCTCCTAGGTTCAAAGAACAACAACAAAAAATCTATCTGTCATTCTAAATCTGTTTGACATGTATTAACCAAGGGGCACTTTTCCTTTATGAAACATAAAAAGTAACCTATATACATATACATGGGTATAACTACAATAAGATTTTGAAAATCTCTGATTCTATTTGTATTTTATTAAGTTTACAATGATTAGTTTACCACAACTGTTTGAAATCCTAATTTATTTCTTTAAGAAACTACTGGATTCAAAGCTATCAAGGTAAAAAAGGTTGATATTTAAACCTTTAAATATCAATAACAATAAAGTATCAATACTTGGACTCCGATATATGAGTGTGTGTGTGTGTGTATATATATATATATATGGAGTCCAATACTTGGACTCCAAAGAGTTTATATATTATTAACTGGTATGAATACTTGGTATCAATACTTGGATTCCAAAGAGTTTATATATTATTCAATGAAAACATTTCTTTTCAAATCATGTCAGGTGGTTACAAACCTGAAGCACCAGATAAATGGACTATTTTTTGCTTTTTAGCTAACTAGCAGGTAAGCCTCTCCAGAGAGCTTCCCTAACTAAACCACCACAACAGTACTTTTGTGGCTATTAAAATAATGTTTTCCTTTTTTAAAAAAAAAGTCATGATGGGACATTATCTACTCAAACTAGTCTGACCCAATACTCACTGAAGTGGACATCATTATTTTATCTAAAAAGGCAGTTCAAACCATCCTAAATGAGTATAATTTGATAGCCTTACTTCTATATATGAACTAAGCACAATATAAATGAACAAAGCACAAGATAAATTATTTCACTAAAATATTCAAATAGTTGATCCTGAAATACTAGCTCAATTTTCTTTTCCTTGAAAAACCACCAAAGAAACACATCAGTAGGCTGGATTTAACCTACTCCCTCCCTCCATCACCAACTCTTGTTTCACTGAACAGTAAAGCCAGTCAACCTTCCTGCCATCTTTATTCCCTCTAATTTCTGAAAACCATAGTGGAAAGTTATTAGCCTCCCATATATTATTAGCTTAGAGCATTCTAGTTGACCAACGTGAAAGATTTATTACAAAAAATGCTTTTATCCTCTTTATGTTACTAATCTGTCAATACTTTGAAAAAAGTAAAAGCAAAACTACTTCATATTTCTTCTTTTCAAGAAGCCAGTCGATGTGGTCATCTTGGTCTCGTTCCTTCGCTACAACAACGTCCCTCGGACTCACGATGTAAAAGAGTGACTCCCCTTCTGAGTACTCTAGAGATAAGAAGAGAGGAACAACCTGGGTGACTCAATAGAAGAAACCTTGGCAGTGGTTTGGGAGGACTTGGTTAGACACCCAACTTTAAGAGGGAATAAACTCTCCTACCTTTGAAACAAATGTGTTTGGCTGTGTTTGAAGAGGGTGGCGGACTAGAGGTGAGAATGTCAGAATCTATTTCGGTGTTTTAAAAAATATATACATGTAAAAAAATTTGAAAGAAAAAAGAAGAGAAGGAAGGATGGAGGGTGGGAGGAAATACCAAAAAATCTTTAAAAAAAATAAGGAGGGCTTAAAAATTATGTTTCATAATTAACATTCTGACCTCAGTTGAAAGTGTTGAAAATTGTTGGTGTCTATTATATATAATTTATCTACTGTACATAAACTTTATTGATGGGCATTCACAGCACTGTTCTATTTTTACAGAACAATTACGCCCTACAGTTGGCGATAAATGTTTCCTCCTCATCAAGGTCAAGGCCATCTAAAGCATAAATGACAGATGCCCCAAGGCCTGGGGACATCATCTATCACTGCAGGATGATGTGCGCAATGTCGAGGGTAAGGGTTTCCCGCAGAATTCAATTATCAAACCTGGCAGAAGGGTTTCTAAGTGTGCAGCCAAGTTTGCTTTAAGGAAAAATACCTCGACTGGATGCATTCTCTTGTGAGTCATATTTGCTTTTTTCTAAGTCCAGAACAGACACTCCCACTTCCCAGTTGATCAAGGGCTTCATATAAGAAAACTCAGATATAGGCTATTTCTTCATTTCTCTTGACCAAAATAACTGACATTAGTCTCAAAACATGTTGATTTTAAAGAAGGAAAGATCGTCTCAACAGCCAAAGCTGTTCTATTTTTTCATCAATGTATTTTTCAAGAAAAGAGTGACACCAAAAGACCCTGATTCTGGGAAAGACTGAAGACAGCGGATGAGATAGTCGGATGGCATCACTAACTCAACAGACATGAGTTTGAGCAGGCTCTGGGAGTTGCTGATGGACAGGGAAGCCTAGTATGCTGCAGTCTATGGGGTCGCAAAGAGTCAGACACTACTGAGCGACTTAACTGAACTGAAAATACAGATGCCCGGTTGACTACAGAGTAACGGTTCTCCTGTTATTTCCAAGCAGTGACTAAATGTATTCATTCATCTACTCGACAAATTATAGCAAAAGTCTAGTATGTACCATATACTCTTTCAAGCTCTGAGCATTCAGCCACAGAAGGACAATTTCTAACCCAGAGTATGCCTAAGTGATATGGCAACCACAGAACCATGCTGCTTGACATCACTGTAAGTCAGGTGTCACATGAAATAGTTAGGACAGGAGACCAAATGTAAGAACAAAGACCACAAAGCTTCCTTACCTTGGTCTTGGCTCCATCTATACCCTTCCCTTCTGCTCTGGGAACTCAAGCAAGTTCTCCAGCATCTCTAGGCCTTGGCGTCTTAATTTTCAACATGTCCAGACTAGCTCTAAGAGCCTTTCAGCACCTTAATTTAAACTTTTGGTTGTGCTACTCAGGTGAAGGGGAAAAAACAAATATAAGAAATCACATGAGGCAGATCCTTGATCTCTCTCACCTAAGTGATAATCTCTACATTCATTTTCCTGAAAGCCCCTCACGGTCAGAGCATCAGAAGAAATCTCTTCACAAGTCTCAGAAAGTGGCTGGATGATATCCAATCTGGGTCTGGCACAGTATTCTCTTTCCTGGGGGAAGAAGAAAGGCTCATTGGAATTATATTTCTATAAATGATACAAATTAATTCTAGGTAGCCATAATTAAATGCCTTGCTTCGATAAATTTGGCAGATATAAGCTCTCCTCACCAGCAGCTGTGGATAGCTTCAGCAGTGGTTTACTTTGACCTTTTGTATGTATTGTATTGTAATGAGATATACAGAACAGATAGCACTGTACCAGGTCAGCAGTCACGGCTGGCTACTGAACACCTGAAAGGTGACGACTATGACTGAGAAACTGAGCTTTGAATTTTATTTTTCATTAATTTCAATTTAGACAACCCCATGAGGTTAGTGACTACAATTCTGGTCATTGCAGTTCTAGACCAAGACAGAAGGGGAAAATATGCTTTAATGAGGGCCTATACAATTCCACTAGCTTAGTAGGTGACTATCTACGGATTACTCTCCTGAGTCCTTAAATTACCCTTGGGAAGTATTGTTGTTCCTCATTTGCAGAGGAATGAACTGAGGATCAAAAAATTTACTGAGGTTAAAGTTATGTAAGTAAACGGTAAGACTGGGATTTGTGGAAAAACTGGGACTATATTTGAAATCAAGTTTGTTTTACTGTAAAGCTCATGCTCTCTGAGTATTCAGCATAGGGGCATGAAACATATACTTGGACTATTTTCCAAAGCAACAAGAGCTAATGCAGTGTGGCACTGGTACAGAGAATACAGATGAAAGAAACAGTATGAAAGAAGTCCAGAACTACCCCTGAATCTCCAAGGTCCCCCAATGAAACAGTAAGCCTCACAGATCCCTTTGATCAATTTTGTTAGGTTAACTGAGAAACCATTAGGTTAATACTGTATCTCATATGTTTAAAGCATTCAAAACTTTAAAAAACAACTGTAAAAGGTCAACTGGTGGAAGAAAAAACCCCAGCTAATATGCAGGATAATTGATCCGATCTGTGGAGAAATGACAAATATCCTAATACGAAAACAACAAAAAGGAAAAAAACGGAAAGATTTGAATATTTTTAAAAACATTAACAGCTGTTAACAATGACAAAAAAAAATCAAAATTAGAATCAAAAACAGAAAAAAAAGATTGAACCAAACAATGTTAAAAGAAAACCACCTTGCTAGACCATACAAACAGTTCCTTCATATGTAAGAATTTCATCAGCAAAGTGATGGATGAGAAATCTATATTCTCACTATCTTACAACTTTTGTTCACTGGTCAAACAGCCCTGCTTATGTGTGAACTTCCAGGGAGCAGGAATTTGGTCCTGTTGACTTTTTTAAAAGTCTTTATTGCATTTGTTACAACACTGCTTTTATGTTTTGGTTTTTTGGCTGTGGAATCTTACTTTCCTGACCAGGGATCAAACCCACACCCCCTGCACTGGAAGGTGAAGTCTTAATCTTCCTGGCCACCACGCAAGTCCCTGGTCTTGTTGATCTTTGATACTCCATGTGCAGCACCATTCTTAACACACATGTGCTTTATTAATGAATGAAAAAAAAAAAAACAAACATTACGGGAGCAGCTTCATAGATTAGGTTATATCAATGAGATGAAATAGGTCACAAGCACCATAAATAATGATGGGAGACCACACAGCCATATGCACAGAGAATGGAATGATGCTCCCCAAAATACATCAACACAGAGGAGCTTGTTACTATCACTACAACAATGTGGGGACAGGCATGAAGGTAAAAGATGTGATGGGAAAAATATGCTAGAGTAACATTAAGCCTGGTAGAAAAAAATTTGTTTACTGTTGCATCTAACCTGTCTATTTGACATGAAAAGTGGGGAGGGCATAGTTGGCCCTAAGCATGCTTCTTTACTATTTCTGCCTTAATTTTATCAGCTCATTCTGTGCTGAAAAATTTCAGGTGTCCTTTGGTGGTACACAAAATGAAGAGTTATATACACCAACACACACATTTCTAAAACATCTCTAAGACGTTTACTTCTTCCTCTGAAAAAAAATTCCATTTTCTAATTTGCTCTTTGAGGTTGGCCTTTCTTGGGTTTTACTCCTTTCCAATATTGTCTTTTATTAGCAAAGGTTTCCTTCCTTTCCTTCTTTTTTTGGTCAGTGGTTTATTAGGCTTTCCCTTTTTCATTTTACTGCCTCTTTCCTTATGTCTTTCAATCACATTCTCAATCCTCCCCACACTCCTCATCAAAAAGCACTGTATTTACTCCCTCAGGAGCCACTGCTTTTCTTTCTTTTCAAAAAAAAAAATAAATAAAATAATAATAAACTGATGTCCTGCACAGGGCTAGAAGCCAGTCCTATTGATTTGAGCAGGTTTGAGTGTTCACTTAAGTCTGCAGCATCCCATTGCCTAGCAACATGGGCACCCAGAGCTCTAGGTTACTATAGCGATGGCTTCCTGATGCAAGAGCTCGCTCAGAGGAATGCTGGAGAGCAGCTACCATTCAAAACTGGGACTCCCAGGGTTTTTCTCCCCATTTTATTCTCTGCTGTTTGAAAGGGAAAAAAAGGGGAGAGAACACAGACAAGGGGAACCCACTCACTGTAGAGGGCTAGATGATCAATTGTGTTTCTTTTATACACAGCATCCAAAAGAAAATCCTTTACAGTAAGCTCTCCTTGTTTATACCCTGAAGCCACCCCTAGCCCCTTCCTAGCAGGACCCCTGGACTCTGACAATAAAGGCAAACTAGGAATGCAGCCTACCTAGGCTTCAAAGAAAGACTCAGTATGCAGGGCCCTCCACTGGACACTGTAACAGGCTTCATTCCAAAGTCATGTATAATGAAACGCTGATTCTCTGCTGCTTCCTATTAGCTATGCATTTCATACCATCGTTTGCACTGATAACTGAGACTTAGCAAGAATCTAATTTCCAAGCAAGAATCAAGCTACTCAGAATCACTGGGCCATTGGGAAGTAAACAAGTATGTCTGGACCACAGGAAATAATGGACTGCCCTCTCGGTAATTCACTCTGACCACAGGGACCCCTGCTGATGCTGCAGATCAACTTCATCGCTGTCATTTCAGTTAATGCACAGTGTCAGCTTAGTTTCTTCGCCTTTCAGCAAGAGGAAATCCTTCATTCCTTTCGACTAAAATACCAGGAGAGATGGAAAAAAATGAAGAAATATTAAAAAGAAAAAAAAGGGACTCCCTTTTGCTTGGCAAAAGGAACAAAGGCAACCAAGGAGCAGAGCTTCTGAAAGGTAAATACATTAAGTCTGCAGGGTAATCTCTCTGCCCTTGTTTTATAGGTCAGGAAGTTCTGCTAAGGCTGGATCCGAGTTCTTTCATGACAACATGATCTGGGGGAAAATGCTACAGATGAACCTGCACTTCCCATTGCATTTTAGGTGAAAAAAATTACCGTTTTTTCAGAAACCTCCTTTACGTAGGAAAGTACAACAAGCTGATCACAGAGAGGTGCCAGTCCACTGATGTAGAATTCAGTTTCAAACTGGACACTGCAAACAAAAGGAGAGAAGACTCATCATTAACAGCAGCAAAAAGCAGCACACAAAGGAAAGAACACATCTATTATGAACGCAGAATAGACTCATTTTAGAAAATTAACATAAAAAGGGCAGAGATAACCATACTTTCTTGATGATAATCAGTACCAGAAAAAGATATCTGGGAACTTACACTTGAAATACTCTTTTACAAACAATAAGCAAACTCGACAATAGTAGTAAGCATGAATGGTCAAAAGTGACATCACCTAGTTAGTTTAAAAATGACAGTTAAGCCCCATGAAGACACTTTGAAATCCATAAAATCTAATCTAAATTATTCAATAACAATTTTAAATTAAAAACTTAAATATTTTAAATAAAAAATACTATTAATGACAGAAATACTTCTAAAATAATTTAAACACAAATTTAAATCTTTAACAATTAGGGCATTACCATGGTATTATGGTCATGAGAAAAGTTCTTTGTAATTTTGAAACTATTAATACTCTAACATTTAATAATCATTTTATCTAAACTCTAAAATAAAAAAGTGTAGATACAGATAACATTATGATGAAACTGATGCTAATTCTTCAGTATGAAATAAAGGTCAGAAAAAACAAGAAATTTCTCTTTTCTTTTAAAGGACAGTCATTAAAACTTAGAAATTCTATTTCTTCTATTGCATCACCTACGTGGAGTCAGGAAATCTAAGTTGTAACTGCAGTTAAATTGAACATGGACAATTCATTTTGATTTCTGCTGATATAACTTTTCCCATGTATAAAATAAAGGTATCAGAGTAGAAATAAACCCATAATACAAATAAAATGGGAGGTTAGTGAATTGTTCTTCCTCCTCTCCATTCTCCTCATAAATCACTTAGTGTTACTTGTCTCTGTTTATCTTTAATGCCTACTCCTTATACGACTGTTTTCAAAATTTAATTTTCATACCAAAATGAAGCTGAGGATAATAAACAAAAATAGTTAATGTCTCCTTCCAGGTGGCGCTAGTGGTAAAGACTTGCCGGCCAGTGCTCGAGATGTAAGAGACGCAGGCTTGATCCCTGGGTTGGGACAATCCCCTGAAGAAGGAAATGGCAAACCAGTCTAGTACTCTTGCCAGGATAACCCCATGGACAGAGGAACCTGGCAGGATAGAGTCCACAGGGCCACAAAGAGTCGTACACAACCGAAGCAACTTAGCATGCACACAAACAGTTAACAACATAAATATGAAAAAGGATAACATTTTTAAGCTGTGTCCTTGGTTGGATCACATAGGTAGTCAGGGTGCCCTGAAAAGAACCAGATGATGTAAATCCAAATTGTGCAGCTCTGCCATGAACATTTTTTTCTTCTCAACCTCTGAACCTGAACTGAATATTCTTACCCAGCCACTTAAAAATAGTTTTGGTCAAGTGCTAATGTGATAAATATTCACATGAAGCATGCTCAGAGATGAGCATGTCCATTGTGTAGCCAGACACTGAAGGGTGTGAAGAAGTTTCCCGAGTGCCGTGTGTGAATGTAGCGTGTGAGCAGGAACAGAGGAGGGTTGGAATCTGCAGAGGCTACTGATCAGTGTGGCTCCACACATGGCCTAATGACCAGAGGTGAGAGTTTCACATTCTTGAAGACATACAGGCCTATTAACAGGAGGTTTTGGATGCCAGTACTCCTGAGGTTGCTTAAACTCTGGTAGAGAGGGACTTGTGTTCTACTAAATCACATTCCATTACTGAAATGCTCCATATCCAGTTCCCTTACCAGCAACTTGGGTGAAGATCAGTCAGTCAGAGGTGCTACAGAGGCTGCTTTATGGGACTCACACGGAGCCTTCGCTGTGCCTCTCTGAAATAGGAACCCGCGGGAGAGCATCATCTAAGAAACTGCGGGTGAATGAGGTATTCTCCCCACTTGAGATGCCAAATGGGCTGTGAGCCTCACTGCCAAGAAGCATCAGACAGTATCCATCCTAAAGGTAACCAAATGCACATCAAGGCCTTGGTGTATTTGCATGACTCATAAGACACAGAACAGAAAGTTAGAAAATAGTTCTACTCAGCTCTTCCCTTCTCTACATCCTGATTTCTGTCAAGAGCTTGAGTTAATACTGAACTGAGTTAATAATGCATACAATTTCCTATTATTTAATTAAGAACAAAAATAGACTATCTAATGTGTTCTTAAAGAAAACAAGGCAATAATGTGAAGAAGTAGATATCTATTTCCTTCTCAATTCCAATACTGTCACAAATGCTATTTGTTAAGAGCTAAAGCTGACTACACTTTACTAACTGAAAATCAGTAATAATTTAGGTGGAAATGACATGCAGTGTCTAAATGACAATCAAAAAACAAAAAGAAATGTCATTTACAAAGAAAAGATGTGGTATATAAAAACAGCATTGTCAAGATTTCCATAGGCACAGTTAAGCAAGTTATCACTATTCAGAAAAAGTTGTAATTCAAGTAATTCTTTTCATTAAAATGATTTCAAATCAACAGAAATCTTATGGAAAACAAAACTGCAATTATAGTCATACCCACTATGAGTTATAATTTAAGAATTCTTAAATAGTGGCTGCTTTTCTTAGCTTTGAATATTCTACCACTTAGAAATTCATCTCCATGAATATCCATTAGTAATGGTATCATGTAAAAAAAGGAATCACTTCCTAGTTTGAGGTCTTAGTTTAGGGAAAGGTCTACAGCTATTCTACATTAAAAAAGACATTTCAGGGACTTTCCTGAAGGTCAGAGGTTAAGACTCTTGTGCTTCCAATGCAGGGGATCGACCAGTTTGATCCCTGGTCAGTGAACTAAGATTCCACGTGCCTCACAATGTGGACAACAAAAAATAAAAACAGCAAAAAAAAAAAGACTTTTTACAATGAACGATGGGGTTCTGTTTTACTACTTACTAAGGTAACAGGCTTTCCTGGTGGCTCAGATGGTAAAGCGTCTGTCTACAACATGGGAGACCTAGGTTCAGTCCCTGGTTCAGGAAGATACCCCGGTGAAGGAAATGGCAACCCACTCCAGTATTCTTGCCTGTAAAATCCATGGACAGAGGAGCCTGGTAGGCTACAGTCCATGGGGTCACAAAGAGTCAAACATGACTGAGCGACTTCACTCACTCACTCACTCAAGGTAACAGAACAGGACTGTTTTAGGATCTATCACGATTCAGTGTATTCTTTATACTAATGCTAAATCCTTGAAGGGCTGGTGTCAGAACGAATAGAGAAGTACAAGAAATATTCTAAATGAACATAATAATGAATAATAATGAAGATAATTATGAGCTAATAATGAGATAATAATGAAGAGAGATAAAGAAACACTGGATGGTAATATTTATTCTTCTAAAGAACATATGTAAATTATGTAATGTTTATGGACCAAATTTATAAAATGTCTTCATGTCATTACTGCCTTTCTATTTCAAAATTTCTATAGACTAATCAAAGTTTCAGTTAATTTATTTTCCCTGAAATATATTTTCCAAGAGTTGTCATAATTGAAAACAAAAACTCATTAAAGGAAAATAGTTTGAACATAGGTGGCTTATGGTTCTCATACCTCAGAATCTTTCCATTATCTGAAAAAGATAAATCATAATGGAAAAAAGACAACTCCTGTTGGAAAGCACTAAGATAAAATAGAAAGCAAAAGCTGGGGAGCAGGGGGGAAGAAGAGAATAATGCAGAATTTCTAGAGAAAGTCACAAAAGACAGTAGCTATACTGCAGATCAGGGAGGTGTAGAAAGTGAGTTGATGGCTCTGGGGCCCTGAAGGAAGCACTCTGGGGTCCCTGAATTATGGTGGAGGTAAGACAAGATATATCTGAGTTCCATCTTTGAGTTGAGAAGATCCCCTGGAGAAGGAAATGACAACCCACTTCAGTATTCTTGCTTGGAGAAGAGAGGAGCCTGGTGGGCTACAGTCCCTGGGATCACAAAGAATCAGACAGGACTGAGCAACTAAGACTTTCACTTTCAAGCAAAGACAACATTACAGCTGCAGCACAGCCTACACCCTGATGGAGATAAAGACTCACTGTGCTCTAGTTTATTCAGGAGATAAAGCATTCCTAGACGTGTTAGAAGAAATAATTCAAGAAAAGAAGAGATTCTAAGCAGAATAAGAGAGAAAGAGAAAGAAAGTTTCAGAAGGATTATTTACATACAAGCTGTATTCAAGGAGTTATTTGGATCCAGAAAGAGGGCGATTCTATACAGACCTGATCTAGAAGAGAAGCTTCAGATCTTGATTGGTGCTATTCAACAGAGTATTAACTTAACACAAAAACATAACTTACGCATGTAAATTTTTCTAGTAGCCATATTTAAGAGTAAAAAGAGGTGAAATTAAAAAAATATATTTTGCAATGGTGAATGGAATTGATTCCTTAATTTCTTTTTCTACTTTCTCATTATTAGTGTATAGGAATGCAAGGGATTTCTGTGTGTTGATTTTATATCCTGCAACTTTACTATATTCATTGATTAGCTCTAGTAATTTTCTGGTAGAGTCTTTAGGGTTTTCTACGTACACCTATCCTACTCAAACTCTTTCAGAAAATTGCAGAGGAAGTTAAACTTCCAAATTCATTCTATGAGGCCACCATCACCCTAATACCAAAACCTGACAAAGACACCGCAAAAAAGAAAACTACAGGCCAATATCACTGATGAACATAGATGCAAAAATCCTAAACAAAATTTTAGCCATCAGAATCCAACAATACATTAAAAAGATCATACACCATGACCAAGTGGGTTTTATACCAGGGATGCAAGGATTCTTCAATATCCGCAAATCAATCAATGTACTTCACCACATTAACAAATTGAAAAATAAAAGCCATATGATTATCTCAATAAATGCAGAAACAAAATTCAACATCCATTTATGATAAAAACTCTCCAGAAAGCAGGAATAGAAGGAACATACCTCAACATAATAAAAGCTATATATGACAAACCCACAGCAAACATTCTCCTCAATGGTGAAAAATTGAAAGCATTTCCCCTAAAGTCAGGACAAGACAAGGGTGCCCACTTTCACCACTACTATTCAACATAGTTCTGGAAGTTTTGGCCACAGCAATCTGAGCAGAAAAAGAAATAAAAGGAATCCAGATTGGAAAAGAAGAAGTAAAACTCTCACTGTTTGCAGATGACATGATCCTCTATGTAGAAAACTTTTCCATTTTTTAAAAACTAGTTTTGTTTTCCCTGGGGGGGGAAAGGAGGTTAACAGACCATGATTATTATCTATTCTAAAGTCTGTGATACTTCTAAAAAGGCAGGCTATATATGTACACATTTGCACTAAGGGAGAAAAACAAATATCATCAGCGAATATTTTAAGCCTCATTATTGAAAAAGTCTGATGAGTGCATACACATACATGTGTGTCCAGGATGACTGCCGTTTATTTTGCAATCATTCTTTGCACGAGCATCCACTTTAAGCCTATTTCCCCCTTGAGTTTATAAGCTCCATGACTCCAAGAGACAGGGGACCAGGGTGTTTGTGTTTGGAAACAGTCTTCATGCCCTAAATATCAACTGATACAGCATAGATGTCTAGTAACCAGTTTTTAAATGAATGACTGCCTGAATGCATCTTCAGTCCTGTTCAGTTCAGCCTCTCGGTTGTGTCCAACTCTTTGCGACCCCATGAATCGCAGCACGCCAGGCCTCCCTGTCCATCACCAACTCCTGGAGGTCACTCAGACTCACGTCCATCCAGTCGGTGATGCCATCCAGCCATCTCATCCTCTGTTATCCCTTTCTCCTCCTGCCCTCAATCCCTCCCAGCATCAGAGTCTTTTCTAGTGAGTCAACTCTTTGCATGAGGTGGCCAAAGTATTGGAGTTTCAGCTTCAGCATCAGTCCTTCCAGTGAACACCCAGGGCTGATCTCCTTTAGGATGGACTAGTTAGATCTCCTTGAAGTCCAAGGGACTCTCAAGAGTCTTCTCCAACACCACAGTTCAAAAGCATCAATTATTCAGCACTCAGCTTTCTTCACAGTCCAACTCTCACATCCATACGTGACACTGGAAAAATCATAGCCTTGACTAGATGGACCTTTGTTGGCAAAGTAATGTCTCTGCTTTTTAATATGCTATCTAGGTTAGTCATAACTTTCAGAATGCATCTTACTAACCTGCAGTTTCTAGTATCATCCTTTTTCCTCTTTGTTTGGAAAATACTGTGTTGAATATTCTTTGACTGTCAGCTTCTGACAGAGTCACTCTGGTCTTCCTTTATCTTGGCTTGGTTTCCAGGCTCCCTGTTCACTTGTTAACCTACTTTTCTTTTCAGTCCACATGATACCTAAAACATAAGAACTTTTAATTTGGTAGAACACAGACACAGGGATTTCTTTAATTGTTACTTATGGGTGGAGGCAAAATGTTTCATGATGATGTGATAAATGTCACATATACTACAATTTCCCTTCTTTGGAGCTAAAGCAAAGGACTCGGGTCTCCTGTATTGCAGACAGATTATCATCTGAGCCACCAGGGAAGCCCTAAGTATAGGATCTTATTTTTTTTTAATTTTATGATACCAAAACAAGATTTGATACAGAAAACACATTTTCTTGTACTAGTTTATACACTGTTCATATCAGACCCATAGTAGATTATATCTTTCACTTAGTAAATTAAAATGGAAAAAGCAACTAGAATGATACACTCAGTCTCTAAAATTAGAATAACAGTTGATGAGACTACCAATAAGCTATTGTGTATGAGCATTTTTAATAGAAACTGGAAAAACACAGGCAATTTTGTGGAGATAAAATTTTAATAAGAATATCTTCTTGTATCTGACAATATGCATTTATATAAATTAGAAACTTACTCTTCTACTCTGTAAGATTTTTAAAAGCAAAGGTGTTGATGTGACAACTGTTACCCATAGTAATTCTTTCTAATAAAATGTTTATTTTAGAATACTTTTAAATTCACATATCAGTATCAGTGATATCATTATATCACCTTTATAAAGATTTTTCTTCACTAAATGATGCATGTGAAATATAAATGACAATGGAAATACAGTGACCAGTAGGTCAAGCATTGTAGGGCATTTAATTGAATAACTGAATTTCTGAAATGTAAATAAAAGTCACATTAAAATGTTTAAAAAATTAAATTTGCATTCTCTAGCTATATAGGTCTGATAGGATCACTAGAATATGTTATTTCAAGATAATATTTCTAATATTTATGCATAAGAAAGAGCCAGGCTACAAACTGGTTTTATTGGAATTGTGTTTTCCATCATATGTGTATTTTTCACACTGTAAGATGCTCTTGTTTGATGAGAGAGATGCAGGGTTTAGGGGGAGCAGAATCTCCCATAAAATAAAATGCCATTGGTTTTGTTGTGCCTGATGAAAAAGATGAACGGGTGATCTGCATTGAATTCGATGGAAGGGAGTTTCATTCTTACACTCACCTCACTCCCAGTACCAGCTGCAGCCTCTGTACCTTGTTCATTTATTTCCACAAAAGACTTATGGAAAACATTGGACAGAAATAGGTTTCTCTCTGAGGACATTCCTGAGAAATCAGCTTTGCTCTGGTTAAAGGCATCGCTCATCCCCATACTGCTCAAAGTTGACTTGAGGTCGTAAGTCTCTTCCAGCTTGAACTTGGGAAGGTTTAACTGCACATTGCACAACTCCATCATGTCTGCACTGGTCCACTCACTCAGCTTCTCATAGGTCATGGCCTTTTCCAGCTGCAATTTGGAGCCAGTGAAGAAAGAATCAATAATTTCCAATTAAGAAATAAGAAATAAAGGTTGAGTGAAATCTCTAGACACTACATGGATGAATTATAATCACTCCCATTACCAAAGGTAACAAAACACACACATTTGGAAGTTTCCTGTTTATAAAGAGGTCTTTCACACTGTTGATATATCATTTTGCAGATTAATAGTTCTCAGGCTTAATATGTTAGATCTTGATTTGAAACAGAAGTCCTTCTATGATATTTCCAAGACAGCAACTACATACACAAATATATTAGTATAAAGATACATTTAGATGTCATCGACACAAAAGCATATACTCTAGGACAACTGTATGCCAGGGAACAAAAAAAAAATTATTTTTATTAGTTGTATTAACTAGTTTAAAACTAGTTTATTAACTAATAAACTAGTTCAATAACTAATTTATTAAATGTTTCATTAGCACAGTATACAATCCTTCAAAAACAAAATTTTAGATAAAATAAAATGCCTATACTCTATAATCACACCAATATGAAACTAGTAACTATAAATTATGGGGAAAAAAAGAATAGTAAAGAAAGGAAAAGCATTCTATCTTAAGAGTAATAACTTTTTAAATAGTGATTTTGAAGCTGCCTTTTCTCTTGATATTTAAAATTTTAAAACAATAAATATATATGTATATACACATATGCATTACATACATAGGATAAAAAGCAATGTTTGATTTTTTAAAATAACATGTTTGTTTAAAGCACACGGTTTTGCTACTTTGGAGTTTTGCTATCAATGACACATATGTAAATGACGTGCATTAAGTGAGAATGTTTCAGGTCAGGAACTTGCACTTTCTAAAAAAAAGGCCTATAATGATGTAACTCTAATGGTTTAATATTCACAGTTAGTCTTACCATCCTCTCCAGTTTCACAAATTTTATGACACTAACTAGAAGTCTTTCTAAACACCAGTAGGGCAGTGGAAGCAGAAATATAAACAATCGCACACAAGAAAAATTACACACAGTGCAAAGAAAGGCAGACCACTTATTGCACGTGAATTGCTCAGAAATGTGGTCTGGCCAAAATCAGGCTTAAGAGATGTTTAAGTGGTGAACAACTTAAATAATACCCTGAAGATGCATTGATACAGACTATATCTTCTGAAGAGTGTTTACTTGATAAAAAGCATTATTTAAAAAATGTCTTAGACTCTGTTTAATGTTTTTAAATGTATGTCTAAGGCTAGCTTAATGCGTGTGATTTAAAAATTAGGTAGGTTCTACCAGAAGGAGAAAAAAGACCTATACTACCTGAAAGATTGTTATGATCAATCTACACAGCTTTGTTACTCACAATAAATATTTCTGCTGTTGTTTGTGTGGCTACTCAATGCTAAAGGTCTCTGTAGACTACTTACCCTTCCTGAGAAATAGTAACATCAACCTTACAAAGTTTTGTAAAGTTTAGGTGATACGTGAAAATACAGTACCTAGGGCTAAAGGTGTATTGGCTGCCCTCCTGTACAGAAATTCAAGAACTGGGAGTTAATAACTTTGTAAGATCATATCTTTTTCCCCAGGAGGGATAAACACTAGAACCATCTTCATGTCAGACTGATGTCTTTTTTTTTAAGTTATTTTTCCATGCAAGTAAATGTTCCCAGGTGGTGCTAGTGGTAAAGAGCCTGCCTGCCAATGCAGGAGACATAAGAGACACAGGTTCAATCCCTGGGTCGGAAAGTTCCCCTGGAGGAGAAAATGGCTACCCACTCCAGTATTCTTGTCTACAGAATCCCACGGACAGAGAAACTTGGTGGGTCCATGGGGTTGCACAGAGTCAAACATCACTAAAGTGATTTTGCATGCATTTGCAAAATAGACATAGACTCACAGAGAGAAAAGAAATGTTACCAAAGGGGAGCAGAAGGGAGGGAGGTATGAATAGACTGATCCCTTTACCTGATCCAGTCCATCAACGTCTTCTGGCAGTATTATGAGCAGACTGAGGTCACGGCTCTCATAGTAGAGCTGAAGGCCTATGGCTTGTGGACTTCCTATGTAAAATACTTGAAGTTTTTCTTTCATGGACATCATTTGCACTGGTTTGCTTGTAGTCTGTAGAATATATGCAGCAAAATCACTGGGGAGGTATCTCACCAAATTCTCAATTCTTCAGCAACATTGGTTCCCAGCCATCTGGGACACTGACACAGACGATGATCCTCTGCTAAACGCTAAACGAAATTATTCACACCTTGCTTTCTGGAAATACATGCTCTGCTGGATAACATCATCAAAAAATGATGTGAGTTTCTTTCTCTGACAGTATTATGGCATCCTCTATGAATCATGGCAAGCTGGATTCTACCAAACACTTGAAAGAATATATATCATATGCAAACTATGAAAATACCAATGATTCAGAAACAAAGTTACATTTCAGATGCGAACATTTGAGACAGCCTTTTAACATCATGAAACTGAAATCCAGTGAGAGAAGGAAACACAACAATAAACTGGGAGCTAAGAACTGCAAAGCCTGCTGCTGCTGCTGCTAAGTCGCTTCAGTCATGTCCGACTCTGTGCGACCCCAGAGACGGCAGCCCATCAGGCTCCTCCGTCCATGGGATTTTCCAGGCAAGAGTACTGGAGTGGGATGCCATTGCCTTCTCCGATTGCAAAACACATGTTTGATAAAATGCTAGTATTTGAAATCTGTGAAGAACTCTTAAAACTCAACAATAATAAAGCAATGAACCCTACTTTAAAAATAGGCAAAAGATCTGAACTGATACCTCACCAAAGGAAGTCCTGTAGCATGTGAAAAGATGTTCAATCCTATGTGCTCAGGCAATTGCAAATTAAAACAGTGAAGATTAGCTGTGGAGGGTCACAGCTAATAGAATGGCCAAACGTTCAAAACCCGGATGCACAAACTTCTAGCTAAGATGGAACTGACATTCTCTGCCATGGGAATGCAAAGTGGAAGCCATGCCAGATGGCAGTGCAGGGGTTTCTTACAAAGCCAAACGCAACCTAACCGAGTGAGCCAGCAGCCGTGCTCCTGGGTTGTCACCAGAATGAGTTACAAGCATGTTCACGCAAAATCTTGCACATAAATACTTACAGCAGTTTGAGTCATAAAGAACCAAAATGCCCTTCAGAAAGGTAAATGGATCAACAAAACCTTAAATCCGTATAATGGGGGATTATTCAGCAATAAGTGAAATGACCTGTCAAGCCAGAAAAGCGGCTTTAAATACAAATTGGAGGAACTTTAAACACATATTGCTAAGTAGAAGAAGGTGGTTGCACCTTCGAGAAGGTTGCATACTATGCAATTCCAATTTTATGGCATTCTGGAAAAGGCAAAACTATACAGACAGTAAAAAGATCATCAGTTGCCAAAGATTAGAGGGAGGGTGAATGTGTTGAGTACAGGGCATTTTTAGGACAATGAAATTATTCTGTATGATACTGTAATGGTAGGTACATGGCATTATGAAATGTTAGTAAAGCCAATGGTAAACAAAAGCAAAACCCTGCAATTCAGACATTCTATGTGGTGCTAAATGTCAATCACAAAGCCCTACCTTTCTGCTAAGGTGGTGGCCTCATGACCATGGCTGTTCACTCAGGATGCTCTGTGTTGAAATGATTGTCTCAAAGATAAGCATATGGGTGGGACCAATCAGAGAGTTCTTTGGGAGCGTTCTGTTAGAGCTAGCAGCCAAGACTCTCTCTGTATTAGCAGTAGAGTTGTGAAGCTAGAATAAAGGGCAGTCATATCCTCTGGTCATATGGATAAACTCCATCCTTAGCATTAGAGAATGAGAGCAATAGTGATGGCTCAAGGGTAGAAGCAGAGAGGACAGATGATGTTTGAGACCTGGAGGCCCCACTCCTGGTTCCTCCTAGTTTCTTTGATGTTGTTTAGTCTTTTATTCGTGTCTGACTCTTTTGTGACACCATGAACTATAGCCTGCCGTTGTCTTCTGTCCATGGGATTTCCCAGGCAAGAATACTGGAGGTATTTACTTCTCCAGAGGATCTTCTTGACTGAGGGATCGAACCCACATCTCCCACATTGGCAGGTGGATTCTTTACGCCTGAGCCATCAGGGAAGCCCTTGAGCTAACACTAATATAATTCTCACGTCACTGGAGCTAGTTTGGAATGCTTTTCTACCACTTGCAGCTGAAAATTTCTAGTGGTTTTATTAAGCCAAGTAACTATCCAACTTATTTCCAGTTAGCCTGTTGGATTATAAATTCAGTCCTTTCTACATCTCTTCCCCACAGATTATCTGAAAATTGCCTATTGCACACAGCATCTTGTTACAGCAATATGTCGCCAGCAGCAGTGTCTAAGTGAGATAATCCACCAGGACTCAAACATCTCACAAGCTCTGGCCAGTCAGCTCTTTACCTAAGACTTGGAATGTGACCTGTCAAACTCATCTCTAGAATGGAGATCAGACTGCAGACTGCGAGAAGAAGGATGGGAGAAACAGAGTTGAGAAGATAGAGAGTGAATCCTGACAATATTTGAACCCTAGTTTCCATGCAAGTCTCAAGACCCAGCCACATTCCAGCCCTTGGGTGTATCTGTGACCTTCCGTTCATCTCCCTTGTTGCTGAAGTAAGTTCCTACTACAAAAACAAATGCCAGTCCAGAGGGAAAACTTAAAGAAAGAGATGAAATTTTAAATGTTTTTATTTCTTTTTCTGGAAAAGTAACAGCTTGGTGTAAGATAGTCCTAGTTTACTAGAACAAGAACAGAACTCGTAGGTGGAGGGTGGGGAATCAGGGTTCTGGCAGCCTTTGAACTGAGGCACAGCTCGAGGCTCTTGGGGCTTCCCCAGTGGCTCAGTGACAGAGCATCCGCCTGCCACTGCAGGAGACACAGGAGACCCAGGTTTGATCCCTGGGTCAGGAAGATCCCCTGGAGGAGGAAATGGCAACCCACTCCAGTATTCTTGCCAGGACACTCCCATAGAAAGGGGAGCCTGGTGGGCTACAGTCTGTGGGATCACAAAGAGCAAGTAACATGCACACACCCCAACACTGGACATTTAATGGTTGGTTCCTCTATTGACCAGAGAAACTGTAATGCAACCAAAACAAATAAACTTGAAATGAATCTAGTCACTTAGCCCCACTGCATTTCTAACTTGGAAAATAAATGCAGTAACTACCTTATCTACTCTACCATAACCGCAGCAAGGGGTGAGTGGTAAAATATGTGCGTGGTCTGTTTACAGAGATTAAAATAATGAAAGGGTAATGTCCAGGTGGGATGAAACTGGAGCTTTTAGGTCAGTCATCCCTGCCCGAGTAAAGAGCCATAGCTTACAGGAACATATATTCAGATAGAATGAAATTAACATAGAATTTCATTTGCAGTGTCTTATAAAACACATACTGGTTATTAACAGGCTCCCACCTTGTTTATTTGAATGCCTTTTCTGTGGTATTTTGGACTAAGAATTGATGTTCCCAGACTCCTTTAAAGTAAAGGGCATTCACCAGAACCATTTTGGTTGCCGGGCCCACAGCATCATCAGGTAGGAGATTCAGGATTTTTCCTGCAAAAGCAAAGGGACAGATTCCAAATGATATGGTTATGTCCTGGTGAAATGCCACACTTATAAAATTGATAATCATGAAATACTGTTAAATGGTAACATCTTATACCCATGAAAATTCAAACCAGGAAGTCGGTATTGATAGAATACTGTTAATATTAACAGATCTATTTAGACTTCTTCTTCTAAAAAATAATTTTTATGTAGATCATTTTTAAAGTCCTTACTGAATTTGCTACAATACTGTTTCTGTTTTATGTTTTTGTTTTTCGGCCACAAGTCATGTGATATTTTAGCTCCCCAACCAGGGATCAAACCCATACCCCTTGTTTTGGAAGGCAAAGTCCCAACCCCGCTGGACCACAAGAGGTGTCCCCTGTTGAAATTATTTCATCTGTTGTTCCAATAGTGTCCTTTTTTCTAGATTAGAAATCAATCCAAGGGCTCAAGTTGCATTTAGCTGTCATTCCCTCTTAGTCCTCTTTAAGCCAAGGCAGTTTCACATTCATTCTTTGTCTTTCATGACCTTGATACCTTTGAAAAAAAATTTTTTTTTAGAATGCTTGGCTCTCAGCTCAGGTGTTTCTGATGCTTCCTCAAGACAATATTTAGGCTATGTATTTGAGGGAGAATATTGAAGAAAGTAGGGAAAACCACTAGACCATTCAGGTATAACATAAATCAAATCCCTTATGATTATACAGTGGAAGTGAGAAATACATTTAAGGGACTAGATCTGATAGACGAGTGCCTGATGAACTCTGGATGGACATACGTGACATTGTACAGGAGACAGGGATCAAGACCATCCCCAAGAAAAAGAAATGCAAAATGGCAAAATGGCTGTCTGGGGAGGCCTTACAAATAGCTGTGAAAAGAAGAGACATGGAAAGCAAAGGAGAAAAGGAAAGATATAAGCATCTGAATGCAGAGTTCCAAAGAATAGCAAGAAGAGATAAGCAAGCCTTCCTCAGTGTTCAGTGCAAAGAAATAGAGGAAAAGAACAGAATGGGAAAGACTAGAGATCTCTTCAAGAAAATTAGAGATACCAAGGGAATATTTAATGCAAAGATGGGCTCAATTTTTTTTTGCAGGTATACAGAATTTATAAATTCTATATTTTGTGCCTCATTTGGTATCTAATTTATTAAGTTCATTTAAAAACTTTTTCTTTACAACTTTCTTGATATCACAATTTTTTCTTCCTCTCCATATACCTGGCATGCATTTATTTCCTGATTGTTCATTCTTTACCTCAACCTCCCAAAGCACAATTTTGTTATCATTTTGAGTTTGTTATCTTTTTTTGAACGTTTTTTGTTTACTACATATTTAGACAGTAGTCAGTCCATTATGCTATTTTCTCACCCTGATAGTATTAAGAATGTTAATAAACATGTATTAATTAGCATCCTTTTGGATTTATTTCTGTCCTTATTTGGCTATTTCCTCCATGTATAATTTCATGAAGGTTTATTTTTTTTAAACTTTTGACGTTTTGTGCAATTGAAAATAGTTTTATTTTTTGTATTTCTTTACATGAGAATCTGCTAGTGTAAAATTATGCCATTAATTAATTTAATTTTTTCCAGTAATTTTAAAATGATGTGACTGTTATACTGTTTTCTTGCTTCAATGTCAGTGATTCAGCCTGTTCAATCTAAACCTAAAGCAATCTGTTCCTTGCTTTAAGTCAGATCCACTGTTTCCTAGAAACTAGAACTGTCACATTATTATAGATATTCTGGAGTTTCACTGTTACTTATCTAGATTGTGCATGTGCATGAGTGAGAGATTCTTTTGAAGTATTTCTGTTTCCTTAATTCTTAGAAATTATGAATTTTTATTATTTAAAAGATTTTCTTCCTTTTATGTTTTTTTCTTCACATATTAAGACACCAATCATTTTGATATTATTGCATCTTATTCTACTACTTATATCCTTAACTTTCTTTCACATTGCTTATTTTTTATCTGTTTCTAGTACTTTTTAAAAGAAATTTTGGTCTTTTAGCAACCTGCTTTTTTACCACTAAATTCATATTTGATATTTTCCTTTTAGATTTTCTGTATTTTATATATAACAGTTGGACTATCTCTTTTTATAAATATCTGGCTTCGCTCTATGTTACAGTAGCTTTCCTGATCTCTTGGAGGAAGAGATTTATTTTTCTTATTTTAAATTATTATGCTCTCAGGTTCATTAATTTTTCTTTGTCCTTTATTATTACTCAGTTTGTTGACTTTTTTCTGTATGGTTTGTATTCTTTAAAGGTTCCATTAATATTTCAGTTAGATTAAATTCTTTTTAGGAAAAGAGGAAAAATGGATTCAGGTCTCACCCCGGACTGGTACATTTCTGCATAAGTTTAGAGTTGAGGAATGAAGTAGGAAGGCATATTAGAATGGTGAGGACCTACTGTGTGGATCACAATAAACTGTGTAAAATTCTGAAAGAGATGGGAATACCAGACCACCTGACCTGCCTCTTGAGAAACCTGTATGCAGGTCAGGAAGCAATAGTTAGAACTGGACATGGAACAACAGACTGGTTCCAAATAGGAAAAGGAGTACGTCAAGGCTGTATATTGTCACCCTGCTTCTTTAACTTCTATGAAGAGTACATCATGAGAAACGCTGGACTGGAAGAAACAAGCTGGAACAAGATTGCTGGAAGAAATATCAATAATCTCAGATATGCAGATGACACCATCCTTATGGCAGAAAGTGAAGAAGAACTAAAGGGTGTCTTGATGAAAGTGAAAGAGGAGAGTAAAAAAGTTGCTTAAAGCTAAATATTCAGAAAACTAAGATCATGGCATCCGGTCCCATCACTTCATGGAAAATACATAGGAAAACAGTGGAAACAGTGGCTGACCTTATCTTAGGGGGGCTCCAAAATCACTGCAGATGGTGACTGCAGCCATGAAATTAAAAGACACTTACTTCTTGGAAGAAAAGTTATGCCCAACCTAGATAGCATATTAAAAAGCAGAGACATTACTTTGTCAACAAAGGTCTGTCTAGTCAAGACTATGGTTTTTCCAGTGGTCATGTATGGATATGAGAGTTGGCCTATAATGAAAGCTGAGCATTAAAGAATTGATGCTTTTGAACTGTGGTGTTGGAGAAGACTCTTGAGAGTCCTTTGGACTGCAAGGAGATCCAATCAGTCCATCCTAAAGGAAATCAGTCCTAGGTGTCCATTGGAAGGACTGATGTTGAAGCTGAAACTCCAATATTTTGGCCACTTGATGGAAGAGCTGACTCATTGGAAAAGACCCTGATGCTGGGAAAGATTGAGGGCAGGAGGAGAAGGGGACGACAGAGGATGAGATGGTTGGATGGCATCACCAACTCAATGGACACGAGTTTGGGTAAACTCCAGGAGTTGGTGATGGACAGTGAGGCCTGGTGTGCTGCGGTTCATGGGGTTGCAAAGAGTCAGACACGACTGAGTGACTCAACTGAACTGATTGCTGTTGTGGGCTGAATTTTGTCCTCCCCAAAAGATACATTAGTTCCTAACCCCCAGTCCCTGTGAATGTGATCTCATTTCAAAATAGGGTCTTTGAAGGTGCAATCAAGTTAAAATGAAGTCATACTGGATTAGGTTGGGCCCCTAATTCAATGACTGGTGTCCTTATGAAAGGAGAGAAATTCAAACACAGACACACAGAGTGTAAAACACAAAGAGAAAGGAGAGAAAGAGAAGAAAGCCATCTACCAACAGAGGCTGAGACCAGAGAGATGCTTCTAGAAGCCAAGGTTGCCAGCAACCATCAGTAGCTAGGAGAAAGGCATGGAATGGCTTCTTTCCTAAAACTCTCCAAAGAAGTGGGAGCCTGGTGTGCCACAGTTCACGGGGTTGCGAAGAGTGAACAGCTTAGCGACTGAATAACAATGGAGCCCTGTTATCACCTCAATTTCAGGTGTGCGCTGCCAGAACTGTGCATTGTTGAGCACTAAGCTGTGTCTGACTCTTTGTGACCCCATGGACTGTAGCCCGCCAGGCTCCTGTGTCCATGGGATTTCCAAGGCAAGGACACTGGAGTGGGCTGTCATTTCCTTCAAGGGATCTTCACAACCCAGGGGTGGCACCTGTGTCTTCTGCATCTCCGTCGTTGCTAGGCACATTCTTTACCACTGAGCCACTAGGGAAGCACCAGAACTATCAGAGAATATATTTCCATTGCTTAAACCATGCAGCTTGTGGTCCTTTGCTATGCCAGCCCTCAGATTTATGGCACATTTCTATCATCATAGGAAGTCTGGACAGCTCTGTGATCTGGTGAAATGGATTCTGTCATGCTCCTTGAGTGCATCAGCCTATATGGGGAAGATGGTAAGACCCTTATGCAAACCAATCTTGTGAGCATCAGACAGCTACTCTCTACTCAGCTCTGAAAGGATGTGCTTGGGTGAAAGACAGCGTATGAGCTGCTCCCTGCCTTCCTGTCCCTAAGGCCCTCTTCGGTCTTCTAGGGACCCAAGCAGGCAGAGGGTAGGCATTTGAGAGCTGAGATTTAGTTCAGCTCTGGCACTATAATTGCTTCTACTTCTACTGGAAAGAACCCTCCCGTCAATGCAGGTAGACAGAAGAGACATGGGTTCGATCTCTGTGTTGGGAAGCTTCCCCTGGAGGAGGGCATGGCAACCCACTCCAGCATTCTTGCCTGGAGAATCCCACGGACCGAGGAGCCCAGGGGCTACAGTCCACAGGGTCGCAAAGAGTCGGGCATGACTGAGCGACTTAGCACAGCTACTATGCTGAGTCTGTGCTGTGCATTTCAATGTGCTTTTGCCTGTACAATCACGTGTGGTTCTCACATGAACTGGAACAATGCAAGTAGTTTCTTTCTGCAAATACAGGCTAATTTATAATTCTCAAACCAGACTCACATTTGGATGAATCCAAATCAGGCATAAGTTAGGAAAAACAGTCACTCCTGCCTCAGTATGGCTTCTGAGTCACTGCTGCTGCTGCTGCTGCTGCTGCTGCTGCTAAGTCATTTCAGTCGTGTCTGACTCTGTGCAACCCCATAGACGGCAGCCCACCAGGCTCTGCCGTCCTTGGGATTCTCCAGACAAGAACACTGGAGTGGGTTGCCATTTCCTTCTCCAATGCATGAAAGTGAAAAGTGAAAATGAAGTCGCTCAGTCATCTCCAACTCTTAGTGACCCCAAGGACTGCAGCCTACCAGGCTCCTCTGTCCATGGGATTTTCCAGGCAAGAGTACTGGAATGGGGTGCCACTGCCTTCTCCTCTGAGTCACTAGTTCAGTGAAATAAGAACTGAGAATTTACGGCTGCCAGCTTCCTCAATTCACTTCAATAAACATTAATGTTCTGAACAACTACCATGAGCAAGGCTATTATTTGTTAGTGATTTATAGCAGAAACTCAAATAAGGTAGTGTTATTGCACTGTATGGATGTGAGAGTTGGACTGTGAAGAAAGCTGAGCGCTGAAGAATTGATGACACTCTTGAGAGTCCCTTGGACTGCAAGGAGATCCAACCAGTCCATTCTGAAGGAGATCAACCCTGGGATTTCTTTGGAAGGAATGATGCTAAAGCTGAAACTCCAGTAGTTTGGCCACCTCATGTGAAGAGTTGACTCATTGGAAAAGACTCTGATGCTGGGAGGGATTGGGGGCAGGAGGAGAAGGGGACAACAGATGACATCCAGATGGCTGGATGGCATCACCAACACGATGGACGTGAGTTGGGTGAACTCCGGGAGTTGGTGATGGACAGGGAGGCCTGGCGTGCTGCAATTCATGGGGTCGCAAAGAGTCGGACATGACTGAGCGACTAAACTGAACTGAACTGATTGCACTTAGGTCTTTGAATCAAGTGGGAGAGGCAGGGAATTTAATGAACAACTGAACAATTGTTAGTGTTAGGAACAACGTGGTGAGTGTCAAGGTAAACATTCCCAAAGAGGCTTTGAGAGCAAGGAGGAAAGCTCTTTGTCTGAGGGAGGCCCTGAGTTGTTATCCAGTGGCCATGAAGGGGCTGGGAGTGGCAGGAGAGGGGCAGTTTCTGCTTGAGGGGACACAGGAGTAAATGTGTGGGGTTGTGAAGTAGCACAGGAATCTTCTGGGATTCTGTGCCACTTGAAATTCCCAAGCATTAATTTTGAGTCAGAGAATGATAAAAGTTGGAGTGGAGAGACAGGCAAGACCCCACAGTCACGCTGAGCTTCTATATCAGTTTAGGGAGCTAGGGTTCATCTTTTACTACAAGTCCAGGTAACTGACTATCTCGGTTTGTTCAGGACTGAGAGACTTTCAGAAAATAAAGCCAGGAAATTCCCAAGCAAACTAAGACAAAATGGTCACCAGAGCTTAATGTATGCCATGTTCCCAAATTTGGGATATAAGTGGAATTGATGTGTAAAAGTTTCAGAGCAGCCACTTAAAAGCAAAGAGGCTTTATCTTCCCTATTTCCTGCTGACTGTGAAACTTACAAATGTTAAGAATCATCTCCTGTGTGCACAGGCTCAGTCATGTGCCACTCTGTGACCTCATGGACTGTAGCCTGTCAGGCTCCCCTGTCCATGGAGTTCTCAGGGCAAGAGTACTGGAGTGGGTTGCCATTTCCTTCTCCAGGAGATCTCCCCAACCCAAGGACTGAGCCCGAATCCCCTGCATTGGCATATGGATTCTTTACTACTGAGCCACCAGGGCAGCCCAAGACTCATCTTAGACAAAAAAAAAAAAAAAGCCCCATCCTGACAGCGCAGACTGGCTGCATCTCTGGAAGGCCTCCGGAAACAGAGTGCTCCTCTACCCTGTGACGATTAGGTCAGAGACAAACTTCTATCTTTTTTGGACATGAATCTGAGCAAACTCTGGGAGATGGTGAAGGACAAGAAAAGCTAGTGTGCTGCAGTCCACAGGGTCAAAAAGAGCCAGACACGACTTAGCAACTGAACAACAATAGCAACAACAAACTTCTATCCTATTACCAGGATAGTCACTGTATTTTAAATCTGTTCTAATACATGACCTTATTCTGAAACTTACTTAGGGTTATACAGTATATTTAATGCCACACTTTAATTATTCATTAGCAGCCACTTTTCTTTAGAAACCGCATGTGCATCAGTATTCCAAAACTTTTTGCATTTCTCTAGAGGCCTGGAAAATCCCATGGACGGAGGAGCCTGGCAGGCTGCAGGCCATGGGGTCACTAAGAGTCTGACACGACTGAGCGACTTCACTTTCACTTTTCACTTTTATGCATTGGAGAAGGAAATGGCAACCCACTCCAATGTTCTTGCCTGGAGAATCCCAGGGACAGGGGAGCCTGGTGGGCTGCCATCTATGGGGTCGCACAGAGTCAGACACAACTGAAGCGACTCAGCAGCAGCAGCAGCAGAGTCCTCTTTGGAACTACTAGAGTCTGATCATTCTCTTGTTTCAGTTCAGTCGCTCAGTCGTGTCAGACTCTTTGTGACCCCATGAAACGGAGCACGCCAGGCCTCCCTGTCCATCACCAACTCCCGGAGTTCACTCAGACTCACGTCCATCCAGTCGGTGATGCCATCCAGCCATCTCATCCTCTGTCATCCCCTTCTCCTCCTGCCCCCAATCCCTCCCAGCATCAGAGTCTTTTCCTATGACTCAACTCTTTGCATGAGTGGCCAAAGTACTGGAGCTTCAGCTTTAGCATCATTCCTTCCAAAGAAATCCCAGGGTTGATCTCCTTCAGAATGGACTGGTTGGATCTCCTTGCAGTCCAAGGGACTCTCAAGAGTCTTTCTGTCCATCACCAACTCCCGGAGTTCACTCAGACTCACGTCCATCCAGTCGGTGATGCCATCCAGCCATCTCATCCTCTGTCATCCCCTTCTCCTCCTGCCCCCAATCCCTCCCAGCATCAGAGTCTTTTCCTATGACTCAACTCTTTGCATGAGTGGCCAAAGTACTGGAGCTTCAGCTTTAGCATCATTCCTTCCAAAGAAATCCCAGGGTTGATCTCCTTCAGAATGGACTGGTTGGATCTCCTTGCAGTCCAAGGGACTCTCAAGAGTCTTCTCCAACACAGCAGTTCAAAAGCATCAATTCTTTGGTGCTCAGCCTTCTTCACAGTCCAACTCTCACATCCATACATGACCACAGGAAAAACCATAGCCTTGACTAGACGGACCTTAGTTGGCAAAGTAATGTCTCTGTTTTTGAATATGCTATCTAGGTTGGGCATAACTTTTCTTCCAAGAAGTAAGTGTCTTTTAATTTCATGGTTGCAGTCACCATCTGAAGTGATTTTGGAGCCCAAAAAAATAAAGTCTGACACTGTTTCTACTGTTTCCCCATCTATTTCCCATGAAGTGATGGGACCAGATGCCATGATCTTAGTTTTCTGAATGTTGAGCTTTAAGCCAACTTTTTCGCTTTCCTCTTTCACTTTCATCAAGAGGCTTTTTAGCTCCTCTTCACTTTCTGCCATAAGGGTGGTGTCATCTGCATATCTGAGGTTACTGATATTTCTCCCGGCAATCTTGATTCCAGCTTGTGTTTCTTCCAGTCCCGCGTTTCTCATGATGTACTCTGCATATAAGTTAAATAAGCAGGGTGACAATATACAGCCTTGACGTACTCCTTTTCTATTTGGAACCAGTCTGTTGTTCCATGTCCAGTTCTAACTGTTGCTTCCTGACCTGCATACAGATTTCTCAAGAGGCAGGTTAGGTGGTCTGCTATTCCCATCTCTTTCAGAATTTTCCAGTTTATTGTGATCCACACAGTATTAATAAAATGGTTGTCTTATCTGTTTTAGGTAAGACTTAGAATAAAGACAAATGTTCTGAATAATTAGAATATGCCCACAGTTCTATTTAGAAATGCAAATACTTAACACATAACACAGTTCAAAATGATAAAGTGATACTTTTCAAAAATACACTGGTGATCACCTTGGAGAAAGCTTACCCTCAGTCTGTTTTTCAACCCAAGAGTTGATCTCCTTTCTGATTTGGTCAGAAGCTCCCATAAAGTTCACAGACTGTGGCTCTGCACCAAAATATGTTTTCACATCTTCTAAATATTTCTGGAAGATATAGATAAAATCTCCTTTTGTAGATTTTTTTTTTACCAAAGCTGAGATATCAAGTCTATTTAGATTATCGGGGAAAAAAAAGTCCAGCTAGATGGATAATTGCAAACTTGCACCCCATTTTTTTCCTCAGTCTTTCCGTACTCCGGCTATGGTTAAAAACTAGGCTCCCCTATGTAAACTTGGCTGGCTGCAGACTAGCCTTGCAGAGCTGCAGTTGTGGAAGGAAGGCCTGCCCCCCACAGCCCTGAGCCCCACATCTGTACGTACATGTGCCATGTGGCGTGTGGGATCTTATTCCCAGGAGTCTTCACCCCTGTACAGCTTGACTTTTTCTATTGCTACCCTTCCATCCTGTTCAGTTTCTCTACTTCTTACCCACTGGGCACCTGGGTCTTCTGGCTCTTTTCTGAAATGTGCCAAAGAATGTGACAGACAAACAGGAAGAAGTGAATGTTTGGCCAGACGTAGGGTTGACTCCTCTGAGGATCTGCATTGTGGGGTCTCAACCACCAAAGAAGAGAAGTTGACTCAATTGCATGTAAAGAATGTTTTCTAAAGTCATGATGTGAACTGATTTATCTGCTCCTAAAGTCAGCTTTGCTCTTGAGGACAGAGTCTCCAGCCACCCTCTGACGAGCATGCCACCCTCTGCTCCTTCAGACTCACCACATGGAACTGCTCTAGACCGTTTGTTCTATTTCCCATGAAACAAATGTTGGCCCAGGGGTTATGTAAACCACATTTCTATGTGTGTTAGTGGGTTGCACCCTTTTATTCTGGGCATAAAATTCTGATCACTAGATGGGTTTGGGATTCATTGTTGGTTTCCTTTACAACATGACACATTGGTCAGTTTAAATGATTATCAGAAATACTAACCACAGACATCCTATACATAAAGATTGTCCCCGGGATCCCTATAGAAAAGTACGAAGTGTTTGATTGATTTCACACGGCTCTTTCTTTCCCATCAACTTAAAATAAGAGGCTTGCACTTACCTTGTGAAATGGATAAGTTTTCTCCCCGTAGATCCTGTTGGCGGTTTTAAGTATGCAAGCATGGCTGGAACTGTTGATTTCTGAAATAAGTGTCTGGAAATCAGATTGTATCTCTTCAGGCTTGCCCACATTGAATTCCTGTCAAAGAAAATAAATTGGTCAAATAAAAATTTTGAAAAAGAAATACATGTATATGAACAATTTAGAATAAAATAAATGATTTCATGTTCATGAACTGATCATGAAATCAATTGTATGGTAGGTAAATTTTTTTTCTTTGCTATTTTTAGTGCAGGATATACAAGTTGTTAAGGCATAATTTTCTTCACACTTAGTTTGCAAAGATACGAACAAGGTTGAAAGTGAAATAGTTTTGAAGGGAAAGAAAGGGGAGAGATAAGGGGAAAGAATATAACTCTTTCAAAAAGTGTAGACATTGTGTGCTCTACAATTTTCCTATAGTTTTAATATCTTTTTCTAAGAAAAATTACCTATTAAAGTTGTTTGATTTAGCAACTAAAAAATAAAATGCTAAAAGTACCTTCTTCTTAATTATCAAATGGATATTGAAATATAAGACATACCATTTTCCTTTTCTTTTCACTGTCAGGACAAAATTTGCTGTCCTGGTCTCTGCTCACTTGAAGAACCTATAATTTCAGTAAAAAGGCAATACATGAGTACATTTTGCAGAGATGTGATCATTTGAAATACACATCAGTAACTACAAGCCAGTCATTCCCAAAGCTGCAAAAGATATGCTTAATGAATCAAGGGAGCTCTGATTTGACTTAGATGGTGTAATACCTGGACTAACAGAGTAAGTCAGAGCTGCTTTTCAATAAATATTTAAGTTGAATTTAAGTTGTTAGTCTCTTTAATACTTTGCACTGGACATTGAAAATAACATTGGGAATACCCTTAGATGTAAAATTCTCATGTTTTCCATGGTTCATTTTTATCTATCATTGTTTTGAGAAGAAAGCTAGGTATTCAATTAAGTGCATCATTTAGCCAATTTAAGCAAAGCCAATATTGCCCTAATTATCTGAAAAATTCAGGAGTTTTAGTTGTTTTTTCTACTTAAGTGCTTCAGTTCTCACTGCCGAGCATTATCTGACAATAGAGTCAGAGTCTTTGTGCTCACCCAGCATTTATGTGAACATTCACAGGAAGGATGTGGACTCTGTGTTTCCCTTAAAT
This sequence comes from Aepyceros melampus, assembly GCA_006408695.1. Taxonomy (NCBI): domain Eukaryota; kingdom Metazoa; phylum Chordata; class Mammalia; order Artiodactyla; family Bovidae; genus Aepyceros; species Aepyceros melampus. The sequence goes on along the minus strand of SJXQ01009665.1, from coordinate 71,557 downwards.
TGTCCAAGAAGAGAAAAAGACGATTTAATTATATCCCCCAATTATATGCATCCTGGACGCAGCTCACAGAAAGGAAGACACTACCACTGCTGCTGCTGCTGCTAAGTCGCTTCAGAGGAATAACACTGCTGAACGGCTCTCACTTTCACTCTGCTCTATGATGCTCCACACACAGAAACACTGTGATTTGAGAATGCTGACACCAAATTAACTGCTCATACAGCAATCAGTTCAGTTCAGTCCCTCAGTCATGTCTGACTCTTTGTGACCCATGGACTGCAGCACGCCAGGCTTCCCTGTCCATCACCAGCTCCCGGAGCTCGCTCAGCTCATGTCCATCAAATAGGTGATGCCATCCAACCATCTCATCTTCTGTCCTGCTGTTCTCCTCCCATCTTCAATCTTTCCCAGCATCAGGGTCATTTCAAATGAGTCAGTTCTTTGTATCAGGTGGCCAAAATATTAGAGCTCCAGCATCAGCATCAGTCCTTCCAATGAATATTCAAGACTGATTTCCTTTAGGATGGACTGGTTGGATCTCCTTGCAGTCCAAGGGACTCTCAAGAGTCTCCTCCAACATCACAGTTCAAAAGCATCAATTCTTTGGCACTCAGCTTTTTTTATAGTCCAATTCTCACATCCATACTGACCACTAGAAAAACCATAGCTTTGACTACATGGGCCTTTGTTGGCAAAGTAATGTCTCTGCTTTTTAATATGCTCTCTAGGTTAATCATGGGTTTCCCTGGTGGCTCAGTGGGTGAAGAGTTGGCCTGCAGTGCAGGAAAACCATTTTCTATCCCTCACTTGGGAAGATACCCTGGAGAAGGAAATGGCAACCCACTCTAGTATTCTTGCTTGAAGAAGTCCATGGACAGAGGAGCCTAGTGGGCTACAGTCCATGGGGTCCCAAAGAGTCGGACACGACTGAGTGACTAACGGGACTAGGTTGATCATAGCTTTTATTCCAAGGAGCAAACGTCTTTTAATTTCATGGCTGCAGTCACCATCTGCAGTGATTTTGGAGCCAAAAAAATATAAAGTCAGTATACAACCTTGACATCCTCCTTTCCGATTTGGAACCAGTCTGTTGTTCCACGTCCAGTTCTAACTGTTGCTTCTTGACCTGCATGTAGATTTCTCAGGAGGCAGGTCAGATGGTCTGGTATTCCTGTCTCTTTTAGAATTTTCCATAGTTTGTTCTGATACACACAGTCAAAGGCTTGGCGTACTCAATAAAGCAGAAACAGATGCTTTTCTGGAACTCTCTTGCTCTTTCCATGATCCAGCAGATGGTGGCAATTTGGTCTCTGGTTCCTCTGGCTTTTCTAAATTCAACTTGAACATCTGGAAGTTCACACACTGTTGAAGCCTGGCTTGCAGAATTTTGAGCATTATTTGCTACCATGTGAGATGAGTGCAATTGTGCAGTAGTTTGAGCATTCTTTGGCATTGTGTTTCTTTGAGATTGGAATGAAAACTGATCTTTTCCAGTCCTGTGGCCACTGCTGAGTTTTCCAAACTTGTTGGTATATTGAGTGCAGCATTTTCACACCATCGTTATTTAGGATTTGAAATAGCTCAGCTGGAATTCCATCACCTCCACTAGCTTTGTTCGTAGTGATGTTTCCTAAGGCCCACTTCACTTCTCATTCCAGGATGCCTGGCCTAGGTGAGTGATCACACCATCGTGATTATCTGGGTGGAGAAGATCCTTTTTGTACTGTTCTTCTTTGTATTGTTGCCACCTCTTCTTAATATCTTCTGCTTCTGTTAGGTCCAGACCATTTCTGTCCTTTATTGAGCCCATCTTTGCATGAAATGTTCCCTTGGTACCTCTAATTTTCTTAAAGCAATCTCTAGTCTTTCCCATTCTATTGTTTTCCTCTATTTCTTTGCACTGATTGCTGAGGAAGGCTTTCTCATCTCTCCTTGCTATTCTTTCGAACTCTGCATTCAAATGGGTATATCTTTACTTTTCTCCTCTGCCTTTAGCTTCTCTTCTTTTCTCAGTTATTTGTAAGTCCTCCTCAGGCAACCATTTTGCCTTTTTCCACTTCTTTTTCTTGGGGATGGTCTTGATCCCTGTCTCCTCTACAATGTCACGAACTTCCATCCATAATTCATCCGGCACGCTGTCTATCAGATCTAGTCTCTTAAATCTCTTTCTCACTTCCACTGTATAATCGTAAGGGATTTGATTTGTGTCATACCTGAATGGTCTAGTGGTTTTCCCTACTTTCTTCAATTTAAGTCTCAATTTGGCAATAAGGAGTTCATGATCTGAGCCACAGTCAGCTCCCAGTCTTGTTTTTGCTGACTGTATAGAGCTTCTCCATCTTTGGCTGCAAAGAATATAATCAGTCTGATTTCGGTATTGACCATCTGGTGGTGTCCACGTGCAGAGTCTTCTCTTGTGTTGTTGGAAACTCTGTTAGCCTTTGCTCTGCTTCATTCTGTACTCCAAGGCCAAATTTGCCTGTTACTCCAGGTACCTCTTGACTTCCTACTTTGCATTCCCATCTCCTATAATGAAAAGGACATCTTTTTGGGTGTTTGTTCTAGAAGGTCTTGTAGGTCTTAATAGAACCACTCAACTTCCGCTTCTTCAGCATTAGTGGTTGGGGCATAGATGTGGATTACTGTGATATTGAATGGTTTGCCTTGGAAACAAACAGTAATACTGCTCTTCATTTCAATGCTCTTCATGGGTTCCTTAGATTCACCCAGACAAGCAAGGACTGAACAAAGTAACAACCAAACAAAGCATGAGAAACAGGTTTCACCTGATTTTTCTATTTGTGTCTTTTTAAATCAATTTGTTACTTTATTTATGTTTGACTGCTGGGTCTGTGCTGCTCTGCAAGGGCTTGCGGGCATTCCTTGTGGGCTTTCCTTATCTTAAGCGCCTGAAGCCTGCTCTCAGAGTGGGGCTTCCCCTGTTTGGGAGCCGAGGCTCCAGGTGCACAGCCTGTGGGATCTTCCCCAAGCAGGGATCAAACCCTGTCCCCACACTGGCAAGATTTTAACCACTGAGCCACCAAAGAAGTCCTCTGTTTGTGTTTTTAAGAAAATCCTTCCAAGATGAGAAAGATGACGACTAACTCTATTAAAGTATGAGGCTTTCCTGAAATAGTTTAATAATCAAAATTTTAAAAATTTTAACATTGAACCAAGATAACCTCATGTCTCCATCTGATTTTGCCAGAGAACACAGGTTCTTAAATAGCTTTCCTAGAAACAGTTGTCTGTTGACTCACTTTCTCAGCCTTTCTTTTTCAGGTCTGGAAAATGGATGTGTCTTTTATTTTGGAAGACATGATTATAAAATGTGGGCTGTTTGGGCTCCAGGAGAGGAATGAAGGCGAAAGCCAAATAAGAGCATCTCATTTAAGCCGACGGAGAACAGCTGACCTTCCTTACTCACCTGCGCCATTTCGGCTGCAGTGGTCCCTTTGGTGCCCAAATACACCATGGCCAAGGAGGCTGAGATCCCCCAGGGAGAGAAGAAGATATTTTCACCCTCAGCAGCTTCCGCTAGCTTTTTACCACACTCTAGAGCAAATTGGTTGATAGATTTTGCTAGAGAGTCCATTGAGAAGATCTAAGAAAAATAAAGCAGAGTTAAAGAACATATTAATAATCTTTTCCATTTATTTTACTTTTGAAAATGGATTTTTTGGCTTACACAATTATCTTTTCTATCATCCTTATTGAAATGACAGAAGAATGTATTATTTGACCTGATGATGTACATAGTAGGCTATGTGACACTCTATATGGGGCGTCCCCGGAGGCTCAGTGGGAAGCAGTTGGCCTGCCAACCAAGAGACACGGGCTCCGTCCCTGGGTCAGGAAGACCCCCTGGAGATGGAAATGGCAACCGACTCCAGCATTCTCGCCTAGGAAACCCCATGGACAGGGGAGTCTGGCAGGCCACAGTCCATGGGTCACAAAGAGACACGATTTAGCAACTAAACAACAATAATAATCTATATATCTGTATTTATGCCCTCCTAAGAGCTGAATGAACATAATTCCAATATTATTTTAAATCTTAGAAAACTGAAGTCCAGAGAGTTTAAGAGAACTCCCTCAAATTCTAGAGCTGAAACGCCTGAGAGGACACCTGGATTCTGGGCAGTTGGGTCTCCCTGTTGAAATTCCAGAGTTTAAATTGTAGTAGAATCAGCCAAGTGCTTCTTTTCAATATGCCACATACCTGCTGGCTTTACCAGTAAATGAGGAATAATTACACACCTTTCTGACTTTGTAGTTTTTCTTACTTATCTTTCATCCCTATTTTTATACTTTTCAACCTTGTTTATCCATTTGCACCTTGATAGATGGTATCCTGGTTCGTGGAGAGCCTTTATCCTCCTTCATAATAAGAAGAAACCCAACTCTGCTCCAGACCTTTTCCTCTGGATGCTTTTTCTGAACTTTGGGGTTCATAGGAGCATGTCTGCTCCTATAACATAGGAGCATAACATAGCTTTTGCCACTTGCCTGGTGCTTATCACGCTGCTAGTTCTGTTTTCATGTGTTCATACCTTTTCATCTCTAGAATAAGTTCCCTGAGAGCAAAATTTTCTTACTCTGCTTTGTGCATCTGCTAGCACCCAGCTCAGGACTTTCCACAAAGTGGAAACTTTCAAATATTTATTTACTTTTTATTTAGAGTGTTTATATTTAAGGTTCTAGTCATCATTTTTTAAAACCTATTTAAACCTGAACTTTCACAGTCTAGTGGAAATGCTTATAGAGAAGTAGAGAAGTCAAGACTCTCTTGTCTTTATTATCACTCATTTGAGACCCCCTAAAACCAATCATAATGAACAAAGGAACTCAAGCTTCCTCATTTTTTTAAAATATTGTATTCAGCTTCTAAATTTCACCTCTAATCCCCCTGACATTCTCATTTAAGTTTTTTAAAACTGGATTGCTATCAAAGAAATAGTGAGTTCAATCTATTGTCATTTTATAGCCAAACAATTTCTCAAACTGATTAAATAATTTAAAATAAACCAAATTCCTAGGTCTAGAGAGTCCTATTAGGGCAAGTATTGTATAGAACTTGGTCTTGCACTGGTATCATCTGGCCATTTGAGAAACCTAGAATGAGAACTTTAGAGGAGTCAGGAGCTCTCTCTAGCTAAATGGCTGAATCAAGGAAGAGACATGTGCAGACAAAGTCTTGATTTCTTCATGACTTGAATTAACAGTGATACTGTTGAAACCCCTCCTAGTCCTAGGCTTACCCTTAACCAAACAACTTCTCAGCCCTTAAATCATCTCTAGTCATAGCTTCTACCTATTGCAGAAGCTGATGATAATTCTAGGCTAACACTATTTTATTAAATGCAAAAAGCAACAACTCTTGTTTTGTAATAACTCTACACCCTCATAAAACATTTGAAATTCACATATAAGCACTTTCTCCTGACAGATCCAGTGCCATCTTGGAAAAAAGCTCCGTTTTCTTTACAGCTATATCCCTTTAAATGATGTTTTGTTTACCTATATATTAAGCTTTATCTTTTATTTTTTAATTTTCTTATTTGGCTGCACCGCATCTTATTTGCAGGATGTGAAGGCTTTGGTTGCAAAATGTAGGGTCTAGTTCCCTGGACAGTCATCAAGCTCAGGTCCTCTGCTTTGGTAGCATAGACTGTTAGCCACTAGACCACTGGGAAAGTCCCCTAAGCTTTCTTTTTTAAGAATTTTTCATATGGAAAATGCTTGGCTCCATGGCCAAGCATAATCAAAAAGGGAAGAGAGGAGAAATTATTATTTTAAGGCTGAGGACTTTTATCTTTCTGCCTATGATTTATGAATATTCTAGAGTTTAGATACAGGTAGCAAATTCCTGAAAGTGATCATTCTCTCTGACAAAAGAGTTAATTTCTTGTGGAAAGTTAACAGTTACCTTCAGCTTCATTAATTCTCTCATTAATATATCAAATGCAGCCTAGAACATACAAGAGGAACAATTCTTGCCTTTAAAAAAAAGTACCAAAGTGCTAATCAGCATTAAAAGTGATTCCTGAAAGATGCAGAATTGGGGGATGAAATTCTCATGAAATAATTTATCCATTCAAAGGATGGAGAGTGATCTTTTCAGAGGAGACTATTTAAAAAGACTAAAGTCTAGACCAAAAGCCATGTGTGCCCTTTTCAGAACGAACTGCTGTTTTGCAGTTTCCAGGAGGAAGATAGATACATCAGTGTGCCTGCTCAGTCGCACAGTCGTGACTGACTCTTTGTGACCCTATGGATTATAGTCTACCAGGTTCCTCTGTCCGTGGAATTTTCCAGACAAGAATACTGGAGTGGGTTGTCGCTTCCTAATCCATATATCAGTATCCATACATTTATGTAAAATATGTAATATCTCAGTCTGTAGAGGGGCTTAACCAAAGAAATATGAAAATAAGAATAGTATCATTCATCAAAATGTCTCATTATGGATACACATATTCCCAGCAAATCAGTGTTGGAAAGAATCTTCCGATCCTAATCAAATTGTCTCATTTTATCTGCTAGGAAACTGAGGCCCAGAGAGGTAAAATGTGCTAACACACACAGCTGCCTAACAGCAGGGCTATCATTGCAATCCCAGTCTCTGGACTCTAAATACACATCCTTTTGCCACTATATTTTGTTGCCTTTAAGGTTTTATGGTGAAAGGGAGGGACCGGGCGGCAAAAGAGATCAAACAAGAGGAGGGAGGAAGGAGGAGTGATGGTGAGCGGGAGGAGGGAGCAGCAAGTCCTCTCTCAAGGCCTCCCGACCTTCCCAGGGTGCTGATAGCACTGCCTACTGGTGGAGTCGTGCAGGTCAGAAAGCGACCTCTCCACACTCCCAGCACTTCTGGGTTTACCTGAAGCCGTTTCTGAAGGAATTAATAGTCTGGGAGGGTTTCTGATGAGCATGTAGTATAAGGTTAGGGCCTTGATTATTCCATGAAAGAGAAGAAAGCTAATGGCCCCTGGAATGATGGCCAAGACTTGAAATTGGGTAGAGCTATGGACAGAGTCAGACACGACTGAAGCGACTTAGCAGCAGCAGCGGGGAGAGAGGCAAATCATTAGTTCCCTACACAAATGAGTGAGATCAAGCTCATGTTGCCAAGTCTACTCTTTCAAAGGGATAGAAGAGTTTTGGTTCAATCATTCTGAGAATACCCTATTTCTTTTTGCCCCTGTTGACAGACACAAAGGTAGCAAATCCAAAAATGTGACTGAAAAAAATATCATTCATAATTTCACAATTCATGGTGAAACCACCTCTCTCACATCTTTGGAAATGAAAGCACTCTCCTGCTTAGCCTTTCCCAGCACAATCTTTGAACCAATTCAGGGATAAATCTCTCAGACTTGCACAGAATTCTTAGGGGATGGCCTCAACTATCATTTCTGTTCTGCAGAGGTCTTGATAATTTGTTATTCATCTAGGCAGTTCAATGAAGAAAGAAAACATAAACATTTTTAAACAAAGAAATATTTACAATACCTTGTTTTCTTCCACTGGAGCAGAATTGGCAATGGGTTCCTTTAGTAAGAAACTGTGGCTGAGTTAATTGACTGTCAACTGCAGGAGTGACTTTCAGCAATTTCATTACCACCCTTTCCTTAGCCCCACCCTCTGATTCACTTTTACAAGCCCATACACTCTTCCTTTCAAGTTTATCTTGGCCAGAAGCTCAAATAAAAAGAAAGATAGACAAGGTTTTGCCACAATTACTTAATCGCCCACATTTTCCATGTCTGTCTGTACATAGAGCCTGGAATTCTGACAACTATAACTCACACATTCCTGGCTTCATGTTTTCCCTAGTCTGCCAACTGGCAGCAATTAGTGACTTCCCCTAGATATTTTTTTCCCATAAAAACAGAGTTTTAAGTTAGTAGAATAATTATGAGCAATGAAATGGAGATTATTATTATTATAAACAGCAATGTTTGCTGCTAAGTTGCTCACAAGGTATTAAGTGAAATATCCAAGAAATGTTTCTGTCTTTCTCATTTGGGCTCTGATGTTGACCCCCAAGCATAACTCTGTTTCGTGTCCATTGTCCCCACTCCAGGGACATGGGTTCTGGATGGATGTTTTAGATGCAGTTACTAGGTCTGGTAAAGAACCTGCCTGCCAATGCAGGAGACGCAGGTTTGATCCCTGGGTCAGGAAGATCTCAAGGCTTCCCGGGTGGCACTAGTGGTAAAGAACACACCTCCCCATGTGGGAGACCTAAGAGAAGTTGGTTCAATCCCTGGGTCTGATCCCCTGGAGGAGGGCATGGCAACCCACTCCAGTATTCTTGTCTGGAGAATTCCATGGACAGAGGAGCCTGGTGGACTACAGTCAATAGGGCTGCCAAGAGTTGGATACAACTGAAATGACTTAGCAAGCACATGCACGCACGCACACACACACACACACACACATGCATCATATGGAGGCTCCAGACAGAGGGACTGTCCATCTTGACGGCCAGTGGTTCACCAGAGAGTGGCTCAGAGTTTATCACTGCACAGATCTAGTTATTTGCATTACATTCAATGCATCTATGTAGATTTGGGGGGATCAAACAAGAAATTGTTTCATCTCCTCTAAAACCTCTTCTCTAAAACCACAGACTGGGTTTTATTTATGTTTCCCCACAAACCTTCTCCAGATCCCTTCCTCACTTACCTCTTGTTTAACATTCTTAGGGACTTTCCTGGCAGGAGTCCACTGTCTAAGACTCTGCACCTCCACTGCAAGGGGAATGGGTTCCATCCGCGATCAGGGAACGAAGGTCCCAGAGGCTGCCCTGCAGCGAAAATAGGTAAGTACTGAAATGGAATCTGTATATGTTGATATACTCGCTGTGGGCCTTCCAGGCGGTGCCAGTGGGCAAGAATCATCTGCCAGTGCAGGAGACACAAGAGAGGCAGGTTTGATCCCTGGGTTGGGAAGACTGGCTGAAGGGGGGCAGTATTCTTGCCTGGAGAATCTCACAGGAAGAGGAGCCTGGTGGGCTGTAGTTCACAGGGTTGCAAAGAGTTGGACACAACTGAAGTAACAGAGTGCAGCACACACTTACTAGCTACATTGATAAAATTTTGGTTTTGCAATGTTTTGATGGCTGTTTGGAGCGGGCTGGGAAAGAGGTAATGCTATCCTAAATCAACAATATAATATTATCAGCAGAATTTTGCTCATATGTTTATTTGCTGCTATTAGTTATGGCCTGCCCTGTGTATGTTTAGCAATATGTACCACTATTCCCAGTGAGAATGAAGGGATAGGAGCTATATGAATGGAGAACAGGCGTAAAAGGAGAGTTTTGCTCTAGCTTTTGTTTTGTTTTTACAATATTTGATGTTAAGATTGCAGGAATTTATTAAGTATTCAAAATCTATTAGAACATAAAAAAGAACTCTAGGTCCATCAGGATTATTCAAATGGAAACCAGAAGAAGAGAGGAGATAGAGTGGAGCCGAGACAATTGTGTGGGTAACAGCCGTCATCCAACCACCGGCCGGGTAACAGGATGCCACTGACTCGGTGCCTGTGAACATGCGTTTGCACAGCTCTGGGGCTGCGGACCTGAGGCGAGGGTGCCGGTGTGACTGGGTGCTTGGCGAGGGCTCACTTCCTGGCGCACAGGTGGCTGCCTCCTTGTCTTTACTTGGCTGAGAGCTCTTGTCTTTTCCTTTCGCTATAAGTCACCAGGGCGTCACAGGCAGCACTAGTGGTAAAGAACCCGCCTGCCAGTGCAGGAGACATAAGAGCTTTAAGAGATGCGAGTTCAATCCCTGGATCAGGAAGACCCCCTAGCAGAGGAAATGGCTCACCCCTGCAGTACTCTTGCCTGGAGACTCCCATGGACAGAGGAGCCTAGAGGGCTACAGTCCATAGGGTTGCAAAGAGTCGGACACGACTGAAGCACTTAGCATGCATAGGGGGTACAGAGTCCAGGCTCTCTCTGCTCACCTTTCGGTAAGCTAATGAATCCGAGATGAGGTGTTAAGTCAAAGAAGGGACTTTATTCGAGAGCTGGCTGACCAAGTGGATGGCAGCCTAGCACCTCAAAATAGCCATCTTGTCCAAGCCTAGATGCTGGGTTCTTTTATGGATCAGAGATGGGGAGGTGGTGAGGCAACAAAGTAAAATGTCACCTTGCAAATGCCCCTGAGAATGACAAGCCTCAGGCAGGGGGATGTGTTTTCACTTTCTTACAGTGATCTCATGGGTGGTGTGAGATGGAATATCTCCTGTCATATCAACAAACAAAGATGCTGCATCTATCTGTAATTCCTGCCTCCCCAAATATGAATTTCTGGGCCACGCCAGTGAGCAGCAGGTGAGGGGGGCCTCACCATGTGCCACACAAAGAATCTAAGAATGTCAAGGTCTTTCACAGGTGGGCAGAGTCAGGTTATCTCCCTGAGGCAGACCTGTAATAACAAAACTGGCAAGATAAGGATTAAAGTCGCAGAGCAGATCCATTGTGAATTCAAAATTAACCCTTCCTGGTTACATTAGAACACTGATTACATCCTTGACTCACCCTCATGACCAATTCTAATCCCAATTACCCCCCAAAGGCCCAGCCTACAAACTACATTACATCAGGGATTAGGGTTTCAGCATCTGTGTTGGAATGAGGATAACAAATATTCAGGCCATAGTGGTGGCTGAGAGTTTCCCAGAACTGAACCAAGACACAGGTTTCCAAATGGAAAACATCTCCTGGTGAATAAGCTAAATTTTGAAAACTATTTAAAAGGACTCCTAATGCAATAAAATATCAAGAACAGCATCAAAAACAAAAATAAAATTATTAAATTTTAATAATTTAATCTATAAGAAGCAAAATACAGAGACATCACTTTGCCCACAAACGTCCCTACAGTCAAAGCTATGGTTTTTCCATCAGTCAGGTACAGATGTGAGAGCTGGACCATAAAGAAGGCTGAGCACTGAAGAATTGATGCTTTTGAATTGTGGTGCTGGAGAAGACTCTTGAGAATCCCTTGGACAGCAAGGAGATCAAACCAGTCAATCCTAAGGGAAATCAACCCTGAATATTCATTGGAAGGACTGATGCTAAAGCTGAAGTTCCAATACTTTGGCCACATGATGGAAAAGCCAACTCATTAGAAAAGTCTCAGATGCTGGGAAAGAATTAAGGCAGGAGAAGAAGGGGACAACAGAGGATGAGATGCTTGGGTGGCATCACTGACTCGATGGACTTGCATTTGAGCAAACTCAGGGAGATAGTGAAGCACAGGGAAGTCTGGCATGCTGCAGTCCATGGGGTCACAAAGAGTCAGACATGACTCAGCAATCGAATAACAACAAAGTGTGAAGAACACTTTGAACCTAGAATTCTACGCTCATGCTCTAATTCAGTAATGATGGTGATATATATCTTAAGATTCACAACCTCACAATGATTCAGAAAGTTACTATTTATCACCTTGCTGAATGAATTGGTAAAATACATTTTTTTAATGAATCTAAAAGTAAGTAGGAGAAAGCAAGGAAGAACCTCTAGTTTTTAACAATGTCTGATTTAGAGGAAATAAATCACAATTCAAGGCTTAAAGAATTAGCTGAACAATTTCTGGGGACTCTATGCTTGACCAGCTGACAATGAGACAGTTTTATTGCCGACTAAGAAAATAATTATACTCACTAGTATTTATTAAGTACTCTATGTGCTAAGCATTCATTTGATTTCTTGTTAGGTAAGAATTCATTCCACCATCAGAACAACCGTATGAGAAAAGCACTGGTTTCTCTAGTTTACACTGAAAGAAAACTGAAGCAGGAAAAAGCATCATTCCCAGCCTGTGGTTAGAGGACTCATAAGTGTTTGAATTGGGATTTAGGTGAGTTAAGTCAAGGTCATAAGGCTGCCTCTTTAGCCATGATGCTCCAGTGGGCCACCCATCCCTAGATTTCATCATAGAGAGGGCAGTGCCTGGCATGCATTTTTAGGACCAGCCACACTTCTGTAGCCAGGTCAAACTCCCTAAACGTCAGATCTTCCTTATTTCTCAGGACTTAAATTATGTTTTTCGGGGCTGCTGATCCACTCAGAAGTATTCAGTGCTATTCGAAGCAAACACTTAAAAGAAGTCAGCCTATGTTTTCCGTCCACCCTCGTGCCCAGCTCTTCTCTACCCCTCTGAACTCTCCCTCTCTCCGTGCACTCAGAGGATGAGGTGGTTGGATGGCATCACTGACTCAGTGGACTTGCATTTGAGCAAACTCAGGGAGGTAGTGAAGGACAGGGAAGCAACCCTGACCTTGATGCTGTGTCTGCACCACTAGGCTCAGTGCTGGTTCCTGATGTCCTGATTTGAACACAGGGCTCCCCAAAGGACTCTGGCCCAAACTATCCTTTTGAATTGCTATACTTTTTGCTGCTGTGAGAAAGCAGTTCTAATCAATTTTTCACACAACTCCATTCCACCCCCAACACAAGGGCCCCTTGCAAAGCAGTTGGTTAGTCCCTTGGCTCCTTGATTCTGTTTACTTGGTTCTCACAAACAAGCTGTGATGCCTGATTTCTGAGAAACAAGATAAACAGATCTTATAATCTAAAGACCTAATAGAATGTAAACAAACAAATGGTTTGTGAAAATAGTTTTATTTTCTATATTTTTGCAACCTTATGTAAGTTACAGCCACGTGTATGGGATACATAATGCTAGAAATGCACGCAGTATTCAATGCTTTCTTCTAGGTTTCTATTACAAAAGGGCACGGAAGGCCACCTACTTATCCTTCATTATAAGAACAAATACATATGCCTGCATGCTAAGTCATGTCTCACTTGTCGCAACCCCATGAACTGTGGCCTGCCAGGCTCCTCTGTCCATGGAATTCTCCAGGCAAGAACACTGAAGTGGTAGCCATTCCCTTCTCCAGGGGATCTTCCCGACCCAGGGATCAAACTCAGATATCCTGCATTGCAGGTGGATTCTTCACCCTCTGAGCCACCAGGGAAGGCTACAAATATATATATTTCCTTAGAAAGAAAAATAAGTGATGACTGGCTTCTGTAAAGATATCAGCTACAGTAGACAGTGACCATAATTTTTTAAAAAGTATATAAAACAATAAATAATACAGTAAAAGTTAATGCTGTAAAATAAACTGAGAGTAAGAAAGAGCTCAATGAGATATCATCCCATTTTAGGAGGCCAAATGATTAATGGGGGGTCGGGGGGTAATGTTATGATTGACAGATGTCACGCTATGTCTGTATTTCTAGTTATTGTGTAACAGAAGTTCAGAAAGCAGAAACACGCAGACGTCTCTAAAGTTTTGGCACTTGCAGAAATCCTGAGGCTTATACCTCATATTACAAATTTCTGTGCAGAAACGGAAACTTTCCATTTAGGGTGATGCAAATCTGCCCCAGAAGAGGATGCTCTTGGTTGTCTTGTGCACAATAAGGAAGAGGAAAGGATGGTCTGCCACGAACTGCGGGCCTCCGTGGCCTGTTCTCCCTGTTACGATGGCCCCAGTGCCGGCAGCAGCCTCAGTGCCCTCCTCATTCACATCCACAGACGCTTGATGGAACACTTCAGACAGAAACAGGTCATTATTTTCTGACATGCCTGAGAAATTGGCTCGGTCTTGGCTGAAGGCATCGCCCATGCCCATGCTCGTGAAAATGGTCTTGAGTTCGTAATGCTCTTCCAGACTGAACTTGGGGAGGTACACCTCCACGTCATCCTCACCCATGGTGTCCTCGCTGAGCCACTTGCTGAGTTTGTCATGGGTGATTTCACTCTCCAGCTATGAATCCAAAACATAAAACCACTGAGTGCTTAGCAGAGAAGGACAACAACCTCTAATGTTGACAACCAATGACTTTACTATATTAAAGCAAAATTTAATAGTTAGGTAAAAATTTTGCAAGAAATAGCATATATGAGATGTGTTTAAGGCTTCTGAATGACTGGGAAACCTGGCACAATTCGTCTCAAACAAGTTCTCATATTCAAATTACACACCATTTCCTCAGACGTAAGCATGTGCAAAGGCTTCCCAGGTTACTCAGTGATTAAAAAAAAAAAAAAAAAAAAACCCACCTGCCAATGCAGGGGACGTGAGTTTGATCCTTGGGTCAGGAAGATCCCCTGAAGAGGAAATGGCAACCTGCTCCTGTAATCTTGCCTGGGAAATCCCATGGACAGAGGAGTATGGTGGGCTACAGTCCAGGGGGTCCCAAAGAGTCAGGCATGATTTAGCGACCTGTGCCAAGGTGAGTGTAGCCCCAGAAGTTTAAAACAATGTAAGCTGGAATTCTTACCAGCTCCAAGCCCGTAGAGGACTCAGCAATTCCATCTGGGAGCAGCAGGAACATACTGACCCCTCCAGCGTACGGGAGTTCCAGAATCTGGACCTTCAGGTCTGCTATGTACCCAATGTTTAGCTTTTCGTGCAGGAACATCATCTCTACTGATTTGCGCTGAGTCTAAGTAATTAAAAAGTAAAATATGAAAGTTGATAAAAGATGTCAAAATATTTACAATCAGACGTAAAAGAGAATGGGTTCTGCTTTCATGCTAAAGAAATAATTTTTTTAATTAAAAATTTGTTTTGAAATTTGTCTAAAAAGTCAAAATATATTTTAAAAAATAAAAATTTATTATTTGTATACTCTCACAGTGACTGTAATCTATTTTGTTCTTTCAAGATTATACCTATCAGTAATAAAATGGACAATTACAATTAAATACTAAAACATTTGTTCAGGACCTCCTAGGGGTCAAGAGCTCTGCAAAATCTCATTGAATCTTCACAACAACATTTTGAGTTGGATATTATCATCCTAGTTTCACAGATCCAATAAAGGAGTGTATGAACCACAAGTAACCTCACAGTTGGCACAGCTGACATGTACGTCCAAGACTGTGGAATCATAGAGCCTCATACGACCTTAAGAAAATTACCAAGTGCTGTTCAGTAACCTGAAAGAGTCAATCCAGTGTGTATAACTTATAGCTATTAATAGCAAATCATGTATGGGTGTCAATGAGTGGTCCCAATTTTTCTTTTTCTATTTTGTCAAAGACCCTAAAATATATATTAAGAAAATCTGTTCTGTTGTCATTGTCTCATACCGAGTTCACATGGAAAGGATAAAGCCCCTTTAGTTTCTTCTGAAATGGAGTCTTCCATTTTCCTTTGAAGTAGATAGCATTCACCAGGACCATCTTGGTGTCTGCATCAACAGAACCTTCAGGTAACAAGTTTGGGATTTTGCCTACAGAAAATATGATATATGCTTATGCCTCATGATTAACAATTATGAAGTCATTATGATTTCTTGAATCTTTTGAGTCACCATCAAGCTTGACATCCACATTTATCAAACTCTGCAGAGATGTTGATATTCACATTCAAATTTTTCTCTTAATTAATTTAAAACATAAGTAAAATTTTTTAAGGTTTGCAAAATTCAAGAGCAAATGAAGAAGTAACGTAATTAAGATTTAGAATTGCTATCAGACTTGGAAAAAAATTTAAGTTTCTTTTAGTTTTTTTTCCTTTGTGCTGCATGCAGGATCTTATTCCTCTGACCAGGAACTGAACCTGCATCCCTCGATTTGAGAGCATGGAGTCTTAACCCCTGGACTGCCGGAGAAGTCCCAGAAATTTTTAAATTCCTTTTATACTGTTTTATCAAAGTTTTACAGTTATATGAAGTTAGTTCATTCAGATGGGAGTGAAAAAGAGACTCAAGGAATATAATGGGCTTCCCTGTAGCTCAGATGGTAAAGAATCTGCCAGCAATGCAGAAGACCCGAGTTGAGTCCCTGGATAGCAAAGATCCCTTGGAGAAGAGAATTGCAACCCACTCCAGTATTCTTGCCTGGAGAATTTCATGGGCAGAGGAGCCTGGCCGGCTGCAGTCCATGGGATCGCAAAGAGTCAGGCACGACTGAGTGACTGCCGCCACAAAGTATTAACAGTGCGTTTCCCCGGTACGTCGGTGGGCTCCTTCTAGATCTGGTCTAGGCAGCCCACAGGTCTAAGTCACTGATTCATCCAAAAACAGTGTTTTGGAAGTTGTGCTACACCTATATCAGGAAAAGCAACAGATTCGTGAAGTAATAAAGGAAAAATTGTCCTGGGGGCGGGGTGGGCTTAGAATACTAGAAGAGACATTCTAAATCATTCAGGAAAGAAAGTGCAGTGAGTTCTTTTAAGAGAGCTGAATAATGCAGAGAACTGCAACAACACAGAGAAGGGAATGAATGACTGAGTCCAGGAAAGTTCCCAGAAGTGATAATATCTGAGTGTGATTTTTTTAAAAAATCGGTTTAAGAAACAGCCCGTTTATAGTGAATACCTGCTCTGCAATATTTCATCCACATTATTCTATTTACTCCTCACAACCATTCTAGTAAGGGAGTATTATTAGTGTCATTTTACACAAATAGGAAATCAACCTTGAATATTCATTGGAAGGACTGATGCTGAAGCTGAAGCTCCAATACCTTGGCCACCTGCTGGGAAGAGTCAACTCATTGGAAAAGACCCTGATGCTGTAAAGACTGAGAGCAAGAGGAGAAGGTGGCAACAGAGGATGAGATGGTTCTGTGGCATC
The DNA here is from genome assembly GCA_006408695.1 of Aepyceros melampus. NCBI lineage: Eukaryota > Metazoa > Chordata > Mammalia > Artiodactyla > Bovidae > Aepyceros > Aepyceros melampus. The sequence continues at coordinate 54,930 of SJXQ01009665.1, read as the reverse complement.
ACTGACTCAATGGGCATGAGCCTGAGTGAACTGCAGGAGATGGTGAAGGACAGGGAAGCCTGGCTTGCTGCAGTCCGTAGGGTGGCAAAGCATCAGACATGACTTAGCAACGGAACAACAGTACAAATGGACACCATAGTGAGCTATTAGTGACCTTTCCAAGGTCATAATGCTTGAGAGCTGGTCAGAATTCCACCATCTTCCATTTCTGCTGACAGATGCAGGACTCAAGCAAAAAGGTCACTGTAGTCTGACCAGTTTCAGTATAGTTATTCAATATCTTCAATCAGGACAACCCCTAGCAAATAAAACTCCTGGTTACTACTTGGAAATCTACTGGGACTTTATTTAACTTTGTGACACATAATATTGGTCATAACAAAGAAAAAAGAAATTTTTCTCAAATTACTATAAAAATTGGTAAAACAATCAGTCTAAATGACTATTAGGCATTTTTTCAATTTCACTGATTGATTTATAGCCATTCACCACAAACACTTAGAAAGAAGAGAAATTCTTACTGTTCGCAAAAAAGCAAAGCTTTCATGTGTCTCTGATTTTGCAATCTCCTTTGACTTTCATTTTTGTTAAATCTTCACTTTCCCTGCTTCCTTTTTGTCAGTGGTGCATCAATCTTTCAGAGCAGTAATTTAGAAATCTAGAAATGAAGAACTAAAGTAGGCCAAGTGTTTTTAGAGGAACAATAATTCCTTTTTTCAATTCTACAGAACTTAATACAAGTGCTTTTTCTATTATGGTAGCTAAGAAACGAGGATAGCATACTATGGTTTGAAATAATGTTTTAAACATAGGAGGCAGGGACTTCCCTAGTAGCCCAGGGGCTCAGATTCCGTGCTGCCAACGCTGGGGGCCCAGGTTCAGTCCCTGGTCAGGCGACTAGAGTTCACATGCCTCAAACGTGACCCAACACACTGAATAAAAATGTATTTAGAAGTGAATAAATAAGCATAGGAGATACGTGAAAATACGTTTTCTGCATTGTCAAACTCTTTAATCGTTAATTTGAAGAATTCCAGAATTAGACTAAGGCTCAGAAGAAGAGGAAACCCCAGCTGCACCACAAAAGATAGTGGGATCTTGGGTGAGTCAGTTAAGAACTGAGGACACGCATAATAAAGGTAGAAGCAGCCTAGACGATTAACGGGAGATAAAGAAGGGACTGAAAGAACTGGGCAACATACTGACTCTGGATGGTGAAACAGAAGGAAGAGCTAAAATTTTTATGATCCCTCCTTTTTCCATTGCCCGTATTCTCACACCAATTACTCAGTTGAATATTGTTCCTTTTTTCTTTGTTTTTGTTTGTAGTGTACATAAAGCCACAATTATTTCAATACTGATATTTCCTAAATTAGAAAAGATCTGCCTCTTCTACAGTCTATTCGGTAATAATCCAAACCAGATCATTGAAGTACTGAATATATATCTTCTATTAGTGGACCTTGATTATTTTTTTCTCACTTCAAACACCACAAAGCTCAACAAGAATCAGGTTACATTAGCCAAAATAACTAAGGTTAGGAGTAAGGGCTAAGTTCAAGGATTTTCACACACACGCACACACACACACACCCCAGAGTTTTCTACGTGGAAAGAAGAGCAGAAACTATTGGTTTTACCTTTGGTTTGAGTCTTGACCCAGGAATTAATCTTTTTTCTGGCATCTTCTGCACATTCTAGGAAGTCGACCGCCTGCGGTTCTGTAGAGTAATATTTCTTAGAGAGTTGCATGTATTCCTTTAAAGCGAAAAAATAATGACAAGATTACTTAGAATACATACCCAACAAGTGAAAGCGAAAGTGTTAGCTGCTCAGTTGTGTCCGACTCTTTGTGACCCCATGAACTATAGCCCGCCAGGCTCCTCTCCAGCCAAGAATACTGGAGTGGGCTGCCATGCCCTCCTCTGGGATATCCAACCATCTGTGGTGCATTTGTAAATTACAGGCTTCCTGTCAAGACTGGGGAGCCTGAAGCAGGGTAGGGGGAGGTTGGCTGGGGGCCAGTCCAGTCCTGGCTGCCTTTGTTCTCCTGCATACTTTGCACAGTGAACAATGAACGCAGAGCAAGAGGCTGGGCGTGGGGCCAGTGGTTCTAGGACACCTGTGTGCGCCTCCTGACTTGTGCCTTTCCATGTGGGGTTTTTACAGTAGAAACAGGAAGCACCCACGGAGGGAGCATGGGCATGCCTGTGTCGGATCGTGTCCCACGGCCTTGGGGAGCCTTGTGAGCCTGAGTGGAATTCTGACCCTCTGGGAATGAATCAGAGAAAACAGCTTTGAAAGTGACCTCGTGGCAAGTTTGGGACCCTGCCATTTAGATCACAGGGTTCACTCACTTCCTTGAATCTTGCAGATTTCTCTCCAAACAGTTTATTGGCACTTTCCAATAAATACCCCCCATGGACACATTGATGGCATTGCTGAGAGAATGGAAGGATGAATGGATTACCCCCGCAGCTTGTGCCTTAAAAGGAAAGGAGAGATTAATTTTATGTAACTCAGGACTTCTAAACAAGATATTTCCTAAGCAATAGTATTTTTTTCTAGGATATCAATAAAATGCTGTATTACAATATACTTTTTTTCTGGCACTTTAGAGGTAACTCAGGAAATAATGTTGATACGGATATAGTACGTTAAAACTTATCAGATAATTTTCAACTTGTTTCAGATTTTTCTGTGCCCATAGGACTGGATTTAACTGTAACAGAACTGAGATTCTAGAAAAAGTCAGTCTCCTTTGATACTTACCTAAGCTATAGTCTCTAAGCAACTTCTATTACATTAAAATGTTACCTTAGAAATGTTCTTTTAAAAGTTTATATAACTTCTACAAGTCCCTTCGCATAATTAAGGGGTAGTCTGTGCAATGGAATCTGGAGTTTAGAAAACATAAAATCGAGGGGAATTCCAATCCCCAACCTGAAGTTTGCGAGTGTGATGACAGACACGGGGCTTAGTCACAGCTGAGGTCAGAGCCCTGAAGATGGGCATCAGCTGTCCACTCAGGCCTGGCAGAATCGCCTTGTGAAGAAGCCCTCTCGTCATCTTGAGTCTGTAATTCCCTGAGTGACAGACAGATGGAGCATCAGCGTTCCTGATCTGTGAGAGGACCTAAACCAGAGTGTGATTGTGGAAGTCATTTACCAACAGGAGCCCATCTCCTATAATGTAGCTGAATGGTGTTTAAGAAGTGGAGTGCTGGGGAAAGATACTAGCTTGAGATTGACTAGATGAATGGATGGAGAGTAGATGACGATCACAATAATGATGACAAGTAGGTGGATAGACTGGTGTTGTTCTGTTGTTGATAATGAGGATGATAGATCGACAGATAGGGAGAGAGAAGGAAGATAGACAGACAGTAGCTGACGATCATAATGGTGACAGCAGGGAGGCAGGTAGACAGACAGACATGGCTGACGATCATAATGACGACGGTCAGGAGGAAGGTAGAGGATGATCATGATGATGACACTGGTTAGGGAGGCAGACAGACAGACAGACAGTAAATGACGATCATGATGGTGACAGCAGGGAGGCAGGCAGATAGATAGACAGTAGCTGACGACCATGAAGGTGACAGCAGGGAGGCAGGCAGATAGACAGACAGACAGTAGCTGACGACCATGATGGTGACAGCAGGGAGGCAGATAGACAGACAGTAGCTGACGACCATGATGGTGACAGCAGGGAGGCAGATAGACAGACAGACAGTGGCTGACGACCATGATGGTGACAGCAGGGAGGCAGATAGACAGACAGACAGTGGCTGACGACCATGAAGGTGACAGCAGGGAGGCAGGCAGATAGACAGACAGACAGTGGCTGACGACCATGATGGTGACAGCAGGGAGGCAGATAGACAGATGTGTGCCTGTGCTCACTCAGTTGTGTCCAGCTCCTTGTGACTCTCTGGACTGTAGCCCGCCATGCTCCTCTGTCCATGGGATTTTTCAGGCAAGAATACTGGAGTGGGTTGCCATTTCCTACTCCAGGGAGTCATCTTATCCAGGGATTGAACCTGCGTCTCCTGCGTTGCAGGCAGATTCTTTACCACTGAGCCCCTGGGGAAGCCCTGGATAGACAGGGAGAGAGGAGATAAAGGATACAGGAAGGTCAGTGACCTGAAGTCACCAGGCCTGGCCACCTCCACTCCCCAATTACTCGTCACCCCCTTACTCTGGAAATCTGCATTCACACACGTGTATTGTAGGAGTCTCTACCGTGGCTTTAGAATAAATTATACATACCCAACTAATGGCAGAGTAATGTGACAGAATTTATAAGCAGTCTTGACCTGGAAGTCAAAAAGCATGGATTCTACCCCAGCTCTGCCGTTCCTTATGAGAGTGACTGTAAGAAATTTACTCAAAGACTGTGAGTCTTAGTTTTCTTCCTATGAAAGGTAAAAGTTGTACCAGGTTCCTTCCCTAATTTGTGACTTTAAGACAAGAAGTTTCTGGAAACAAAATACAAAAGAACTAAGAATGGATGAGTCAGATACCTGCAAAATAGCATCAGGATAGGTGCCCCTCTGGATCTGCTGTGAGAAATTACAACTGCTGAGGCTCCGTGGGGTCACTGGGGCGCCTCTGTGGCCTCCAACGTGGTTAAACTGAAGCACCTACAGTTGGAATTCGAGAAAATTGGGTACATTTTTCTGCTGCATTATTTAGCTTTTAAACCAACGGCTGTCAAGTACCTCTTAGTGGTCCTATGTCAAGTTCCTTGCCTTTGTCTCTGGGCAACGAGCACAGATGCTCCTCAATTATAATATGTGTCAGTCAGTGAAACTCCCTTCATGGGAATTAGCATGAGTTATTTTATACTAATTCAAATACTGGCCATTTTAACAAAATATATATAATGAGATGATTTATAACCTTTTAATTATATTATCTAAATTATCACCCAACTCATAAACTTCGTTGAAAACATCCCAGTATTTTGAAGGAAGTAATAAGGTTAACTCCTGACCTTGTATCTCTCTGTTCAGTGGCCTTACACATTATACCCTTCTAGAGTATTAACAATTAGCAGCCACAGCTAGCTTAAGCACAAAAACAGGGTGCTCAGTATTACCAAGGCTCATCTAAAACATTTGCACATACGTTATTTACACATAAATAAATCTCTCACTTCTGTCTACGTTGGGGGAAGATGGCAGGGGTCAGATGACAATAAGAATTCCTTTTTTAAAATATTTATTTTCACTTGTGTATTTATTTATCTACCCATGGTCTTAGTTGAGGCAGCCAGTATCTTTAGTTGCAGCATGCAGGATCTTTAGTTTCCACATGTTCCCCTACCAGGGATCAGACCCAGGTCCCCTCGCGTCCCACTGTGAGTTTCTTTATGTTGAAAGTGGCAGATCCAGCTAACAGTGAAACTGGCAGGGGCAGCCTGGCCCTGGAAGGCCCCCTCCCCCAGTACAGCAGACTCCTCCACTTGGCCCCGACACCCACCCTCCCCCACCTCCAGCATCCTTTGGGTCCC
>SJXQ01009665.1:0-49191 GCA_006408695.1 Aepyceros melampus | reverse complement strand
TCCCAGCGCCAGGGGCCCCAGGCAGGGAGCAACTTATTGGTAAAGCATTGATGGTGGAGGCTCTGCCGAGGTAGGGAAGGCCACCTTGCCCAGCAGATGGTGGATTTCTAGGTTGGAAGGAGAGGTGTTAGGATTTCTGGGGTCTTTCTCTGCTCTTCAGATCATATAAGTTCCTACCTAATACTCCCTGAAAGGCAGTCTGACTGACACTGTAGAAGGGAGGAATACTTTGTGTAAGAGCTTCTCTGGTTGTCCTGCCTTCAAGGAAGTTGGCCCATAACCTGGGGTCTCTGGGCAGTGCTGAAGCCCACTCGAGGCATGACAAGAGCCCTTGCAGGTGTGGGGTGTGTGTCACGGTTGAGGCAGGCACCCCGCCCAGAGAGCGGGCCCGGCCCGGGCTTGTCTGCAGCCTTATCCTAAAGATAAGAGCAGGGTAAAAATACTCCTGCAAATCTCACACTGCCTGTGCTTTGTAAGAGAGTATCTATCTATTCTATTTGCTCCTTTTTTCCACTACAACCATTCCAGCCTTACCAGCTACACCAGTTCCCAAATGAGGGTAGCCTCTTCCTGCCCTGATTTTCTCATCTGTAAAGTGAATACGATAATCAGAGCACCTACCTCACAGGATTTTGTATTCTGTGGATAAATTCATAAAACATTCTCAGCAAGGTGTCTAGCTGGGCATTGTAAGTATCAGCTATGAAAACAATTAGTTCCACCACATGCCTCTCCTGTTAACTCTAATCTTCATACTCATCTTGCCCAACATACATTTTCACTTACATTTTAAAAATAAGAAAGTTACTGCTAGACTCTTTTGCGTTATCAAATGGTGTTTGAGAGGCCTGCAACTATTGTACAAAATAGGTGCTTAGCAATCCGCATTATGTATGATCGAATTAATATAGTTTATGGGCACAGAATGGCTCCCATCCAACTGTGAACCAGGCCCAGCCCTGCTTAGCTTCCAAGATTGGGAGGGTTCAGAGTGGTATAGCCATAGACCACACGGAATCCTTTTGGGGAAGAAGAAGGTACTCTAAAGTTGGACTGTGGCGGTGGCTGCACAATCCTTGTGAATATACTAAGAACTGCTGAATTGTAAACTTTAAATGGGTGAATTTTATGAAATGTGAATTATATCTCAACGAGTTGCTCTCAAAAAATAAGAAAGCTGAGGCTCAGACCATTTAAATGGCTTCATTAACACGCCTAGTAAGTGGCAAAACCACCAACCAAAGACAGGCAGGTCTGTCCCCAAAGTCCAGGCTTCCACGTCCAAACCAAAAAGCCTCTCCTCTTTTTTTGGTAGAGAATTAAGCCAATTTGCCTCTGAATTTTAAAAGCTTCCCATGTGGCAGAGTTACAAGAAAATTGCTGTCTATAAAATTCTTGTCCCACATGCAGAAAATACTTTCCAAACACAGAAAAGCTGTGTTGTACCATGAGTGACAAATAAGTTATTTTCCTCTGGTAGCAAAATCAAGATTTTCTCTTTAGCACCTAGAGCATTTTGTTTGGCATCTGTCCTCAAAAAAAAAAAAAAAAAAAATCACTTCTGATTCCTTTACATTTAACAAATGGAGACTTCCCTGGCGGCCCAGTGGTTCAGACCCCATGCTTCCAATGCAGGGGGAGGGAACTAACATTCCACACGCCACGCAGCAGGGCCAAAAACTAAGCAAAAATAAAAATTGAAGTCTTGGTGTTTTCCAAAGTTTTTAATGGAGTTCACTGCCTTTATTTATTTTTTTTTTCAAGGCAAAGAAAATAAAGGGGAAAGAATTTTGCAAAATGCAACTGGTATCAGAGAGTTGAGCAACTGGGCTTTGCTGTGAGTCTTGATGTTCAAACTGCCACAGAGAGAGAAGCTCCGGGCCCTTTTCCTCCTGCAGTGAGACTGGCTAACGCTCTGTGTGAGCCACTCCAAACGAGGCCCGCCTTAAGTGGGTCAGCGTGTACCTGAAGACTGTCCATCTCCCGGTACTCACACACTCAGGGAAACCCCGGTGTGACTGAGGACAGCGTCCAGGCTTGTGAGACACACCCGCCCAGCACTCAGTGCTGACGGCTGCTCACAGGCGACTAGGAGAGAATTTTGACGATATAGTTAGCTCGTCTGCTCACGGACCCAGGGAGACAGGCTCGTGTGAACTTTAACAGCACCACATTCCTCCCAGAGGATGACTGCTGCGTACACGTGAAGTAGGTCAATGTATTTCCACAGTCCCTGAGCCGGTGAAAGGGTCCCCTGACTGCGCTGGTGTCTGTTCGCCAAGGAAGGAAGCCAGCGGCCCCGAAGAAAGACCCCACAGTGCCGGGCCCCCCGCCCACCTGGACTTTGAAGGCTGGCCATCTCGTCAGCCCCATTTTGTTGACATGAGCTCACGGGTCAGAGGCTGTTGGCTGAGACCCTCCGAAGTTGTGTTGCTCTCAGTGCCTCCCCCAGAGTGCAGAGACCAAGCTTGGGGACAGTTTTTTCTCTTCATGGCACTCTCTTAAAACCACTACTAGGAATTCTTCACATAAATGGAAAGAGCCTGAGATGAGAAAGCAGAAACCAGAGGAAGCCAGGGAAAGGTGCTTCAGTCCCATTGCCTATCTGTCAGTGATGCTCTTAAAACCAAAAATCTTTTGAAAAATATAAACATTATCAGATGTCAGGTATAGTCATTATTAACTATTTCTAACATTGCAGGATAAGGAAACCAATAATCCTTCTACATATTGAGGATTTTCGTGGTTTGGCTCTTTTATATATTTGAATCTAAGTAACTTGTGTTGTAATGGCTTATGATGATTGCTGAGGGTGTAAGTTCAATCCCTGGTGGGGGAACTAAGATCCCACTAGCTGCTGACTTTGTTATAGTCCAGATCCTGCAAGCACATAATCAGAGCAGTTCTGCAGTTCAGTTCAGGAATCCTTCAGTCCCAACTGGGAACTTTAACAGAGACTCACTTGGGCTATCTGGTCTGCAGTGTTGCCCCGGGCGCCCAGGTAGACCAGGGCCATGGTGGAGGAGAGGCTCCAGGGACAGAAGAACAGATTCTGGGTGTTGGCACTTGTATTCACCAGATGCTTGAAGAAATTGAGGGCAAAGATCGTGTTTGCCACATAAAGTTCTTCCATTGTCTCAATCTGGAAGGAAAACGAGGAAAAGCGACAGCTCTAAAAGATGGCTCAGCATTTTGAAGGGTGCCAGCGGCGTAGCACAGGCTGCACCCTGCACAGGGCAGGGGATCCCCCTCTGTTCTCCTTTAACCGAACAGGGCCAGCAGCACCGTGACCCTGGGGCCTGTGCAGCCACTAACGGTCCCCCTCTCGGCGCAGTGCACTGCGCCCACAGCCCGGCAGTTCCTTAGTGACTTTGTACAAAGTACCCTCCCTGCATTTCCCTTTTGCACTGGGTCCTGCAAATGACGCAGCTGACCCTGAGCTAGAGGGAACAGTCCTGGGATGCACGGTGACACTCCACCTCATAATAATGATAATAACAGCAATAGCAATAAATAGCCCTTACCGAATTCTTAACTGTGTAACACATGCTGTGTTCAACATTTCACCTATACTCAACCAGTTAATCCTCACACAAACCCTGTGAGGAAGGCACTGCTATTCTTGTGCTTACAAAGGAAAAATCTACTGCCCAAAGAGAATCAGAAAAGTGACCCATGTCCCTAGACTATAAGGGACAGGGCTGGAAATTGAAGCCAGGTGGGTGGGTGGCCTTCAGGGTCATACTCTCACCTCTGTGTTGTACCTACAAACACACATCACACGTACAGACACACAGATACACACACCAGGGCCTCCCCTGGTGGCTCAGCCAGTAAAGAATCCAGCTGAAATGCAGGAGACCACCTGCAATGCAGGAAACCCACATTTGATCCCTGGGTCGGGAAGGTCCCCTGGAGAAGGAAATGGCAGCCCACTCCAGTGCTCTCGCCTGGGAAATCCCGTGGGCAGAGGAGCCTGGGGGGCTGCAGTCCACAGGGTCGAAGAGTCCATGGACATGACTTAGTGACTAAACCGTCCCTGTCACACACACTAGAGGGAAACACACACATATTCAAACGCAAGCCACGTGCACACATGCTCCTGGTGGCCCCAGTGGAGATGGCCAAACTCCTCTCTAGAAGTGGCTTAGACTAAACTTTTGAGAGTGAGCATTTCACACCGCCCTATCTCCCATTCCTACACCCCCTCCACTCACTCACACACCACAGACTTTCTACCAAAGAGCCCTCTGTGCTGAGCAGCTCATTGCTGGAGATGCTGGAAAGGTCCCCCTCCTCCCACCACCCCCAGAGGGCAGTCAACACCAGGTCCCTCTGCAGGAGAGGTCCTGGATTTATGGAGCTCACACACACACACACACGAACACACACACCCCATCCACCATCTGAAGATAAACGACAGACACACCTCCCGTGACCTGAGACTCAGATGCAGCCAAACGCTTGGACACACCCGGGTGTGGGCGGGTACCTGCTGGTTCTCGCCAACAGACTGTATCTTACACTTTCACAACAGCTTCAAACACACCCTGCAATTACCAGAATCTATAAATATACCAAGCTACGCTGACACTCATCATTCCACAGGAGCCTTCTGGGGACGGTGGCTGGGGAGCTGCTGGGGGAGGCCTTGGAGGAGGCTCTCTACAGCCTTGGGCTCCCTCGGCGGGGCCTCCCAGGCTCACATCTCCCTAGTCCATGGCAGGCACGTGAACACTCGGTTTGTAAACATTTCTCGTGAAGAAAGTGATGCCATTTGTATCAAAATTTCTCATGCGAGATACCACCCAACTGTATTTTATCAAGACAAAATAGTAAATTAAATAAAACATGTCCCCAAAACTCTCTCATGCCTTCTTGTCTCCTTTAATATATAATATTCACAGGGTCAATGTGAGGTACATATTCTGATCTTTATGCTATAGGTCACATCCTGATGTCTTGAGACATAGATGAGGTCAGAGAGTTTGTAATGATGCACAGATTCAAGCCTGGGATTCAAGCTTCAGGAACCCACTCTGTCCAATGTCACTTGCACTTCACCTGCTGATGTTTAACTACTGTGTGTAAGAGTTTCAGCCAGTTACTGGTTTGAGAAATGCTAGAAAGAGGAAATAAAAAGAGGAAGGAAGCCAGTTTGTAATACTACTAGAAGGCTTAAGTTTCGAAAAATCATTGTTTTTTTTTTTTTCTCTCTTGCTTCATCAGAGATTAGATTAACCTGGATGACTCAGAAATTTGTTTCCTCTTCCTTCTCAATTTTAAAACCATCCTTATAATGAATTATTCCTCTCAAAAACATTTCAAAAACAGAGAATTAATAGCATAAATATTTCTCTATTGTGTGCAATAAAATAAAGAATTGGAGCTATAAAAATAAACTTAAGCCTGGGAATTCCCTAGTGGTCCAGTGTTTAAGACTCAGAACTTGCATTGCTGAGGGCATGGGCTCGAGCCCTGGCTGGGGAATTAAGATCCCACAAGCTGTGTCATGTGACCAATTAATTAATTAACTAGTTAGTGCAGGTTTCTCCTCTACCTGATTCTTTATAATGACCTGAACAGTCAGTCACTTTGTCACTAGCAAAATCTGTCAAGACAAATAAAGAGTGAGGGTTTTTAATCCCAGGTTAGAAGTCCAGCTGACTGTGACTATTTTGTTAAAAGAAAATTAAAAAGTAAGGACAAAATTAACTCACCCCAGATGTATTTGCTTGATTTAAAAATAGTCTAAATTCTATCTTTCAGATAGGTGCAATTAACTGCATTTAAATAAAAAATAATGTGTGATGTCTATATCACAGTTACCAAATTCCTTCAGCCTCACTGTTTTATTTACCTTGCATAATTACTTGCCTGGTAAACCTAGTAATTCTCATTATACCAATGAAACTATGACGGTGGCGATAGCACAGCTGGCTTCAAAACGCAGACTGGCTTCCAATCCCAGCTCTAGTGCTGTCCCCACAGGCCTTTCAAATAAGGGTTGAGAAGTTTGCATCTGTAGAATCTATGAATATATAATATATATATGTATATACACACAGTATCTTCTGACTATACCACACGTCCACTCTGCATTTAAGTGGGAATCGACCTAAGACCGTGTAAAATCGAAGCCACTGAGTGACATCAGAATCTCTCAGAACAAGAAATACCTGTTGTGAATTTCTTAACTCTAGAGTGAGTTACACAACTTCAACAATTTCTAGATATTATACTCCTAACCAACATTTGATATTATCTTAGAAGAACAAACAGATGAAAAGCGTGCATGGGGCTGGCCTCTGTGATATGTGTGTTGGTTCCTAAAACGCAAGTCGACAACCGTGCCGCTGGAACTGAGCACAGGCGACAGAGAGCTCGGACCCGCAGCCACAGCCCCTCTGCTTACTGGCCTCAAACGTGCGATCTGAGTTTGCTGTAGCATTTTTAAGTGAACTTTTTTGCAGCAACACAGTGTAAATATTTTTAAATTGACCAGAAAAATTAATGACACAGAGAAAACAATAACTTCAAGGAAATTTCCCATTCCAAATTACCAAGTTTTCCCCCATAAAATTAAAAGCCTTTCTGTATTTGATTTATTTCATAATGAATAATTATTTGCTTATGGGATATTAAATTCTTTATTGAACTATTACTTCAGTCCATCCAGCAACTAACTGGGCTATTCTTCCCTTTTCACCAAATTAACCAATTATCAAACTAAATTCAGTAGGTATATGCTGGTATTGAACTGAACCACTCAGTTTTCTGCTTTATTTCTGATTGTTTAAGATGAAAATTGCATCTCTTTTTGTCTTTATCATATTTATGAACAATTTATAAATTACTTTCAGTTGCTAAAAAAGTACATTTTAATTGGTCTAGCTATTTGCATTAAATTCAGTGTCAAACAAGAACTAGTAAAGGATATACACAGCCTAAGCTGTTCAGCAAAACCGACATCACAACCAGAATGTACATTTGGGTTTGGTGAATGTTACATAGGCATTTGCTGATCTCTGAGATTTAAGATTATGTGTAACTTAATTTATTTCAAATCTTGAACCAAAATATTCTCAAACAAGCAACTAAACGAGAAAACACCATTAAACTTTTACTAATTCTCTAAAAACATTCCACAGTTTAATTTTCATTATATTAATAATACCAGTATGCAAAATAAAACCCTATTTCCCTGAGAGAGACATGGAAATGGCTGGAATACCTGGTTCTTCTCTGCCTGACAGGAAACGGTCTTCTGAGTGTTGTTAGAGTTCAGACATGGCAATGACAGGTTTTATAAAGCTCTGCCCCTCCCACGTGGCGTTTTTTTCTCTCTATATCTGTGTCCTTTGAGTGATTCAACATTTTACTCAGAAAGACATTAGAATAGAAATGCTTGTTTGCTAAGGCATCATTTAAGAAGATGACATCATTCAGAAACTTTAAAATTTAGCAATACCTACACATGCCTGTTAAAATTAGCTAAAATCTAAAAAAAATTTAAATAAATAAATTAAAATAAAGTTAACTAAACTCTGTCAGCCCCAGTTCCAACAGTCCCCTCTCCAGCTTGCTCTCTTGGTGAGAAATTGTACAATGTCTCTTTTGTTTTTTGACGAGAAGGGCCTGGGAGCTTTTTGCAATACTTAAAAGCAATGGAATCCTTTCTCTTTTGAATCTAGACAGCCCCCAAACAATTCTTTGGGAACAGAAGGGGAAAAAAACACACTTTTCTTCCTTATAAATTCTCTATTTTAAACCCTCTTACATTTTCTCAAGCTATAATTACCTAAATAATTCTGGGTTCCACCCTAATCTGTCACAATCACACCCAAAGAACATTTCATTTGCCATTTTTTTAGAACATAAATCTTATCTTTAATTAAACAGTGAAAATTCATTGTGCACTTTAAGTTCATTTTTAAGTGGGTAAATTAAAGGTGTTAATTGGAATTTGTGATGTTGAAATCATGATTCTGAAAATCACTAGATTTTTAGATACAGCCAAAGGAATCTGATAAAAACAGATAAAAGATATGCATAATGAAAGAGAATCTGAGTTTTTAAATGTTCATATTGTTAGAGCTTATTGAAAAGTGTTTGTAACACATTGTAAAGATGATTTTCTTCTCACTTTACTTCTTTATTGAAGTATAGTTATTTTATTTTATTTTTGTCGATTTTTTATTTTTTTTAATTTATTTTTTTTCGGTGCTCTTTTTTATTTTTTACTTACAATACTGTATTGGTTTTGCCATACATGAAGTAAGTTATTTTAAAATGTTCTTCCAATCTCTGCTGCACAGCAAAGTGACTCAGTTTTACACACATATATAGTTATTATTATTATTTTTTAATATTCTGCTATCATGGGCTTCCCAGGTGTCACTAGAGGTAAAGAATCTTCCTGCCAATGCAGGAGACTAATAGAGGTAGTTTCGATCCCTGGATCAGAAAGATCCCCTGAAGTAGGAAATTGCACTCTACTCCAGTATTCTTGCCTGGAAAATCCTATGGACAGAGGGACCAGAGTCAGGCACGACTTAGCACACAAGCTATGGCTTATCCAAGGAGACTGGACACACTTTCCCTGTGCTATACAGTGAGACCCGGCTCTATGCCCATTCTAACTGTGGTAGTTTGCATCTTCCAGTGCCAAAATCCAAACCCATCCCTCTTCCTCTCCTCTCTCCCGCTTGGCAACCACAAGTCCGATCACTAGGTCTGAGTCTCTTTCACAGATGTTCACTCACATCACATTTTAGATTCCACATATAAGTGGTTCCATATGATATTAGTCTTTCTTCTTCTGACTTACTTCCCCTACTATGATCATCTCTAGTTGCAACTTAACTTTTATACATAGGAAATCCCCAAAATGATAAGGATGAAAAGAAGCAAAAGCACCATGCTTCTTCTCTGCTGGTGTGGCAAGCCCCATGTCTCCACTTGAAGAGCTGTGTTGACAATCTGGAGTGTCCTTGAAACAAAGCCTGTGGGTTTGAGCCCTGTGTGAGCTTCTTAGCTTGGCTGTGGTCCACAGAGCCAGACTTACCTTTAACTCTTCTTGCTGATGTGAGTCTCTAGTCAAAAAGGAGTGGACTGACTTAACCCAAAGTGTTAGTCGCTCAGTTGTGTCCAACTCTTTGTGACCCTATGGACTACAGACCACCAGGCTCCTCTTTCCATGGAAAGAATACTGGAGTGGGTAGCCATTCCCTTCTATCAAACCCAGGTCTCCCGCATTGCAGACAGATTCTTTATCATCTGAACCACCAGACTTAACCCAAATGCCTCATTATTATTAAAGGGGCAATGAGATAGGTGTGTTCTTCATAATCTGGCCTTCAAAAGCCAAATTATTCAGTTTATTAATTTCTGGAAGATCTCAGGTCACATAAAGAAAAAGAGTTGAAATTTCACTTCAAGGTGACCTTTCAAACCCTCAGTTTCTTCATTAGTCCACAGAAACCTTGCAGGCAGCACTGACGCTTTTATAGATTTTCACATCCCTTGGCACTCAGCCACTTCTCTCTCAGGGAGCATTCAGGGGGGCTATTGCTCGGTGTTCCAGGCCTCTCACTTTTTTCCATCTCAGTCCCCTGGAGGGCACCCCTAACACCGCAACCAATTTGTTCAACTGTTTTTTAACCACACATAGGCAGCACAACAGTCTACTAAGCCAATAGTGAATGCATTATCACAGCAGGATCCTCTATGACCCCCCTCCCAGAGTAATGGAAATAAAAGCAAAAACAAACAAACGGTACCTAATTAAATTTAAAAGCTTTTCCACAATGAAGGAAACTATAAGCAAAGTGAAAAGACAGCCTTCAGAATGTGAGAAAATAATAGCAAATGAAGCAACCACAAAGAATTAATCTCAAAAATGTACAAGCAGCTCCTTCAGCTCAATTCCAGAAAAATAAACAACCCAATCAAAAAAGGGGCCAAAGAACTAAACAGACATTTCTCCAAAGAAGACATGCAGAGGGCTAACAAACACATGAAAAGATGCTCAACATCACTCATTATCAGAGAAATGCAAATCAAAACCACAATGAGGTACTGTTTCACACCAGTCAGAATGGCTGCGATCCAAAAGTCTAAAAGCAATAAATGCTAGAGAGGGTGTGGAGAAAAGGGAACCCTCTTACACTGTTGGTGGGAATGCAAACTAGTACAGCCACTATGGAGAACAGTGTGGAGATTCCTTTAAAAACTGGAAATAGAACTGCCTTATGACCCAGCAATCCCTCTGCTGGGCGTACACACCGAGGAAACCAGAATTGAAAGAGATGCATGTACCCCAATGTTCATCACAGCACTGTTTATAATAGCCAGGACATGGAAGCAACCTAGATGTCCATCAGCAGATGAATGGATAAGAAAGCTGTGGTACATATACACAATGGAGTATTACTCAGCCATTAAAAAGAATACATTTGAATCAGTTCTAATGAGGTGGATGAAACTGGAGCCTATTATACAGAGTGAAGTAAGTCAGAAAGACAAACACCAATACAGTATACTAATGGAATTTAGAAAGATGGTAACGATGACCCTGTATGCAAGACAGCAAAAGAGACGCAGATGTATAGAACAGTCTTTTGGACTCTGTGGGAGAAGGCAAAGGTGGGATGATTTGAGAGAATAGCATTGAAACATGTATATTATCATCTGTAAAACAGATCACCAGTCCAGGTTCGATGCATGAGACAGGGTGCTCAGGGCTGGTGCACTGGGATGACCCTGAGGGATGGGGTGGGGAGGGAGGTGGAAGGAGGGTTCAGGATGGGGAACACATGTACACCCGTGGCTGATTCATGCCAATGTATGTCAAAAACCACTACAATATTGTAAAGTAATTAGCCTCCAATTAAAATAAATATTTTTAAAGAAAGAAAAAAATGAACATATTAATACCTAGAACATTAGTCACATTTATTTCATTGAACCAAAGCTGTGAGATTTGACTCACACTCCATAGTGTTCAGTCTGACTTCTACCAACTTTGGTGAATTTCTGCTACATAGAACCGCACCCCTTCAAGTTGAGCCTACAACATATAAATGTATCATTATTAATTAATTAACCCTGTGTGTTCCAACTGTTTCATCTAGGTTGAGCTTCTGTCACCAACTAGATTATATACTTCATTCCCTTTTAGTAGCAAGAACAGTGCTGAGCATCAAGTGGGTACTGAATATTTTTTGATGAATTGAATAAGATCCTAAAAATCTCTAGAAAGACCTCATAGTGTGGTGAGCAAAAATGTGGATTCTGAGAGACTCCAGAAGTCTGATTTGAATCCTCTTGCTGCCATTTAGTGGGGAGCCCTGGTGGCTCAGACGGTAAAAATCACACCTGCCTGTGAAGGGAAGCAGGTTCGAGTCCTGGGTCAGGAAGATCCTGTGGAGCAAGAACTGGCAGCCCATTGCAGTCTTCTTGCCTGGGAAAGCCCACAGACAGAGGAGTCCGTGGGGTTGCAGAAGAGCTGGACACAACTTAGTGGTGATACAACAACAAAGATGCTATTTCCTGATTGCACGTCCTGTCCTCATGCTTAGTCACCCAGGCATGTCCGACTCTGCAACCCTGTGGACTATAGCCCACCGGGCTCCTCTGTCCATGAGGATTCTCCAGGCATGAATACTAGAATGGGTAATCTTATGCAAATGCCTCAACTTCTCTGTGCTTACATTTCCTAACATGCTCCACAGCTGGTACTGTTTATTGCCTGTGCAAGAGCAGTCCATTTTTCACGTCTTTCTTCCTGATTTTTAGTATTATTCAGAGATTTCTTGATCTTGGGAAGAAGCATCTAGCAGTTGCTCGTCTAGAGGGTGGATAGATAACCCAGTTTCCGTCAGTGAGGTGTGGGAGAGCCTGCTGGGGAAAACCTGGGGAAACTTTCCTTCCTGATAAGAGGGAAATATGTGAAGAGAACCCCCTGTTCTCTACACCACCCCTCCTACCCAACTTCGAGCAGGGTTGTATGACAATGTGATACCGGGAAATGCTACAGCCATATCGCAACCACAGGGAAGCCAGAAAGACTTGTAGAGATGCCAAACCAGAAACCTGACCTCAGAGTTCCTAAGCCAGTGCTAGAAACCAGCTACCTCCGGTTTTTTCTCTTGTTGTTACTGTCATATTATATAATAAATAACTCTGTAGTTTAGGCATTGTGAGACATCTTGGGTCCTTGTTTGCAGCCAAAGCATTCCTAAAAGACACAGACTTTTCTGAAGATTGAATGAGCTACTGTCTGTCAAGTACTTAACATATTATCCTTTACATGGCAAGCGCCCCATGGTGTTAGCTAGTATAACAGAGGTGATTGCTGGTGTCCAGGTGTGGAAGTCACCACCCTGCCTAGATTAGAGCAATTTGATGAGATCAACATCTGAAAAAGACATTCACCAATCAAGCAATTGGAAAAAGTTGTAAAAGACAATATATGATTCAGAACCAAATCAAATAGGGCCAAAAGTAGCAAGTGTCATGGGGAGGGGGGGAAAACATTGAAACTGTGTGTGAGGACCGCAAGGAAAGGGTTGAGATAAATTTAAAAACCGAAGATTGAAAAGAAAAGACACTAACATTACCGAGTGGGGGCACACTGACTGGCTGTCCGAGGCCTGCTGGAGCAGTCACGGCCCAGGAGCTGGAGAGAGCAGCGGAGACGGCATCGTACAGAGAGGCCTCCAGTGCTGGATGGAGCTGGGCGCTAACCTAAAGCTGTGCTTTTGCGCTCGGTTGCTAAGTCATGTCCAACGATTCGCAACCCCATGGACGACAGCCTGCCAGGCTCCTCTGTCCATGGAATTTTCCAGGCAGGAGCACTGGAGTGGTAGCCGTTTCCTTCTCCAGGGGATCTTCCCGACCCAGGGATGAAGCCCTCATCTCCTTTGTGTCTTGCATTGACAGGCGCTTCTTTACCGATAAGCCACCAGGAAAACCCAATCTAAAGGCAGCCTACTGCACACCCTGGAGAAGGGAAATAACTCATAAAAGGTGGTGTTTTACCAAGAAAACACTGGGAAGTCTGGAAGAGAAAGAACCCAAAGGACGAAACACAACTTAGGATACTAGTTTGAAAAGCACAGCTTCTAAGAAGTGTTCCTTACTATTGTAAAATATATTTGATTTGGTTTTATGGTAAGATTGTTGCTAAGTCACTTCAGTTGTGTCTGACTCTGTGCAACCCCATAGATGGCAGCCCACCAGGTTCTCCCATCCCTGGGATTCTCTAGGCAAGAATACTGGAGTGGGTTGCCATTTCCTTCTTCAATGCATGAAAGTGAAAATTCAAAGTGAAGTCACTCAGTTATGTCCGACTCTTTGCGACCCCGTGAGCTGCAGCCCACCAGGCTCCTCCGTCCATGAGATTTTCCAGGCAAGAGTACTGGAGTGGGGTGCTGTTGCCTTCTCCTTATGGTAAGATTCGTGACCCTGTAACAATTGTAGAACAGATCACTTCTATGGAAGTAAAGAATAAAATGAACGGAATATCTTTTGCCTTCTCATTTCCTTATTTTCTAAGAAATGTGTATATGATTATCTTAAGTGGAAAAAGGAAGGATATATAATTAAATATATAGTATGATATGAACTATATATAATTAATATGTGCAAAAATATGACTTGAAGGAAACATGTCAGAATGTAAACAGTGATGTCTCTGCATTGCAGCTTCATGGATGCTTGTCATTTTTTCATCTACCTTAGAAATTTTTTACATGTACTATAATTAGTATGCACTTATTTTAAAATCAGAAATGTATTACCAAATTATCTATATTGAAGTGTTCATTTTCTTTCCAGTAGCACTACAATGAATTATGTATAAAGTAGAAATAATATGCAGAATACCCAAAATAAGAAAGCAACTTTATGAATACAGTTCTAATATTCTAATTTAGAGATGACATACCCCTTCCTTTTTTTTTTTACACAAGTTCAACAGTGATTGAATAGTGCTTGCAGTTAACTATTCAGAGTCTGTCTACCTGCCAGATGGGTAGACATCATGAGTTCCACAACCACAGTCGTCTTTCCTGATGGCCGGGATAGACACTCGGCTCAGAATGCTTCTCACTAAGTGCTGGTTAAATGACATTCATCCTCAATGCACTGTGATGTCTTCCTGTTCTCTCCAACTTGAATGAGCAAACACTACCACCTCCTAATTACCCTTTCCATGTGACTGGGGACTGTATGATTTAGAAAGATATGTCTACCCTGGCAGTAACATCATTATGATGTTATCCAAAGGATAATGTAAATGAAGGTCCAAAAGGAAGCCCCGTTTGACACAAAAGTCCGTATAGTGGGACCTCCTGGTGATCCAGTGGTTAGGACCCTGAGCTTCCACTGCAGGGGGCACAGGCTCGACCCCCGGTCCAGGAAATAAGATCTCACATGCATGGCGCAGCCAAAAAAATAAACAGCCCTTAAAGATAAGACATGATGCAGAGAGAGAAAACGTACAGAGGAGAATGCCCCAAGTTGAACACCAGCTGAACTCAGACAGTTCCAACAAATATCACATGATCCCAACAAATATCACTGGAACGAAAAAAAAAATCCAGATAACCCACAACACTGCAAGAAGAATAAATTATTTTTTTAAAACTCCATATAGTAGTCTTACTTTATAAAATACTTTCAGTTAAATATATTAAAACCTTTTTTTATAACAAAGATCATTAAAACAAATTAGTCTGTGTGTTTAAATAGCCTGATTCACTTCAGAAATTTGAATAGTTGTTGCTGGGAGCAGGACCAAGTGTATATGAAAGTAGTTAGTTACCCTCGTAGTGTGAATTTGGGGTCACCTTGACTAAAACATCCTCCAACATACAGTCCTTGAAGTATCTTTATAAGAGAATAAATATCTCCTTTTACAATTGGCAATAAAAAATATAGTATGTTAATGTCTCTTGGAGAGATGATACATGCTTTGAAATTCCTCAGAGAGGGTTTTGATAGAGTGGCAGCAGACATGGTCAAGGAAAGAGTTTTGGGGTGTGTGAAGATGATAAGCAAGAGAATGGGACTGGGGCTAGGCCACAGAGAGCGACAGTTCCAGAATCCAGGACAACAGAAAGCAAACCTCACGTATTTTAGGATGTTGCCCCAGGCTAGCCACAGGTGTGAGAAAGTTTGTACATGAAAGGAGCTTTGTTAGGGAGTGTAACACCTCATCAGAGTATTTATCCTGTTGCCAAGTGATAAACCCAACGTGGACGCCATGGTTGGTAGACTGTGGGAACACATATCCAGGGTTCTGTGATTCAATGGTTTGAGAAAGTCAACAACCTTCCTAAGTCTTGTCATGACAAAAGCATGCAAAGAGACTGCCTTTTCAGAGCAGCCTCAGAATGCATTGTGAATCATGAATTCACGCACCATACGCATCAGGTGAAACTGCATTTCCTTCAAGGATCTAATGATATATTAGTGGACTCCTGAAGCCACAGTTGCATGCATCCTTCAACTCTATTATCCTCGTGGATTACTCTCCTATAAGTGGATTATTATATTACTCAGTTCAGTTCAGTTCAGTCACTCAGTCGTGTCTGACTCTTTGTGACCCCATGAATCGCAGCACGCCAGGCCTCCCTGTCCATCACCAACTCCCGGAGTTCACTCAGACTCACGTCCATTGAGTCCATAATGCCATCCAGCCATCTCATCCTCAGTCGTCCCCTTCTCCTCCGGCCCCCAATCCCTCCCAGCATCAGGGTCTTTTCCAATGAGTCAACTCTTCACATGAGGTGGCCAAAGTACTGGAGCTTCAGTTTTAGCATCATTCCTTCCAAAGAAATCCCAGGGCTGATCTCCTTCAGAATGGACTGGTTGGATCTCCTTGCAGTCCAAAGGACTCTCAAGAGTCTTCTCCAACACCACAGTTCAAAAGCATCAATTCTTCGGTGCTCAGCCTTCTTCACAGTCCAACTCTCACATCCATACATAACCACAGGAAAAACCATGCCTTGACTAGACGGACCTTAGTCAGCAAAGTAATGTGTCCGCTTTTGAATATATTATCTAGGTTGGTCATAACTTTTCTTCCAAGAAGTAAGCATCTTTTAATTTCATGGCTGCAGTCACCATCTGCAGTGATTTTGGAGCCCAAAAAAAAATAAAGTCTGACACTGTTTCTACTGTTTCCCCGTCTATTTCCCATGAAGTGATGGGACCAGATGCCATGATCTCAACACTCCTTAATTCACTCTCTCTCTTCTCTAGCATGCTCCTACTACATCTCGGTCAATGGTGTATGCCTAGTAAAGGTAAACACTTCAGTTTCAACCTTCATAAAACATACATAGACGATAAATAACCGCATCTTCATTTAAGGCACTCCAAATCTAGGTATCAGTTACTTTTGCTCTACACTGTTATGAATTTCTGTATTTTTTTCCTTTGAGTAGATAAACGACCTGAGACCAGATTGCATGCCTGATTAACATGCACATCCAGATTTGGCCTCATATAAAATGACTAGGGGCACCCTTTAATTTCTAGGAAGGACATGGCAAAGAAAAGTTAGCTGAATTGAGAGGCAGGGACGTGTTTTATCACAAGATCAAGCCAGAGAATCCACACTGTCTTCAAGTTATGATAGCCTTATTCAGACTTGTGTCAAATGAGGAGCAGGGAGAAGAAATGTTTGCTTGGTTCTTCCCTGTTCATTAGTCACAGTTCATGGAATGTATGG
Source organism: Aepyceros melampus (assembly GCA_006408695.1). NCBI lineage: Eukaryota > Metazoa > Chordata > Mammalia > Artiodactyla > Bovidae > Aepyceros > Aepyceros melampus. Next base: position 32,447 of record SJXQ01009665.1, on the reverse strand, counting down.
ACAGCAACATGGGCGTGTGAGTGGGTGTGTAGATGACTGGGGAGGAGGAGGTGAAGGAAGCAACCAAGACTCCTACAACTCTGTCTCCAGCCTTGACCTCTCCCAGACCTTGAGACGCCAAATCCAGCTTCTTAGGGACATCTCCACTGATTGACAACGGCCACTTGCGTTTCAGTGAGTCCAAAACTGGACACGTCGTCTCCTCACCACCATCCCAGACATGCGTCTCCTCATCACTCCCCACCACCCTCCCAGACATGCGTCTCCTCATCACTCCCCACCACCCTCCCAGACATGCGTCTCCTCATCACTCCCCACCACCCTCCCAGACATGCGTCTCCTCATCACTCCCCACCACCCTCCCAGACATGCGTCTCCTCATCACTCCCCACCACCCTCCCAGACATGCGTCTCCTCATCACTCCCCACCACCCTCCCAGACATGCGTCTCCTCATCACTCCCCACCACCCTCCCAGACATGCGTCTCCTCATCACTCCCCACCACCCTCCCAGACATGCGTCTCCTCATCACTCCCCACCACCCTCCCAGACATGCGTCTCCTCATCACTCCCCACCACCCTCCCAGACATGCGTCTCCTCATCACTCCCCACCACCCTCCCAGACATGCGTCTCCTCATCACTCCCCACCACCCTCCCAGACATGCGTCTCCTCATCACTCCCCACCACCCTCCCAGACATGCGTCTCCTCATCACTCCCCACCACCCTCCCAGACATGCGTCTCCTCATCACTCCCCACCACCCTCCCAGACATGCGTCTCCTCATCACTCCCCACCACCCTCCCAGACATGCGTCTCCTCATCACTCCCCACCACCCTCCCAGACATGCGTCTCCTCATCACTCCCCACCACCCTCCCAGACATGCGTCTCCTCATCACTCCCCACCACCCTCCCAGACATGCGTCTCCTCATCACTCCCCACCACCCTCCCAGACATGCGTCTCCTCATCACTCCCCAACACCCTCCCAGACATGCGTCTCCATATCTACTCCCCACCATCCTCCCAGACATGTGTCTCCTTATCTACTCCCCACCATCCTCCCAGACATGCGTCTCCATATCTACTCCCCACCATCCTCCCAGACATGCGTCTCCTCATCACTCCCCACCATCCTCCCAGACATGCGTCTCCTCATCACTCCCCACCACCCTCCCAGACATGCGTCTCCTCATCACTCCCCACCATCCTCCCAGACATGCGTCTCCTCATCACTCCCCACCACCCTCCCAGACATGCATCTCCATATCTGCTCCCCACACACGAGTCCTCCAAGCCAAAATCAAAGCCACATCCTTGATGCATTTGCTTTCATCCACTGTCACATCTATCATTTGACAGACCTCACTAATTTTGGTTTTAAGATATTTTGAGTTGAATTCTGTTTTTTTTTCTCTTATACTATTGCCCTGGCTCAGATCTTCATCTCTGCCCTGATCTGTCTTTCATGTCCTGGTCTTTAAGCTACAGCTTATTGTATTTATGATACAAACCTGGTCCAGCCTTGGCTCTTCTTCAAATTCTTCAGTGAGTCCCCATTATGCTACCTGTCACTTAAGGCTTCCCTGGTGGCTCAGATAGTAAAGAATCTACCGGTAATGCAGGAGACACAGGGGATATGTGTTTGATCCCTGGGTTGGGAAGATCCCTAGAGAAGGAAATGGCAACCCATTCCAACATTCTTGCCTGGGAAATCCCATGGACGAAGGAGTTTGGTGGGCTATAGTCCAAGAAGGTTGCAAAGAATAAGACACAACTAAGCACACACACACTCAGTGTCCTAACTGGGTTCACATGAGTCCAAGACCATTTGTGACCTATCCTCTGCCTTCCTCTCAAATCACATTAAAGACTCTAGACAAGTTTTTATCATAACATTGGGTTGGCCAAAAAGTTTGGGTTTTTCCACACAAACTTTTTGGCCAACCCAATAGCTGGCACATAGTAAGCACTCAAAACTAATGACTACTATCACATTCACGTCTATCGTGTGCTTAGAAACTATCCGTTCTGTTCAGTCGCTCAGTCATGTCCGACTCTTTGCGACCACATGAATCGCAGCATGCCAGGCCTCCCTGTCCATCACCAACTCCCGGAGTTCACTCAGACTCATGTCCATTGAGTCTGTGATGCCATCCAGCCATCTCATCCTCTGTCGTCCCCTTCTCCTCCTGCCCCCAATCCTCCCAGCATCAGGGTCTTTTCCAATGAGTCAACTCTTCACATGAGGTGGCCAAAGTACTGGAGCTTCAGTTTTAACATCATTCCTTCCAAAGGAATCCCGGGGCTGATCTCTTTCAGAATGGACTGGTTGGATCTCCTTGCAGTCCAAGGGACTCTCAAGAGTCTTCTCCAACACCACAGTTCAAAAGCATCAATTCTTCTGTGCTCAGCCTTCTTCACAGTCCAACTCTCACATCCATTCATGACAGACTGAAAAACCATAGCCTTGACTAGACGGACATTAGTCGGCAAAGTAATGTCTCTGCTTTTGAATATACTATCTAGATTGGTCATAACTTTTCTTCCAAGGAGTAAGCATTTTTTAATTTCATGGCTGCAGTCACCATCTGCAGTGATTTTGGAGCCCAAAAAAAATAAAGTCTGACACTGTTTCCCTGTCTATTTCTTTCAGAATGGACTGGTTGGATCTCCTTGCAGTCCAAGGGACTCTCAAGAGTCTTCTCCAACACCACAGTTCAAAAGCATCAATTCTTCTGTGCTCAGCCTTCTTCACAGTCCAACTCTCACATCCATTCATGACCACAGGAAAAACCATAGCCTTGACTAGACGGACATTAGTCGGCAAAGTAATGTCTCTGCTTTTGAATATACTATCTAGATTGGTCATAACTTTTCTTCCAAGGAGTAAGCATTTTTTAATTTCATGGCTGCAGTCACCATCTGCAGTGATTTTGGAGCCCAAAAAAAATAAAGTCTGACACTGTTTCCCTGTCTATTTCCCATGAAGTGATGGGGCCAGATGCCATGATCTTCGTTTTCTGAATGTTGAGCTTTAAGCCAACTTTTTCACTCTCCGCTTTCACTTTCAACAAGAGGCTTCTTAGCTCCTCTTCACTTTCTGCCATAAGGGTGGTGTCATCTGCATATCTGAGGTTATTGATATTTCTCCTGGCAACCTTGATTCCAGTCTGTGTTTCTTCCAGTCCAGCGTTTCTCATGATGTTAGAAACTATATTAAAGTGCTATCTTTGCATGTTTGTTTGCCCAGTAAGGCTCTTTCAGGGCAGAAATTGGGTGTCTCATTTTTCAACTTGGTATAATATGTGCTCATTGTGGTTACCTACTTACTGCTTTTTGAATTAAACTGAAAATGAGCTTTTGTGTCTCAATGCTGATCTTTAGAACTACTGAATTACCTGAAGTATGGTTTTTTCCTTCTTTCCCCTTATGACGAGGATAGAAAATATCAACTTAAAAAAAATTCACAACCTAAGAGTTGCATTTTATTTTGTGGGAATTTTTAGGACTTGAAGCCCATCTCAAGTAACCCTGAGAGAACTGCTCTCCAACAAGGTGATGGGGGAGAAGCAGCTTATATAGAAGTTTTGCAACAAAGGGTGTTAGTCTAAAAGTCAAAAGATTATTGTAAATTAAAGAAAATCAGTATTCCAAGTTAAGGAATTTAGCATTTCTATATGTGGGAAGATGCAAGAGTCTGGGCTCACTGAAATCATCCCTTTGGTATGTGTCTCAGCTCTCTGGGGCCAGGATCCTGTGTTTTCACATCCTGAGTTTCCTCAGGGCTCACCAGCTCACCATCCATGGTGACTGCAATCTCTGGTGACTGGGACATTCTTTTTTTACCAATATGGCAGAAAATACTCCATTTCTCAAAAAATTAATCTTCCAGGACAGAGAGCAGTTAAGAGTGAGCCCCATGAACCGGGTGCGAGGTGAGTGCTAGGACTCTGGGTCTAGGAGCTCAGGGACTTGCAGGGGCCGGAGGCAGAGGGCAGACGCCTCTGTCTTGTGCAACAGGCATGGGGGACGACAGGCCTGTGGGAAGGGAAACATCCCCTCTACCCCAGAGTCTGAGTGAAGCTGGGACCCAAAGAGTCTAAACAGTGAGGAAGGAGGCAAAGCACTAAGATGGCAATGGTCAAGGCCGCAGAAGGTGGGCTTTACAGGGGAAGAAGTCTGCTCCATCTGCCCTCATTTCCTAAGCTTTGTGTTGGACACTTGACTCCAGACAGAAGTGAGTGAAACTTTTGATAATAAAGAAAGTTTTAAAGATGCTGCTAACACCACCTTTTAGGTTACAGACTATGTGAGTTGGCAAGATTACCAGCTTCACTGAAAGAAATCAATGATTTATATCAAGGGCACTGACGTGAATAAGCTAATGAGATCTTACAAAGATCAGGACATCTCAGATTTCCATCAGGTCTGCACTTGTGAGGACTTTTTTTCCTGACATCTGCTTCTAGTTACTTAATCCATTCCTTTGGAGCCCTTACTGATCTGAAGTCTGAGTCAAAGGAATGAATATTCCCCAGAGTATATTGTGTCTCTGTGAATTTTGCTCTTATCACCCTTCCAACACTATTTTAATCCTATTTCTTGGTAATTTCCATACTTGCCCCCACAAGCATGTTGCCTTAAAATTGGGTTGGCCAAGAAGTACATGGAAAAACACACATCATGGAAATTTTGGCCAACCCAGTTTGAAAGTGCTGGCTTTTCTGTTCACATGCTGGTAGGACATGAGACTGAGTACCATAATTTAACTTTCCTTTAATAGTTACAGACTCTTACTCCATAACCAATCCATGGGATTGTCCAGGCACACAGAAATTAATTATGAAATAAGAGTTTGTAACTAAAGCTCATTACAAACTGTTTTTGGAGAACTCCACCATCAAAGAAGAACCTTGGTCATCATACTTGCCTAATAGTCATGACCTCTTAGCCTGAATCTATGACTCATATTGAAATTATGCTGCATGACTTTCTAATATGGCATCATAAACTTGAAGCAAGATCCTCTTCCTTTGTATCATATCAGTGTGGAAATTTGCACACATATCCTGCATTTCCAATGTTTGATACAGTCATCTAAAATATAATAAATAATACTCATGAGTTCCAACAGCTTTGGATAAAATTATAAAGTAGGAGAGATTTGAAAATAACTAAATGTTCTGTATTCAGAACTATTGTTGTTATAAATGAAATTATGCAGGTGAAGCATGAACAAAACATCTGAGCATATTAAACACCCAATATTATTATTATTGGAGAAGGACATGGCAACCCACTCCAGTATTCTTGCCTGGAAAATTCCATGGATATAGGAGCCCTGTGGGCTACAGTTCATGGGGTGGCAAAGAGTTGGCCACAACTGAGCAACTGAGCACATTGTTAGAGTATTATTAGTAATTATCTCTTGAGATATTAAAAAATATAATTAAAATATAATTATCTCTTAATTACAACAGTTGAGTGTTATACTGACATCTGATAACAGTTGTGTGATATTGGCTGGGTCATCTCAGGCTTTCTCTTCCACATTGTGGTGACATGAAGTGAAGTCGCTCAGTCGTGTCCACCTCTTTGCAACCCCATGGACTGTAGCCTACTACGCTCCTCCGTCCATGGGATTTTCCAGGCAAGCGTACTGGAGTGGGTTGCCATTTCCTCCTCCAGAGGATCTCCCTGACCCAGGGATCGAACTAGGTCTGCCGCACTGCAGGCAGATGCTTTGCCCCCGGAGCCCCCGGGGAAGCTCACCACTTCGCGGGGGTCCACACAGATCACAAGCATTTCCACGCACGTCGTGTTGGCTGTTCAGCCGTGTCCGACTCTGTGACCCCATGGACTGTAGCCCACCAGGCTCTCTGTCCATGGGACTCTCCAGGAATGAATACTGAAATGGGCTGCATTTCCTTCTCCAGGGAAACTTCCCCACCCAGGGACTGAGCCCAGGTCTGCACGTTGCACACAGACTCTTTACCATCTGAGCCACCAGGGAAGCCCCATTAGAGCACATCATCCTATTAAATATGTTCAGTGACTGTTTAACCAGATAAATCATTGTTTTACAGCTGAGGAAATAAGATAGGAGAACAGTCAAATCATGTACCTCATAGTTAATGGATGGACAAAATTAAATTAAATCTAAATGTTTTAGGTCAATGCTCTTTCCACTTTTGAAATGTATGGGTCTGTATTTCTGTGATTATTTAAGGAACTACCAGGACCACCAGGATCAGACAATGTGGTATTCGCTCTTGACTTCCCCAGAGCCTGGCAAAGTCATTAGCAAATGATAAGTCTTCAGTCAATATGCTAAGCTAGATCCTCCCAGGATATGTGACTTCTGGCAATGCATTGTCTAACATCCCAACCTACTTAGGGCTGGGGTTTTCTCTGCTTTCAATGCTGTCAGAAAGAGAGGCAGATAATTTCCCAGTATCTGATTAAAGTTTTGCTTATACGGTGGGGAGACTAGAATGAGGCTAAAACTAAATGACCAATAAGCAGAAATCACTGGAGGGGTGAAGGTTAAGGGTGTTTGGTATTTTATGAGGGGCACGGTGACTTCACTTTTGTCTGAGTTTGGACAATATTATGAGAGCACCTTATTTTGTCTCATTTTTTTTCATGGGCTCGGAGTGACTTGTCAGAGGTTGGTATCCCATGACATGGTAGTTTATGTCTAACAGGAGAGTAATATGACCTGGCTGTGTCAGACAGCTTCTGAAACATCAGGGGCTGCTGCTCTTTTCATTTGTATGTTTCCTTCCTGATGCTTAAACAGCAGTTATTCTGGAGAAAGACATTTACATGAACTGGAAGATGGCACAGTATGCTAAGGTGCTACAATGAAAACTTCCCAACCCAGGGGCCGAGCCCAGGTCTCCCGCGTTACCAGCAGGCGCCTTACCGTCTGAGCCACCAGGGAAGTCCTAGCACACCGTGCCGTCTTCCGACTCACGTCAAGCTGCCATGCAAACTGCAGGCGGTGGTGAGGGGCAGAGAGGCCTGGTGTGCTGCACTCAGTGGGGTCACAGTGTCGAAAGCGACTTGGCAACTGAGCAACAGCAGCAACGCAATGCGCTGAAGAGATTATAAAAACACCATCTCGTGCTCAAGGCTTTAAACTGACTTGCTTGACTGAAAGAAATAAAAGACACATAAATATTTCCATTAGCTTCTGTTTACTGTGGATTCCCTCCCACCCTATTTTTTGCTTTTCTATCCCTACACTACTCTGAGTTTATACTCATCAGTCCCTTGTCATATTTTTATGCCCTTACTACCTTAAAGTCTAATAATAGGTTGTTGAGTTTAGCTTATGTGTGAGCTTTATAAAAATTTGGCCCTATTTGTACATACCCTAGAGTGGGTCTCAGCAAATAAAGAGCCAGAGAATCCCTAAACGTTTTAGTCTTTGTGAACCTATGGTCTCTACTCTGCTGTTGGGGTGGGAAGGCAGAGTAGGCTCACCCATGTTTGAACCCAATTTAACTTAAAAAGCTCAGTCATGTCCGACTCTTTGAGACCCCATGAATTGTAGCCTATGAGACTCCTCCATCCATGGAATTTTCTGGGCAAGAGAACTGGAGTGGGTTGCCATTTCCTTCTCTGGGGGATCTTCCTGACCCAAGGATCGAACCTGTGTCTCCCACACTGTAGGCACTAGGGAAGCTGGTGAACTTAAACAGCAGGTGACAGGCCGTGGACTGTAGTTAGCTGCTCTCGCTCCAGAGAAACCTGAACATGCAAGAGTTTCTCTACAGTGTGTACAAAGCAGCGCCAAATAGGTCACAGCTTTCACATATGCATCCAGTCTTCTGGACGCTGGTGACTCCACTCTGCATTATTCGGCCGGGTTGCTTCTTGTAGGGATAATCCACGTTTTCATTACTGCTCCACTGAGTTACAGTATCACTGATTATTTATCCATTCTGTTGTCAATACACATTTAATTTGTTTCTAGTGTTCATCTTCTGATGTGATTTTCTAAGATATATTCTCACCAACACTACACAAAGATATCTCTAATACACACCTCTCCAGTATTTGATATTGTCAAATTTCTTAATTTTTGACCATCTAACTTATATTAAAAAAAAAGGTAGGTCATTATTTGCATTTCCCTAATGACAGAAGAGGCTGAACAGTCTTTCATAATATTATAATGATGTGGACTTCCTTTTCTGTGAAATGCTTGATTTTTTTGTGTGTGTGGGGGGCAGAGCTTAGGAAGGCATTTTTTTCTTGTTTCATTTGTATCTTTCTTTTATTGACTTCTTTATACATATTTTCAGTTATATATGCTGCAAAAATCTTTTAATTTGTCTTTAAAGAAAATTTTTTGTTTGTGTTGTTTTGGCACTTTAAATATGTCTATACTTTGTTACATGCGTAGTGTTTTGTGCCTTTTTAAGGAAACCTTTTCTATCTCAAAGTCAGAAAGATATTCATAACTATAGTAACTTCTAAAATTTTTGCCTGTAAGGAAGACTAGAGCTACTTGAAAAAAACAAGTGATTTCATATCTAGGGCAGGAAATATACAAGATGAATCTGGAACATAATTGTCTCGCCAGGAAAACAAGGAGGCATCAAAGACACGAGGGTCGCGTCAGAAGGACTCAGAAGCCAACTTGCAGAAGCCTCCCACTGGCTAAACAGAAGGCAACTTGAGGACGAAAAGATGACAATCACAGCGATAAATGGAAACACTGCAAATATAGTGAAACCCATGAGTTAGAATGATAGCTAAAGGAAATACACCAAAGAATGCCATCAGCAAAGCTATTGAATTTCATGGGTGAATATGTAATAAAATCACTAACTTCCTTCAAAAACTGTATTTCAAGGTCACAAAGGAGAAATCTAGATCGAAAGAGAGAAGAGATATTTTTAAAACAATTTGTGGGTCTTACTTGGATTCTGATTTAAAATTAGCCAGTTATGAAAGAAGAGAATGGAGAGTCGAGTGGAGAAATTTAAACAGACTTTGGCTTTTTGGATGATACGATTATTTGTTCTTTGTGTTAAAGGATTTTGTATTTTGATTTTAAACAGTCTTTACCTTAGTGAAATGTGCCAAAATATTTTTGGATAAAATGACATGATACTTAGAATTTGCTTCAAAGTATTCCAAGCTGAGGGAGAAACTGGAGTTTCGGTGAAACAAGAGGCCATAAGGTGATAATAACTAAAGCTAGTTGGTAAGCATACTGAGGTTCATTAAGCTGTTGTCTCTACTTTTATGTATATTTGAATTTTTTCATAACAGAAATAAAATAAAATTCAACACTGTAATCCAATAAAAGAATTTTTTTCAACTACTCCATGGACCCACGTGAATCAGTGGGTAGAGGGTGGATGGTCTGCTCTTTGCATCAGTTCCCAGACCAGGTGTAGCATCCTGTTACCTAAAAAAGAGTGTAAGGCAATGCTTGCACACTCAGTGTTAATATAAGGTATGATCCCAGGGCATCGAGAAGGAAGAAAGAAGGGAAGTGGCACAGACAAAGAGGGAGAGCTGTCGCCCAGAGGGTCAGCACCTGGGTGGCCACAGCTTGAACGCCCAGCCAGACGCCCATTCACACAGAATGTCTCCGAGAAGCTGTATGGAAAGAGCACACGTTGAAACAGTGCATCAAAACAAAAGAGAGGCATCATCAACGGGCTTATTCTCTCTCTGATCCAGGATTTCCCCATGGCACATGAATTCCTTCAGCTTCTGGGCTGTGTTTCCCAGCCCCTCTGGACAAGTGCTGGGAGAAGCATCTCTAACATGGAAACACGTTGACATTGCTCTCATATTTTACATGCTTTCCTTAGATCTTCGTGGATTCTAACCACTTTTATTTTAGAATGGGGCATCAAAAAGCTTACTGAAGTTCTGCCTAGAAGGGAATCTGGAAGAGGGGAGGAAAGTGTTGAATGTGGGCTCGTCTAGCTGGACGATTCTTCCGGATAATCCCAGTATTACTATCTTCAGATGCCTGCAGGACAGTGGCTGCCAGATTTCTGGGGTCCCGGGGAAGTATGAAAAATTCAGAATTTAAACTTTCACTTGCTTGTCCTTTTTTATTAGGGCAACACTGATCTTATCTATGTCTGCTGCAGTGCAATGTGGAGGTCACCCTCTGTGTGACTCTCCAGAAAATCAGCATCCAGGTCACCCACCTTCCTTCCGGGCAGGGGAGGTGCAGTTTGCTGGCTGTGTGTAGTGTGGGAGAGGACCTGGATGTCAAGCTCCTTCTTCAGCAGTCTACCACTCTTTCTATCTGTATGTTTTTTTCACTCAGTCCTGCGTTTCTAATGTACCCAGTGCTGATTTCCTTAGAGATATTCTATGGGTCCCAGCCTTCCCCATCCTTCACTTTCTAGGATTCAACGTTTTGGGTTCTGCTAAGTCAATTACCATTCTTAATAACCAGTCCACTTTTTAACCTTCAAAAAGTTTTATGGCTGCTATATTCTCTGTAATTCTCTTTATCTCCCTAGATTAGTGCTTTAAAACAACAACAGCAACAACAAGAAAACTTTATGATTTTCTTGTGTGATTTTAGGAAAGATCTGAGGTTAAATGAGCATGTGTAACTGTTACCATCTTCAACCAAATGTCTCCCAGAATTTCCTACCACAGCCTTCAGAGGCTATGTTAGGTGACTGACTCCATCATGACTGATGGCAGAAAGTTTTCAGTGTTGTGGAAGAGACATTTTTGTGCTGTTTGAGGTCTTTGGTGACCCATGTACTTGACCCCAGAGACTTCCCCTCATGCATGAGTGGTGCCAGGCACGACTCCTTAGTGATAGTGTCTGAGTCAAGTGAGTTACAGGCAATTTTTTAAATGCCTTTCAAGCTTAAATTGTAGCTATTGCTGTTAAGTCGCTTCAGTCATGTCCAACTCTGTGCTACCCCATAGATGGCAGCCCACCAGGCTCCCCTGTCCCTGAGATTCTCCAGGCAAGAACAGTGGAGTGGGTTGCCATTTCCTTCTCCAATACATGAAAGTGAAAAGTGAAAGTGAAGTCGTGCAGTCGTGTCTGACTCTGTGCGACCCCATGGACTGCAGCCCACCAGGTTCCTCTGTCCATGGGATTTTCCAGGCAAGAGTGCTGGAGTGGGGTGCCATCTAAATCTTGCCTTATTTCATATTTTGCTCTTTCCAATGTCCACACCCAAACCCTTCCCCCTTAGCTTCTCTCCCTGCCCTCCATCTCTTGATGATCAGAAAGATATGGATTCCACGTAGCATAATGAAAACTGCAGAGCTCAGGAATTTGGGACCTGCCAGCTCGGCACAATGGAGCTCGGAGTAGAAAGGTAGGCACTGACCTGTTTTCAACTAAGACTCTCTCTTTCCCTTGACTTCAGCTGCCAGACCAGGGAATCTTCACACTGAGAAGTTCCCAAGTCCACCACATTGCAGCTCTGGTCTCAGTGCTTATTCCTGCCCATTTAGGAGGTCAGCAAATCATTTTCTCAAACAATCAGGGGCCAAGTTTCTTAGAAATTAATATGAAAACAAACTTCTTGAAGATTTAATATTCCAATTCTGTTTAACTAGGTCTTCCATGAGGCTTAAGATTCCACATTCCCAACACACTCCTTGGTGATGGATCTTCATTAGACCAGATGCTACTATTCTGAGGACCACACTTTGCGGAACAAGACTCTGCATACTCTTTCCTTCTGTAAAGCCTGTCTATATCCTCCCATGCTGTGTGGTGCAGTGGGTACTGTTGGTGCCCTGCCTACATGCTCATCCCCAGCTCTGTGTGCTCTGCTGCTGATGGCTTATATCTGCAACATTCAGAGAATTTCCACTGGGTGTCAAGCCCCGTCTCCAGTACTGAGAGCTGGGAGAACAAGAGAGTTTTATACCTCCTGTGGGAGGGCCGCAGCCAATGGCTGCCACAGGTGAGAATCCAAAAGTCCAACTCCTTTGTTTTGTTCTGATGTGGTAAGTAAGTAAGTAAAGTCACTCAGTCGTGTCCAACTCTTTGTGACCCCATGGACTGCAGCCCACCAGGCTCCTCAGTCCATGAGATTCTCCAAGAAAGAATACTGGAGTGGGTTGCCATTTCCTTCTCCAGGGGATCTTCCCGACCCAGGGATCAAACCCGGGTCTCCCGCATTGGAGGCAGACGCTTTAGCCTCTGAGCCACCAGGCTGAAATGTAACCCCTTGGAGCTCCTCAGGAGATGAGACTGAGTCTGGGGCTTCACTTGAAATCCCACCCTTATTCGGATTCCTCTCCTTCCTCCCCTGTACCCTTTCTGGTTTCCCCTGGTGGTACTTCCTTAAACAATTCACTTCTACAAAAATCCTAGGCTTAAGGTTTACTTTTGAGAGAACTTAACCCCTGGAGGGCATGACAACCCACTCCAGTATTCTTGCTGGAGAATCCCACGGACAGATGAGCCTGGTGGGCTCTAGTCCATAGGGTCTCAAAGAGTCAGGCACAACTGAAGTTACTTAGCATGCACACACACAACCTATCCATAAAACAGGTGACTTTCTCCAAAATAGTTCTTAGACACTAATGAAACCTAAGAAGAGAGGGGTTATAGCAGAAAGTTTTCAAATTAAGAGATGGTGCAGGGACTTCACTGGTGATCCAGTGGTTAAGACTCTGAGCTTCCAATGCAGGGAATGCTGGTTTGATCTCTGGTCCGGGAACTAAGACCCCACGTGCCTCACAGCATGGTCAAAAGTTTCTAAAAAAGAGAGAGGGACGGTTGGCTGCTGTTTCCCAGCACAGCACCTGACACGCAGTAAGTACTTCATTCCTTTGAGCTTGATAAAGTTCATTCCTGTATCAGGACCCACGAAGTGGAGACTGACCCAGCACCAGCCCACGTCACACACCTAAGCCTAATCAGCTTCCACTTAGGGGCAACCCCTGTCAGAGGAAATCGCCATCCACCAGTCACCGCCCTCCAGCCCAGCCTTAGCTGGCTCACCTTCCCCTAGCCTTATAAGGAGATCCCTGACTTCCTGTCTGATAAAGTTCAGTTGTGACGTTGCCTCTTCCATTTACTGGATGATTGAATCAAATTTCTTATCTAATTTTTAAAACACTGTTATTTACCCATTTGTCTTTGGCTGTGCTGTCTGTCGCCGCGTGGGCTTTTCTTCAGTTGCAACAAGCAGGGGCTGCTCTCTAGCTGAGTGTGCGGGCTTCTTACTGCAGCGGCTCCTCTTGCTGTGGAGCTCGGGCTCCAGGGTGCACGTGCTTCGATGGCTGTGGCACGTGTGCTCAGCAGTCGCAGCTCCCAGGCTCTGGAGCACAGGCTCGACAGCTGTGGCACACAGGCTAAGCTGGCCCGTGGCTTGTGGGATCTTCCCAGATCAGGGTTGGACCCACGTCCCCTGCCTCAGCAGGTGGATTCTTTACCACTGAGCCACCAGGGAAGCCCCTAAACCCTCATCTACTTTTCTGATGATGCAGTCAGGCCAAACCCGAGTCCTTCCTCAACATACCTGCGTGCTACCCAGTCCAAGCTCACTCTGCTCATCACGCATGAGGCCAGTAAGTCTACAGGCTTACTTGGAATAATGACTTTACTCTGAAAGCTGGCAGACTGAGAAGACAGCAGACTCCTGTCTCAAAATAGCCAGCTTATCAGGGTCTGGATGCCAGTTTCTTTTATAGAACAGAGATAGGAGGGGGTGGAAGATAGGAGGGGGATAGGAGGAGGGTTGAGGAAACAAATTATGAAGTCCATTTATTGTGAAAAATAGGAGAGGATGTATTAATGTCTTCGTTCCTGCAGCCATTCACAGGTTGGCAGGGTCCGGTGCTCTCTCTGTGAGTTGAACAAAGCCACTTTAACAGCCAGGAATAGGGGCAGGTTTCTCTGAGGTAAGACATATTTTTCGTTCGGTTGCTAAGTTGTGTCCAACTCTTTGAAATACCATGGACTGCAGAATGCTAGGCCTCTCTGATCTTCCCTGTCTTCTACAGTTTGCTCAAATTCATATCCATTAAATTGGTGACACTATCCAACCTTCTCATCCTCTGTCACCCCCTTATCCTCCTGCTTGAATCTTTCCCAGCATCCAGGTCTTTTCCAATGAGTCAACCCTTCACATCAGGTGGCCAAAGTATTGGAGCTTCAGCTTCAGCATCAGTCCTTCCAATGAATATTCAGGGTTGATTTACTTTAGGATTGATTGGTTTGATCTCCTTGCTGTCCAAGGGACTCTCAAGAGTCTTCTCCAGCACCACATTTTGAAAGCATCAGTTCTTTGGTGCTTCAGGCCATTATGTATGATTATAGTAACAAAAACAACCAAAAGTAAAGGTTAAAGTCAAAGAAGGGCTTCCCCAGTAGCACTAGTTGTAAAGAACCCACTTGTCAATGCAGGAGACCCAAGAGGCGCGAGTTTGATCCCAGAGTCAGAAAGATCCTTTGGAGGAGAGTGTGGCAACCCAATCCAGTGTTTCTTGCCTGGAGAATCCCATGGACAGAAGAGCCTGGAGAGCCGCAGTCCATAGGGTCTCAAAGAGTCAGACCCTACTGAAGCAATTTAACACACATGCACACAAACCAAAGAAACAGACCCAACACAGAGACAGAACCGGCTCGTCCCTGTTACATGAACAACTGCCTAGGCAGGGCCAGTCTACCAGCTCCTCGCTTCTAGCCACCCAAATGATAGTTGAGCATTTCTGGAGGCACAGAAGGCTCAGCACCATACATATCCAGACCCCAGTCCTTTCACAGAGATCTGTGCTGAAGACTTGGTGGTCAGCATCCCTGTACCTTTGCTCCCACCCTCCAGCCCTGCTCCAGGAAAGAGCTCCAGGGCATTTAGTCATTGCCACATCCACCCTGAGTGCTGACCCAGCAGCTGCTCCCTGATGATATGTTTCTGATCATGAGGAAAGACGGAAGACCGCTCCACACGCAAAGCCTGTTTCGCGCAGATTCGTAATGGCAACACATCACGCAGCTGCTGTGTCGTGGGGTAACCCAGCTGTGCACGTATTCTTGCAACACTTTTGGAATGCAGGCCCAGCAAATGTGCGTGTGGTAGGGAGCATAATCATTCTAAGGAAAGTCATTTGACACAGACCATTTTGAAGTAAATGTCTACACATCTGGCTTTTTTATGGTTTCTTTAAATGACTGCATAGCAAAAGAAGAAATGGAAGTAAAAGTGAATGGTATTGTGAAATTTAAAAAAGTTTTCACAACATAAAAGTTGACAGTTACGTTTTATTCAGCAGGAATTTTTAGGACTTCGAGCCCAGGAGGCAGCATCTTACTTAACCCAGAAAGAATTGCTCTGAGGAGGCGCTGGGGGGAAGGACAGATTATATAGAGGTTTGGCCACAAAAGGCAGGTAGTTTGAATGTCAAAAGATTATTGTAAATTAAAGAAAACCAGATATCCCAAGCTAAGGAGTTTAGCACTTTTCTAGGTGTGGAAAGACGCAAGAGTCTGGACTCACTGAAATCATTCCTTTAATATGCATCTCAGCTATCTGGGGCCAGGATCCTGTGTTTTCACATCCCGAGTTTCCTCAGGACTTGCTGTAGGGAGTGGCTGCTGTTTGATGACTGTTAGATGGCAGGTATTCTTTCCTTCCTGAGTTTCTTTAGGGCTCACCAGCTCACCTTCTCTGGCAGCTACAATCACTGATGACTGTGACTTTCGTTGTTCACTGATATGAGATGGTTGGATGGCATCACCAACTTGATGGACATGAGTTTGAGCAAGCTGTAGCAACTGGTGATGGGCAGAAAAGCCTGATGTCCATGGGGACACAAAGAGTCAGACACAACTGAGCCACTGAACTAATGGTAGGAAATATTCCATTTATCAGTATCACCCAGATAAAGCCCACCTTAGTTCTACATGGATAAAAGACATGTGTAGCCTATAGCGTATTTTTGTCCAGATTGGCAGAACCAGAAGTAATCAAGAAGCAATTCCACCCTTCACTTCTGTCTCTTGGAAGAACACTAAAGGGTCTCCACCTGGTAACCCATAGTGCCATCTTGTAAATCCCTTGCAGCTCTCCCAGCACTGGCCCTACCCCCAGCATCTCCTTCTCACTCTGGGCTTTGCTCTTCGGTTCCCGGTTCCCATCTCTCTCTACTCACATCCCCTCAGACCTTTGGAATGCCTCACTCTGCGATTCACCCTGCTTTCTCTCTCCCTCCCTTTTCTTAGCCCATGATTATATCAGTTTATTTACCTGCTGGCTTCTTCTCATTTCCTCTTTGTGATTTGCATTAGTCAACTTTCCCTACCTGGAAGCCAAGCAACAAAACTCCCTACAAAACAGAAGCAAAGAAAGAGAAGGAAGCAGGGATGGGAGACTGTGAACAATCATTCAGTAATAAATCCTTCATTACATTTATTCACTTTATTCAATAAAAATATTATAAATTTAAAAGTTAGCTTAAAATGAAAAGGTATATTGTCTTAATTTAAAAGTGTGATGCTATTTGTCATAAAGTTCTTCCATGAGCACAAACAGCTGGGCAAAACATTTGGCTCTCCCTACCCCATCCGCCCCACCCAGCTGCTCTCAGCTTGCTTAACCATATTCATGCCTCCCTCTCAGCTGCTCTCGCTTGTTTAAACGTATTCATGCCTCCCTCTCAGTTTTCATACGTGTTATTGCCATCTGTTCATTCTGGGAATTCTTAAAGTTCACTTTTCATGTTTTTTTTTTTAATACAGATTTTCCCACCTGGCTTCTAGTTCTTCCTGCTGCTGCTTTTTTATATTTCACACCATTTCCTGGGATGAGAGTGTCCCCTAACTCCTCACCACACACACTTGGATTCTCCACTCCAAATTCAAACAGGCGTGAATCTACATGTCTGCCTTACAGTAAAAACAGATTTGTCTTTGCTTTGAGTTAAGCAGGCCTTCAGAGAATGCTGAGTAAGTTCAATTCCACTGAGTTATTTTTCAACTACTGACTCAAGCCCTCCTTCTGCCCAAGGCTATCCTCCACATTTTTCGCACCTCCATTCCAGTATCTTCTCTGTGCACCTTCAGGAACCACTTCATTTCTTCTTTTCTCCTCCCTAAGCCTGCAGCCCTCTTCCATCAATGCTGGGCCAACACAACCACCTCATGTGTGCTCCCCTAGTTTTGTAAAATTTTTTCAGTAAAAAGAGCACAAGCTTTGCTTACATTAACAACAATAATACATCAAAGTAACAGCTGTTGAGTATCTACCATGTGCATTCACTGTAGAAAGCAATTTGCATGTATTATCTAATTTATGTACTGTTACTACTCCCTTTCATAGAGGAGAAAACTGAAGCTTAAAGATTTTAAGGCATTTATTGAGGGTTACACAGTTAGCTATGTCAAATCTATGACTTTTCCAGTAGTCATGTATGGTTGTGAGAGTTGGACCATAAAGAAGGTTGAGCACCGGGAAATTGATGCTTTTGAGCTGTGGTGTTGGAGAAGGCTCTTGAGAGTCCTTTGGATAGACAGGAGATCAAACCAGTTCTTCCTAAAGGAAATCAATCCTGAATATTAATTGGAAGGACTGATGTTAAAGCTGAAACTCCAATACTTTGGCCACCTGGTGTGAAGAGCTGACTCATTGGAAAAGACCCTGATGCTGGGAAAGATTGAGGGCAGGAGGAGAGGAGACGACAGAGGATGAGCTGGTTGGATGGCATCACTGACTCAATGGACTGAGTTTGACCAAGCTCTGGGAGTTGGTGATGGACAGGGAGGCCTTGCGTGCTGCAGTCCATGGGGTCACAAACAGTGACTGAACTGAACTGAACACAGTTAGCAAGGGTCAAAACTGGGCACAGAGTGGAAGATGTTTAGGCCCTTGGACTCATGCTTTGGGGACAACAGGTGAGGGTTAGGGTAAGGGTTAGGGAGGGAGGGGGCTGAGATCAGCGTGGGACATGCCTCTAAGCTCAGAGAGCAAGCGCGTCATGCAGCACACCAGCTCCATGGTGCTGGTTCAGTTGGCACCACCACTCATTTTGGAGGCTCTCCAGGTGGTGCTGGTGGTGAAGGACCCGCCTGCCAGTGCAGGAGACGCAAGAGAAACGGTGTTGATCCCTGGGTCAAGGAGACCCCTTGAAGTAGGAAATGACAACCCATTCCAGTATTCTTACCTGGAGAATCCTGTGGACAGAGGAGCCTGGCAGGCATTAGTCCATGGGTTCTCAGGGAGTTGGATGTAAATTAGCACAGCACATCACTCTCATTTAAGTCTCTTTAAACAATTTCAACCTGTCCTGACTGTGTCTCAGTATTAAAATATAGAGGATGTTTGGCAATCAAGAATTGTCTTTTCTCACCAACCATGGAGAAGCCAAGTTTCATTTTCATGAAGGAAGAAGGATATTTTCATATTTGATCCTCACAGACCATTTCTTAGCTTTTCCAAACTGGATTATCTGGTTCTCCTCTCCTTGATTGAAGACTTAAAGTTTTCTATTCTTTCTACTGTGACATTTATCATACTGTTCTTAGCATTAGTTTTGGGGGTGATGTTTTCATTATTTCCTTCACTGGATTGGATTCTACGTGATAACTGGGACCACACCTTTTTCCTCTTTGAACTTCCTACAGCCTCTCACTGTTCTCATTTCAGTTCAGTCGCTCAGTCATGTCCACCTCTTTGCGACCCCATGAATCACAGCATGCCAGGCCTCCCTGTCCATCACCAACTCTCAGAGTTTACCCAAACTCATGTCCTTTGAGTTGGTGATGCCATCCAACCATCTCATCCTCTGTTCTCCCCTTCTCCTCCTGCCCTCAATCTTTCCCAGCATCAGAGTCTCTTCCAGTGAGTCAGCTCTTCACATCAGGTGGCCAAAGTACTGGATTTTCAGCTTCAACATCAGTCCTTCCAATGAACACCCAGGACTGATCTCTTTTAGGATGGGCTGGTTGGATCTCAAGAGTCTTCTCCAACACCACAGTTCAGAAGCATCAACTCTTCTGCGCTCAGCTTTCTTTATGGTCCTACTCCATATCCATACATGACTACTGGCCTCAGCTGATGTCAATAAGGAAAAGTCCTGTGTGTATGTTTCCAGAGCAGGATTTGCCTGTCTTGGCACTGTTGACGTCTGGGGCTCAACTGTCCCTGACGGTAACGAGAATTTCTGGCCTCCAGTCCCTAGCAGCCCGCCCCACAAATCTGACAAAATATCTCTGGATATTGCCCAGGGTCACCTGGGAGGTAGAACCACTCCTGGTTGAGGACCACTGGTTGGACTATAGCCCACCAGGCTCTTCCATCCATGGAATTCTCCAGGCAAGAGTATTGAAGTGGGTTGCCATTTCCTTCTCCAGGGGATCTTCCCAACCCAGGGATAGAACCCAGGTCTCCCACATTGTAGGTGGACGCTTTACCATCTGAGCCACCAGGGAAGTCCTCTGGTAAATAAAGAACATCAGCACTCAAAGGATTTAGCACGAGAGATGGCTATTAAACACTGAATGAGGGGAATTCCCTGACAGTCCAGTGGTTAAAACTCCACCTTCCAGTGCAGTGAGTGTGGTCCCTGGTTGAGGAGCTAAGATCCACTTGCCTCAAGGCCACGTAATCAGATGATAAACAGCAGAGACAATCTTGAAACAGATTCAATAAAGACTTAAAAATACTGAATGAAAGAAGTGATGAGTAAAATATGGCTTCAATTAGTTAAACTGTATGATTTTCAATATTTATTTTGGAAATTTGAAACAAGTCTCAAAATAGGTGGACAAAAGGGAACTCATATTTACATATCATATCTACTAGGTTTTAAAAGTTTAACTCTTAGTGACTTATTTAGTGACCCACAAAATGTAATGAAGTTGCCAGTAGAACTCAGGGAAGGTCCTGTGTTCTCAGATGATCTCTGATGAAGATTCACCATCAATGTAAAGTAAAAAAACAGCAAGATATTTAAACCCATGGGCTATAGAAGTAGAGAGTGAATTCCTAGCCTGGTCTTGCCTCTTACTAGCCATGGGACTAGGAACAAGTAACTTAAACTCCCTGACTTCAATTTACTAACCTGTGAAGATGGATCGAATTATAGCACCCTTTTCACAGGGTTTTGTGAGGATTAAATGAAATAATGCCTGCAAAGTGTTTAGAACAGTATGAAACCTTAGTGCTCAAGAAATATTAGCTTCTAAAAGTATGCATATAATATTAGCTTCTAAAAGTATGCATATAATATTAGCTTCTAAAAGTATGTATATAATATTAGCTTCTAAAAGTGTGCATATAACATCAGCTTCTATAAGTTTCCATGTAAAGGAGCACTTGTGTTGCAAGCTCATCAATTATATGATGTAATCCAATTTTTGAAGCTTTACAATGTACATTTATCATGTCCCTGAGGACTATCAATGTTCACCATCTTTTCATATCCTGTCCTATTGGTCACTTGATTCTTCTGTGAAATGTCTATTTTTTAAACATTGAGTGTTTGCGAATGAACTTTTATGAAAGAAAAACAGACCCTTTGTTGTACAGAAAAATTAAGACAACATTGTAAATCAAGTATGTTTCAATAAAAAATAGAGTGTTTGTCTTTAATTTAGTTATTAATTTGAATACAAGTCCTTTATCTAATATACATGTACTAATATTTTTCTCCCTCTCTGTGACTTGCCTTTTTGCTTTCTTAGTAAATTTTTCAAAGAGCAACCATTTTAAACACCAATAAAGTCCAATTATATTTTGTTCATTTGCTATTTGTTCAGTTGGTATTCTATGAAAGCTTTGCCTACCCTAAGATTACAAAATTTTATCCTGTATTTTTCTCCATAAGTTTTAACTTGCACACAAAGATCTATGATCCACCTCAAGCAAAATATGATACAGCTCTGTCACGTAACACTGTTCAACAAAAGGGACAAATCGTCGCCACAGACAGCTTTAAACGAACCTCAGAATCATCAGTTTGAATAAAAGGAAGACACAGAAGAGCGGATAGTCTACCATTTCACTGATGAACATAATCTAGAAAATGCAAACTCATTTATAAAGACAAATTAGTGGTTATGCAGGCTGGGGTAGAGGCAGGGTAGACCACAAAAGGGGTTGAGGAAATTTAGAAGGTGATGGAAATGTTTATTACCTGGAGTTTCTGGTGTATGCACAATCGTCAAACATCAAATGGCTCACTTTAAATATGTGAAGCTTATATAATTATGTCAATAAAGTTGAAAAATACACATTTGCAGCCATGGAGATATGGAATTTTGTTCAAGCTACTTGGTGCAGAATTAAGATTTTGCTAACACCATGCTAACCCCAGCATTTGTCTGACTTCTTATACCACCTTAATACTCATAACTCACTCAGTTCAGTTCAGTCCCTCAGTCACGTCTGACTTTGCAACCCCATGGACTGTAACACGCCAGGCCTCCCTGCCCATCACCAACTCCCAGAGTTTACTCAATGTCCATTGAGTCGGTGATACCATCCAACCATCTCATCCTCTGTTGTCCCTTTCTCCTCCTGCCTTCAATCTTTCCCGGCATCAGGGTCTTTTCCAATAAGTCGGTTTTCTGCATCAGGTGGCCAAAGTATTGGAGTTTCAGCTTCAGCATCAGTCCTTCCAATGAATATTCAGGACTGATTTCCTTTAGGATGGACTGGTTGGATCTCCTCTCTGTCCAAGGGACTCTCAAGAGTTTTCTCCAACACCACAGTTCAAAAGCCATTAATTCTTCAATGCTCAGCTTTCTTTATAGTCCAACTCACACATCCATACATGACTACTGGAAAGACCATAGCTTTGACTAGACAGTCCTTTGTTGGCAAAGTAATGTCTCTGCTTTCTAATACGCTGTCTAGGTTGGTCATAACTTTTCTTCCAAGGAGTAAGCATCTTTTAATCTCATGGCTGCAGTCACCATCTGCAGTGAAAAATAGCCTGTCACTGTTTCCATTGTTTCCACATCTATTTGCCATGAATGGACAAGATGCCATGATCTCAGTTTTCTGAATGTTGAATTTTAAGCCAACTTTTTCACTCTCCTCTTTCACTTTCATCAAGAGGCTCTTTAATTCTTCTTAGCTTTCTGCCCAAGGGTGGTGCCATCTGCATATCTGAGGTTATTGACATTTCTCCCGGCCATCTTGATTCCAGCTTTGCTTCGTCCAGCCCAGCATTTCTCGTGATGTGCTCTGCACATGAGTTGAATAAGCAGAGGGACAGGATACAGCCCTGATGCACTCCTCCCCTGTTTGGAACCAGTAACTCCCTAGTACCTGGCATTGGCTCCTAATGCTTCTTTTACACACAACACCTTCCTCTAGAGGCCAGGCTTGCCCCAGAAAAATAATTCAAGTTGGTAAATACATTGGTTCATCTTCTTGAAGCGAACATGTGCCTCTGGTGTGTACGTGTGTGTGTGTGTGCGCATGCACACACACATGTGTGATTTACTTAACTCACATCAAATCAAAAATCAGTGTGCTTTAATGTGATTTCCATTCTGTTGTTCAGTTGCTAAATCATGTCCGACTCTTCGAGACAGCATGGACTGCAAGACACCAGGCTGCCCTGTCCTTCACTGTCTCCCAGAGTTTGCTCAAACTCAGGTCCATTGGGTTAGTGACGCTATCCAACCATCTCATCCTATGTCACCCCCTTCTCCTCCTGCCTTCAATCTTTCCCAGCATCAGGGTCTTTTCCAATGAGTCACCTCTTCGCAGCAGGTGGCCCAAGTATTGGAGTTTCAGCTTCAACACCAGTCCTTCCAGTGAATATTTCCATCCTAAAGTGACTAAATATCCAGTACAAGTAATGGAATTTGGAAACAACTGAGACCCTGAATAATACAGGCCCTTGAAAAGGGAAATGCCTGTCAAGAATGACATCCCACACTTAGATAATGAAGACTTTTGCATGGTCTAAAAGGACATGAAATAAGGCAAAGGGTAAAGAAAGACAGACATCAGAGCCTATATTATACTCAAAAAGAATGATATGAAACAATAAAAATGATCAAATAAAAAAAATGACATCCCAGCCATGCCTCCAATACCTTGATTCATGAGTCAGAGGCCTTGCCCTCAATGTACTCCATCTCTTTATTCCCTTTTTAAAAAATCCCAAACTTGGTAGTATTTCCATTCCTTCTTCTGTGAAACAAAGATGGCATTGTTGTTAACTAAAAATTTAGGAAGAAACGTCAAAGATTCTGATTACCATAAAGATGGCCTGATACATGATTTGGGGGATAACCGTTATATCCCAATGCAACCAAGACATGTCCACCAAGAAGACTGAAATTTAAATGTAGGATCTTCTGTTGAGATGGTTGGATGACATCATCAACTCAATGGACATGAGTTTGAGCAAGCTCCGGGGGAGATGGTGAAGGACAGGGAAGCCGCATGCGTGCAGTCCATGAGGTTGAAGAGTCAGACACAATGGAGCAACTGAGCAACAACAGCAAACAGCAAAGGCTAGTCTGTAGCCGGGCACAGCCCCATTTTTCCCACGCCACAGTCCCTCAGTGAGTGTTGAGACTATGAACTAGCCCTGTGCACTGTGATATAAAATGCCTAAAACAGCAGCTTTAGATTCTCAGTGACCTGACACTCTTAATTCTGGCTTGAAGTTAGAGGACAGCATCTACAGAGTTTAAAAGAGATGAAACAAAAAGAGGTGAAGAAAGGGGATATTCAAGTCGATTAATTAAATTGCTCGATTACTGTTGTCATTGGGCATCAATCCATCAGCACAACAGCATGGAGCTGGATCCCAGAGGCCCCCTGCCGTGACAGACAGTAAGACTGACTTAGGAGCCAGCAGGCTTCCCAGGTGGCACCAACAGTAAAGAACCCACCTGCCAGTGCAGCAGATGGAAGAGACGCAGGTTCCATCCCCGGGTCGGGAAGAGTCTCTGGAGGAGGGCATGGCAGCCCACTCCAGAATTCTTGCCTGGAGAATCCCATGAACAGAAGAGCCTGGTGGGCCACAGTCCATGGGGTCACAAAGAGTCGGGACACTACTGAAGCAACTTAGCACACAGCACAGCTGGGAGTCAACCAAGTTCACAGGCACCCTGATGGAGATCCGTCAAACTGACACTGATTGGGAAGACGATCAATGATAGACCAACGCAAGGCACAACAGAAAACAGCCCTGCCCAGCTCACTGGCTATCCTGATGATGAAATGATGCACTTGGGGCTTGTCCATATTCTACAGCTATTTTTTTATTTCAATATTATTCTATTTGAAAAGTTTACAGCAATTGTTCAGATAAACAGTAACAAACTCTACAGTCCCGGACACTTTGGAAAACATCATTAAATAAATCAAACTGAAAAATTCTAGTAATGGCTTGGATTTCTTAATCAGAAAGTTAGACTTTATTTTGGCCCTGCCACATGGTATGTGGGATCTGAGTTCTCCGACCAAGGACAGAACGCGTGCTCCTTGAAGGAGAAGCGTGGAGCCGACCTCTGGACCTCCAGAGAAGTTCCAGATTTAAGTTAGACGTTTATGCTTAGAAGGTATTTGCAATAATTCCTTTCTGCTCCATGTATAGATAGACACCAGGGGTGATTTTGGCCCCAGGGGTGTCAGCGATGACATTCTGGACAGTCACGGCTTGAGGAAGTCCCGCCACTCGTGTCTAGCAGCCGAGAGGCAGTGGACGCTGGTGTATGCCCCGTGTAGCTCCTCGCAGCAAAGCGTCCCCAGCGCGCAGCGGCAGCAGTGTCGCGGCGGAGAAAGGCTGAGCCTGGAGCAGGCCGCGCTTCTAGAGTCACAGCTTAGAAGCTACAGAAACCCCAAAGGGAACCCTCGGGGGCGGTGGGAGCTCACTGAAGGCCGCCTCCGGTCACAACCGTCCCAGACCGGCTCGAAAGCATTTTTACACGTACGAAGGAAGTGAATAAACACTGTTCTTGAGAAACAGGCCTTTCGCTGCGGGAGAAGGGTCTACAAACAGGCAAGGGGCAGGGCGAGGAAAGCACCCGCAGGGCCGCACCTCAGCCGGCGGTCAGCTCAGGCGCTCAGGCGTGTCCAGCTCCGCGGCCCCAGGGACTGCAGCGCGCCGGGCCTCCCCGCCCATCACCCGCTCCCGAGGTCACCAGACTCACGTCCATCGAGTCGGTGATGCCATCCAGCCATCTATCTTCTGTCGTCCCCTTCTCCTCCCAACTTCAATCCTTCCCAGCGTCAGGGTCTTTTCAAATGAGTCAGCTCTTCGCATCAGGTGGCCAAAGTATTGGAGTTTCAGCAGCAGCCTCAGTCCTTCCAATGACTATTCAAGACTGATTTCCTTTAGGATGGACTGGTTGTATCTGCTTGCAGTCCAAGGGACTCTCAAGAGTCTCCTCCAAGCACCACAGTTCAAAAGCATCAATTCTTTCCTGCTCAGCTTTTGTTACAGTCCAATTCTCACATCCATACATGACTACTGGAAAAACCATAGCTTTGACTAGATGGACATTTGTTGGCAAAGTAACGTCTCTGCTTTTTAATATGGTGTCTAGGTTGGTCATAGCTTTTCTTCCAAGGAGCAAATGTCTTTTAATTTGATGGTTGCAGTCACCATCCGCAGTGATTTTGGAGCTGATTTCAGTTGTGAATCAGTCCAAATACAAAATATATCATATCTACTGTATTATATATCCTATCATACTGGTTTTCTATCTCTGCTTACTGAAAAGTTTTATAAATGAAGGCATCCATAAAGCCAAGAGCACTCTGGGTATCCAAATTTTGTTTTCTGAATATCATTCTCTATGAACAGAAACTAAAGATTCTCAAAGAACTGGCTGATTCCAGGAATGCGACAGCAAGCCTAGGACACCTCGCTGGGCCTCAGGGCACCTTGCTGCTGATGCTGCTCAGCTGCTAAGTCAAGCTCTGCCGTTTTGCAGCCCCGTGGACTGCAGCCCCACAGGTTCCTCCACCCGCGGGTTCTCCCAGGCAAGGGTTACCGGAGTGGGTGCCGTTTCCTTCTGCGGGCCACCTTGCTGACTCTGTCAAAAGGACATGGGACCTGACTTGTGGGGGCTTTTGGTGGCCAGATTTGGGGCAATTTTTACATGATAAAGGAGAAAAAGCTAACAAATGGAATATCTTAAATTAATTTTTTAAAGGTACAAATTGAAGAGAAAAAAAGTGCTGTATTTAGAAGAATGCTGGCACATAAACCAGGAGGAGGGGTGGAATGCTTTTTGCCCCTGCCTCTCAGCACACAGGATCTTAGCTCCCCAACAACAGTGAACACACGCCCCTGCGGTGGCTGTGCAGAGTCTTAACGGCTAGATCGTCAGGGAAGTCTCAGGGTAGAATTTTAGGATATGGTTTTATGATTTTTAATCTTAAATGGAGTTGTTTCCAGAAAGCATCTTCAATAAGTGTTAAAACTACTCGATGCTGGGGAAGAGATACTCACTGTCTCAGAGTATCGCCCCGTGGGTTATGCCTAAAATACTGTAGAGAGGCCAGTCAGCATTTTCACGTGTGATCAGGCTTCACTCAGCTCCACAGGTGGGCAGCTGGACGTCCTGTGCTGCCAACACTGCTCAGTGGGCATGTTGCCCATGTAATAATCTTGCCGAAATGCTTAACCTGAATCTCCTGCGAGGAAAAATTTAAAACACCAAGATGGGGGACTTTAAACAAGACCATTGCTCTAGACCCTTCAGAAAAAGTCAAGGTCACACACAAAAAAATACAAAAATTCAGGGACAGATCCATATTAAAAAGATTAATGAGACACCACTAAATGCAGGGTGAACACCTTGAGAAAATCAAAATGTTACCATACATTATATGATACATATAATTAAAGTTAATTTTCAAAGTGTGAATATGGTGTTGTGGTTTGAGGGAAAATGTCCTTATTCTCATGCATATTAAAGGATTTAGATAAATGTGTCATGGTGTTTGCAACTTATATTTAAATAGTTCAGGAAACACAGATAGACAGATAGCATATGTCTCAAAATGTTGACATTGATGAATGTGGATGAAGAATGTGCATACATTCATTGTATAGTTTTGAAACTTGTCTAAAAAAAAAAGAGAGGAAAATTTTGCACCACTCAATGGCAGTAGGAGAAAAAGAAAAACTTCACCTTTCATTGGCAAATTATTCTTCTTTAACTCCACATGCTATTGACAGACTCCAGTATACAGACAATGTATTTTTAACATAGAGGAAGTGCCTTGGGTGTCCTTTCTGAGGCGGATGATTCACCTAA
Organism: Aepyceros melampus; assembly: GCA_006408695.1. NCBI lineage: Eukaryota > Metazoa > Chordata > Mammalia > Artiodactyla > Bovidae > Aepyceros > Aepyceros melampus. Next base: position 5,224 of record SJXQ01009665.1, on the reverse strand, counting down.
GCTTCATATTCCACCATTCTACAGATGCTTGTTCTGGTTTGGTAACTTTGGTTTGATAACACAGTTTGTGAAAGTGCTGCACTCAATATGCCAGCAAATTTGGAAAACTCAGCAGTGGCCCCAGGACTGGAAAAGGTCAGTTTTCATTCCAATCCCAAAGAAAGGCAATGCAAAAGAATGCTCAAACTACCACACAATTGCACTCATCTCACACGCTAGTAAAGTAATGCTCAAAATTCTCCAAGCCAGGCTTCAACAGTACATGTACCATGAACTTCCAGATGCTCAAGCTAGATTTAGAAAAGGCAGAGGAACCAGAGATCAAATTGCCAACATCCACTGGATCATCAAAAATGCAAGAAAGTTCCAGGAAAAACATCTACTTCTGCTTTATTGACTATGCCAAAGCCTTTGACTGTGTGGATCACAACAAACTGTGGAAAATTCTGAGAGAGATGGGAATACCAGACCACCTGACCTGCCTCCTGAGAAATCTGTGTGCAGGTCAGGAAGCAACAGTTAGAACTGGATATGGAGCAACAGACTGGTTCCAAATCTGGAAAGGAGTATGTCAAGGCTGCATATTGTCATTCTGCTTATTTAACTTATATGCAGAGTATATCATGAGAAACGCTGGACTGGAAGAAGCACAAACTGGAATCAAGATTGCCGAGAGAAATATCAATAATCTCAGATATACAAATGACACCACACTTATGGCAAAAAGTGAAGAAGAACTAAAGAGCCTCTTGATGAAAGTAAAGGAAGAGAGTGAAAAAGTTGACTTAAAACTCAACATTCAGAAAACGAAGATCATGGCATCGGTCCCATTACTTCATGGCAAATAGATGGGGAAACAGTGGAAACAATGACAAACTTTATTTGTTTGGGCTCCAAAATCACTGGAGATGGTGATTGCAGCCACGAAATTAAAAGATGCTTGTTCCTTGGAAGAAAAGTTAGGACCAACCCTGACAGCATTTAAAAAGCAGAGACATTACTTTGCCAACAAAGGTCCATCTAGTCAAAGCTATGGTTTTTCCAGTAGTCATATATGGATATGAGAGTTGGACTGTGAAGAAAGCTGAGCACCAAAGAATTGATGCTTTTGAACTGTGGTGTTGAAGACTCTTGAGAGTCCCTTGAGCTGCAAGGAGATCCAGCCAGTCCATCCTAAAGGAGATAAGTCCTGAGCGTTCATTGGAAGGACTGATGCTGAAGCTGAAACTCCAATACTTTGGTCACCTGATGTGAAGAACTGACTCATTGGAAAAGACCCTGATGCTGGGATAGACTGAAGGCAGGAGGAGAAGGGGACAACAGAGGATGAGATGGTTGGATGGCATCACCGACTCAATGGACATGAGTTCGAGTAAACTGTGGGAGTTGGTGATGGGCAGGGAGGCCTGCGTGCTGCAGTCCATGGGGTCACAAAGACTCTCACACGACTGAGCGACTGAACTGAATGACTGATATCATGTCCATAGGTGGCCATGCCCACTTTATGCTACTGCATAATAGATATTTGGAAAGTATGATTAAACATAGGCCAACACTGGACCTACCGGTAGTCCAGTGGGTGAAACCCCACACTCCCAGTGCAGAGGTGCAGAGGGTGTGGGTTTGATCCCTGGTCAGGGAACTGAGATCCCACATGGCCAAAAAAATAAAATAAAAGTTTATTTTTCAACGCAGGGAGCAGAGTCCAGTAGCTTGATGAAAGCTTCAACCTTTTAAATACAGTGTGAAAGTGAAACCCTCAGTCATGTCGAACTCTTTGCGATCCCACAGACTCTACAGTCCATGGAATTCCCCAGGCCAGAACACTGGAGTGGGTAGTCTTTCGCTTCTCCAGGGGATCTTCCCAACCCAGGGACCAAACCCAGGTCTCCCTGAATTCTGCATTGCAAGCAGATTTTTTACCAGCTGAGCCACAAGGGAAGCCCTTAAATCCAATAAAGTGAAGGTAAATCTATTTTGCTGAAGAACTTGAACAGGTTGGCAGGAACATGGTTCAATAGTCCACAGCTGTAATGGCTCTGTTTTAGAAACAATCTCTAAATAGAAAGTTGCTTCCAAACAGTAATTTAGAAAAATATTTAAATTTTATACCTCAGAGAATAAATAGTGATTTCCATATGGAATATATGATTTTCTGCTCTGAAATTTTAATTACTCCATAAAATTAACTATAGGGGTTTATTCCTGATCCTTTAGCATCTCAATGTCTTGGTCCAAGGTAGTGCCATGCGAAGCTTATTCCAAGTGTTCTATTTAAGGATTTATTTGTTGTTTTGGCAGGTTTTATCTCCTTTCCTTGTTTTCAATTTTTCAATGTCAAAATCAAGGAGATTAATTCATAAGATATTTTGTTTCAAATTTTATCTTTCATCTTACACCAAATTTTTTCTAAAACAGAGACACAGAGACACGTCTGCCTGAACAGCATTCCACACAGAGCAGCCCCTGGGCTTCCCACCTCAAGTGAGGGAGCTGAATTTTCTTGTTCTGTGAATTTCTCTGGGTCTCTGCTAACTTTTAGGAGGTGCCATGTTCCCTACCGATGTTCAAGCCCCAGGTGGTGGCTGACTGACTTATTGACTAACCTTATTAACAATACTCTCATAAACTCATGTACAGACCCAAGATAACTATACTTCAAGGAAAGAGGAAGCTATATACAAGGTGAGTCATGCAAAGTTGCAAATTTTTATGAGTAGAAATATTTTACCAAGTATGAAGTAAGGAATTTCTTCGGACCTAACACTCACGCTATTATACAACAGTGATGTAGACTTTGCCTGCATGTACTTCACACGTTTTTCAGACTTTTCCAAATATATCTTCTCTATCTGAAGAAGGGACATCTTTCTTTAATTCACACTACCAGAAACCATTGTCAGATTTAAAAAATCATCTTCAGAAATCAGTGTTTGTTAAAAGTAATTCTAAATAATATTTAGGTTTCCAGATTATCTTTGTCTTTCAATGGTTGATTTTCACTGCATTCTTTTCCTTTTTACACGATCCATTTACTCATTGTCTCTTTCTCTCTCAATGGATGGATATTTTTCTTCTTTTTATTTGACTTGTCCTAATTAGGCAGGTGAAGTTCACAGAACTCCATGCACAATTTCGTTCTTTGAATGCTAAGAAATTTAATATATTCATGGGTGTTGGTTGGCTTCTGTGACTCTTGGCATGTCCTGTGTGTAACACTCTTACCTATCCACCCCAGTTTTCAGGAAATAGAAATCTCTACCTAATTTCAACTGCACTGCGTTTTCTTCTATCAAATGAATCTTATGCTCTTTAAAACAAAATGTATTAATCAAAGACATCAAACTATTTGTATATTCAGCAATGATTTTATGATTAAATTTAAGCTCTGACACATCACAATGGAAAGGAAATTGTCTTAGTCTCACACAATGTTTGACGTTATCTGGTGTCATTGAGTTATACCACAGTTTGAGAATGTGACCCTGTAAAAGAACTAGAAATAGTCTAGTAGACCCAGAAAATGTTCTCTCTACTCAGAGAAGAAGCTAAAAGAATGAAAACGGAAGAGTAGAAACTGACAGAAAGGTGTGAAGTGAAGAGGTGCTAATATGTGACCGTAAGAGGCGTAGTGATGTATCTGGAGGGAGACAGCAGCAGAATTTGAGAAATAAAATGATTGTAGGGAAAGATGAAGTTACAACTCCATACTTTTCAATCAACATTGAAACCCAAGTCTAGAAAGGAAAAGTCAAAATAGTTGAATTTTATAAAAGAAAAAAAATTCTAATGGAACAAGGCCACTAGTCAGGTAACTGAAGTATCAGTAGAATTCAGAACTCAGTGTAGAATTCAGAAGGTATAACCAATGGATTCAATCAGTGGCAAACGCATGACTTTAATAAGTTTATTTGTGAAAGAAATACCAAATTATTTACTATCCCTACTTTTTATCAATAACACTTTTTTCATGCCTGGTGTGAAAGTGTTAGTTGCTTAGTCGTGTCTGACTCTTTGTGACCCTGTGGACTGTAGCCCGTCAGGCTCTCTGTCCGTGTGGTTTTCCAGGCAGGGATACTGGAGTGGGTAGTCATTGCCTCCTGTAACACAGAGAATGAACCCAGGCCTCCTGCATTGCTGGCAGATTCTTTACCATCTGAGCCAGCAGGGAAGTCCACTGGAGACAAAGACACCACGTGAAAATCATGGCCAGTCAAGCATCACGACTCTACTTGTCTGAAAGAGCAGGGGCGGGCATTCCAGAACCAGTCAGCAGAGCTGGCTACGCAACCCTCCAAAAACACACCCTGGCAAGGAAACGCCCTGGGGAGGGACGCTGCTCATTTTGCCTACAGTAGGGGCACAATGGTTTAGTACTTAGCCTCTGTGCATTCTGTTTGAACTCTTAGTACTTTATTTTTACAGAAAATAGTTCACAAAACCATGAATCTCTCTCTCTTCCCCCAATTATATTTTTTGTTTCTTTTTCTTTTTTTCTGTATAACTGATCAGGGGAATAGATGTAAAAAATTAAAAGAAGAAAATGACCAACATTAAAATGAAAAGGCCAGATAGTTGAAATGATTCGGCACAGTGCACACTCTGTCCTTCCCCACCTGTTCCTTAGCTTTCCTCCCTGGCTTGGCCAGCATGGATTGCCTTCTTGAACCTCTTTGGCTGCTTCTGTCAGTAGTATGTTTGGAAAATATGGTGACTCCGACATCAGCTTAGACAATGGAGATCATTTGCAAGAAATTCTGGGAATGTGTACTTAGGACGTCACCTATGGAGCACAAGTTGTGCAAAGTTACACAGCACAGAACATTCCAAGCAACCTGTGAATGTTTAATAGTGAGGCACCACCACTATTTCCTCCTTTTATGATACATTAGTAAGTTCAGCTGCAGGTGATATAAACAAATAACTTGGTAGCCTAATCACAGGGAATAATATTTCTTTAGATAAAAGCATTCAGAGTTTCAGCATCCTATAAATGAGGTTCTCAGTGAATTGAAGGCTACCTACAAAAGAATCGGTATGGATGACAAAACAGAAACAGATTCACAGATCAAACAACAAACTACTGGTCACCAGTGGGTTGTTGGAGGCCAGCGTGAGGAATCCCACCCGTGACAGTATCACGAGGCACACTCAGATGGCAGAGCAATCTGAGTCATCGGATTTCTCCCTGGTTTTTCCTGAGTGTGTGCCCCAATAATAAAAG
>SJXQ01009664.1:0-16001 GCA_006408695.1 Aepyceros melampus | reverse complement strand
TATATATGAACTACAAATAACAATTTTTACTTTATCTTATACATTATAAAATAGCACATGCTCACTTTCACTTATTTAATATAGAATTTGAGTGTTTTCTTTTGCTTGCTTAATTGTTCGGGAAGATATTTATTTCCATGTTTTATCTAATATTTTTCTCTATTGTAGTTTGTTTTTAACATAATTTAAAAATTCCATTTGTCACAGACATGATATAGCAATGAAAAAATATTTTTACTGCAAATTTTGTAATATTTGGAAAATGTTAAACTAAAAACTTATATAAAATTATTTTTTCAAATTCTTGAAAATTACTTCATCCTTTTTGAAAAATTAATGTAATTTATTTTACAAGTTGTTTTCATTTACAGAAAAATTGAGCAGATGGTATGGAATCAGATACAACTCCTTTATCATTTTTTTTTTTTTTTACTTTTGGTATCTTGCATTAGTGTGGTGCATTTGTTTAAACTTATCAACCAATAGTGATAGATTGTTATTAACAAAAATCCTCAGTTTGTACTAGGGTTTCCTCTTTGTGTTTTATAACTTCATGGATTTTCACATGACTATATTATGTATCTTTCTAGATACTGTATATTATAATAGAGCTTCACCACCTTAAAATTCCTTCTACTTCATTAGTCACTTCATCCTTTCCCATATCCTCTGACAGATTTTCTTTACCTGTCTCTATAGTTTCACCTTTTTCAGTGTATCATAAACTGGAAATATGCAATATGTAGTGCAACCTTTCCTAATGGATTTATTTCATTTAGTAATGTACATTTAAGTTTCCTCCATGTCATTTCATGACTTGATAGCTCATCTCCTATTGTTGAATAACATTGCAATGCATAAGTGTACAGAAGCTTGTTTATGCATTCACCTATTGAGGAGCGTCTTGTTTACTTCCAGTTTTTGGCAACTATAAACAGAACTACTGTAAACATTCTTTGCAACATTTTGTTTGCACCCAAGTCTTCAATTTTATTAGTGTGTTACTGGATTGTATGCTAAGATATGTTCAGCTTTGTCAGAACTGTCTTGCCAAGGGGCTGCATAACCTTGCTTTTTCCAACAGGAATGAATTAGTCCTTGGTACTCTACATTCTTTTCTATATGTGATATTGTCAGTGTTCTGGGTTAAGGCCATTCTAATGCATGTATAATAGCTTTTCAATGTTGTTTTAATTTCCAATTCATTAATATCTTGTTGAGCATTGCTTTCGTATGCTTATTGGCTATCTGTTTTGTTTTGTTTTGTTTTTTAGTGAGCTATTTATACAAATCTGCTTTCCATTTTTTTAATTTACTTTTTTTGTTTTTGTTATTTTGAGTTTAAATTGTTCTCTGTATATTTTGAGTACTCATTTTCTATCAGATAAACATTTAGCAAACTTTGCTCCCAGATCATGGCACATATTTTCTTTTTATTAAAAGAATCTTGTTCAGAACAGAAGTCTATTTATTTTGTTCTTTCCATGGGTGATGCTTTAGTGTTGTGTCTAAATATTTGCTGCCAAATCTACAGTAGACTAGGTTTTTCTCCTATAATATATTCTAGAATTTTTGTAATTTTACATGTTACTTCTACATCTACAATTTAGAGTTTTTTTTTAAGGTATAAAGTCTATATTTGCTGTTTTTTTCTTTTTCCAGAACAATTTTTTATAACATTCTAGTTTCTCCATTGAATTGTCTTTGCTCCTTTATCAAACGTCAATTGCCTGTGTCTATGTATTCCATTTCTTGCCTCTCTATTTTGTTCCATTGTTCTACTTGTCTATTATTTCATCAATATTTCACAGTCTTGATTATATATCTTTATAGTGAATAATGAATAAGTGTAGTGCTAGTTCTTCAAATGTTTATTTCTTTTTCAGCCTTGTATTATCTATTCTAGGTCTTTTACCTTTAATTTATAACGTTTAGACTAATTTTTTGAATATTTGCTAAATAATTTGCTGAGATTTTGATTGAGATTGAACTGAATTTACATAAGAAAAACTAACATCTTTAATAATATTATCTTTCTATCTACAAAAAGAAAAAAATTTTTCTACTTTCTTGAGTGTTTTATCACAGTTTCATACTTTTCCTCACATAGTTTTTTATATATATTTTGTTAGATATGAATTGAAAGTCGCTCAGTTGTGTTCAACTCTTTGTGACCTCATGGACTATACAGTCCATGCAATTCTCCAGGTCTGAATAAATGGAGTGGGTAACCACTCCTTTCTCCAGGGTGGATTCTTTACCAGCTGAGCCACCAGGAAGCACTTTGTTAGATATACACCTAAGAATTTTCTATTTGTTGATTCCAATGAAGTGGCATTATGATTTACATTTCAAGTTCAAATTGATTATTGCTACTAAAAAGGAAACCAATTGACTTTGGTATGTTAACCTTGTATTTTGTAACCTTGCTATAATTGTTTAATACTTCTAGTTTTTTTTTTGTCAGTTCTTTGAGATTTTCTTTATAAATAACTATGTCATCTACTAACAAAAAGCAGTTTTACTTATTTCTCCCAACCAAATGCATTTAATTTCCATTTCTTATATTTCACTAGCTAGAACTTCCAGTCCAGTATGATGTTGCCTTTTTCTTCTTCAATCTTAGGGTGAAAGCATTTAGTTTCTATGTTTCAGTAGATGTTCTTCATCAAAATGAAGAAGTTTCTAGGTTGCAAAGAGTATTTATCATGAATGCATGTTGGATCTTGTCAAATGCTTTCTCTTCTTCTATTGATATAGAATTTTTTTTCTAATTTAGACTTTTGTTGTAATGGATTGTGTTAATTGATTTTGAACATCAAGACAGTCTTTTATATTAAAATACTTGAATTCTATTTGACCATGATATATAGTTTTGTTTGTTTTTTTTTTACATTGTTAGATTATATGTGTTAATATATTGTTGACATCCTCTGTATCTATATGAATGAGACATATTTGTCTGTAATATTTTTTCTAGTTTGGAATTAGGATAATTCTGGCTTCATAAGATGAGTTACAGAAACTTCCATCTGTTTTCTAATTCTAAACAAGATTGAAAAGAATGGTCTAATATTCCTTAAAGTTTTGGTGCAGTTCAGCAGTGAAACCTTCTGGGTCTGGTGATTTTGTTTTAGAAGGTTAGTAATTATTGATTCATTTTTAGCAGATATAAGCCTATTTTGATATCTTTTCTCCTTATGTGACTTTTCAAAGATGCGTCTTTCAAGAAATTGATTTGTTTTATCTAAATTATCAAATTTGTGGTCACAGACTTCTTCATAGCATTCCTTCCTTAGCTTTTTGATGTCCATGAGAAAAGAGGTGTTTGTTTCTGTTCTACTTCTGCTATTAGAAATTATTTGAGTCATCTTTCTCTCTCTCTCTCTGTCTTTCTTTATTTATTTAGCTTGATTAATTTAGAATTTTATCAGTTCAATTGAGCTTTAATTTTTTTTGTTTCATTGTTCATCTCTAATGTCTACATGTTTCAATTTTATTAGTTTCTACTATAGAAGGCAGGAGGAGAAGGGGATGATAGAGGATGAGATGTTTGGATGGCATCACCAACTAGATGGACATGAGTTTGAGCAAGCTCTAGGAGTTGATGATGGATATAGAAGTGCTGGCATGCTTCAGTCCCTGGGGTCACAGAGATCTGGACGTGACTGAGCAACTGAAAGTCCATCTAGTCAAGGCTATGGTTTTTCCAGTGGTCATGTATAGATGTGAGAGTTGGACTATAAAGAAAGCTGAACACCAGAGAATTGATGCTTTTGAACTGTGGTGTTTGGAGAAGACTCTTGAGAGTCCCTTGGACTTCAAGGAGATTCAACCAGTCCGTCCTAAGAGATCAGTCCTGAGTGTTCATTGGAAGGACTGATGCTGAAGCTGAAACTCCAATACTTTGGCCACCACATGTGAAGAGTTGATTCATTGGAAAAGACCCTGCTGCTGGGGGAAATTAGGGGCAGGAGGAGAAGAGGACGACCGAGGATGAGATGGCTGAATGTCATCACTGACTTGATGGACATGAGTCTGGGTAAACTACTGGAGTTGGTAATGGACAGGGAGGCCTGGCGTGCTGCATTCATGGAGTCCCAAAGAGTCGGACGCGACTGAACTGAGCAACTGAACTGAACTGGTAATCTTTAATATGTATTTTCTTATGCTTTCTTAAATTTATATTGCTCTTCTTTCTCTGATTTCCTATGCTTATTCTTAAATTACTTATTTTAGATTTTCTTGTTTTGTAAAATATACACTTTGTGGTATGCTGCTGTTGCAGCTGCTAAGTCACTTCAGTTGTGTTCGACTCTGTGCAGCCCCATAGACGGCAGCCCACCAGGCTTCGCCATCCCTGGGATTCTCCAGGCAAGAACACTGGAGTGGTTTGCCTTTTCCTTCTCCAATGCATGAAAGTGAAAAGTGAAAGTGAAGTCGTTCAGTTGTGTCCTCCTCTTTGCGACCTCATGGACTGCAGCCTACCAGGCTCCTCCATCCATGGGATTTTCCACATTTATTCATAAGCACTGCTGTCTCTTTATTCTGCAAATTTTGGTAATTGTATTCTCATTTTCATTTTATGTAATATATATTTAAAGTTTCTCTTGAGGTTTCTTTTATTTATATCTTATTTAGAATTTTGTTATTTAATTTCTAAATATTGGGCAATTTACCCACCATCTTTCACTTATTGATTTCTAGCTTAATTCCACTGTGATCTGAGAGCATACTTTGTATGATTTTTATTGTCTTCATTTGCAAAAGTGCACTTTATGCCCCAGAATGTGATCTATCATAGTGAATGTTCCAAGTGATCTTGAGAAAAATGCAAATTCTGCTATTGTTGGTTACTCTAAAAGTGCCCATTTCATCCAACTGAATGATGGGTCTACTCAGTTCAACTATATTCTTTTCATTGTCTGTCTGCTGGATCTGTCAGTTACCAAAAGATAGATGTTTAAAGCTCCTGTTATAATCAGTTACTGCCTACTTCCCTTTAATATTCTATAATTTTTTCTTCATGTACTTTGATCCTCTATTGTTAGGTACATAGACTTTAAGAACATTTATATCTTCTTGCAGAACTGACTCATTTGTCATCATGAATACTCCTCTTTATATTTGATTATTTTTTTTCTTTTTCTGAAGTCTGCTTTATCTGAAATTAATGTAACTCCTCCAGTGTTTTGCTTGTTAACATGAAACATCTTTCTCCAATCTGATACTTTAAATTGATCTGTGTCTTTATGTCTAAATTCAGTTCAGTTCAGTTCAGTTCAGTCACTCAGTCATGTTCGACTGTTTCTCTATAAATGGAATGTAGCTGTATCTTAATTTTACCTGCTCTTTCCACTTCTGTCTAATTGGTGTTTATAGGTCATTAAGATTTAAAGTCATTATTGTTATATTAGAAGTAATAGCTGCCATATTTTTCACTGTATTCTACTATTGCTTTTGCTCTTTATTTCTTTACGTTTTTAACTGCCATTCTCTTCCTGCTTTCAGTGATTTAAACTGAACAATATTATTTACTCAGTTTACTCTCTTCTCTTACTGCATTGCTTACATTCTCTTTTTTAACTTTTTTCTAAAATATTTGTTTATTTATTTGGTTGTGCTTAGTCTTAGTTGCAGCATGTGGGATCCAGTTACCTGATCAGGGATTGAACTCAGGTCCCCCACAATGGGAGTACTGGGTCTTAGCCACTGGACCACTAGGGAAATCCCTTTTTTTGAAATTTCACATGATGGTTTTGTGTTGAAAATGCAAATTTACAACTAGTATAAATCCTCTTTCAGGTAACAGGATACTACCTCATAAGTTTTCAGGTGTTTTATAACTGAATATTCTCCATTCCTTTCTTTCATCCCTTATGACATTTCATTGATCCGTATACTACAATCACGAAGCATTGTTGCTGGTATTACTATGAAATAACAATTATCAATTGCATCATTTAGAAATTAGAAAAGTATAAGATTTTACATAATTTTATTTGTTACTTCTCTGATGCTCTTCCCTTTTCACATAGATCTGAATTTCTGACATATTTTAACATTTTACTGATGATAAATTCCTTCAATGTTTATTTGTTTCAGAAAATCTTTATTTCTCCTTCACTTTTGAGGATAATTTTGATAGATTAAGAATTCTAGTTGGGTTTATTTTTGTTTGATTCTTCTACTATTTAAAATATTTTATTCTATTCCCTCTTTCCTCATAACTTGTAAAGAGAAGTCTTATTCCTTTTTTTCTTCCCCTATAGATAATACTACCACCATCCCTTTAACTTATTTCTAGATTTTTCTAGTCTCTTTTTTTTTCCTTCAGTTTAAATATGATCACTTTCATCTTTCATGGGGATATATATACACACATACCACCAGGGAAGTGCTTTAAATATGATATACTTGAGTAAAAGAGCTGTGATTTTTAGCTTCTTGCCCAGGAGCTCAGTGGTAAAGAACCTGCCTGCCAATGCTGCAGACACAGGAGACACAATTTCCATCCCTGAATTGGGGAGATACTCTGGAGGAGGAAATGGCAACCTGCTTCAGTAGTCAGGCCTGGAAAATCCCATAGACAGAGGAGCCTGGCAGGCTAGAGTTAGACATGATTTAGTGTCTGAGCACACACACACATTGCTTAAATATAACATACCTGGGTAAATTGGCTGGGGTTTTTATCTTGCTTAATGCTCTCTGAGTTTCCTGGATATGTGGTTTGGTGACATTCATTAATTTTGGAAAATTCTTAGTTGTTATTGCTTCAATTATTTTTTGCTTCTTTCTTTTGTTCTTTTAATAGTACTCCTATTACACACATGCTACATCTTTTGTGGTTGTCTCACAGTTCTTGGACATCCTGTTAAATCTTTTTTTGTTGTTGCTTCCGTTTTGGAAATATCTGTTGACATATTATTGTGTTGTATTTAGTTGCTTAGTCATGTCTGACTTTTTGCGACTCCATGGACTGCAGCCTACCAGGCTCCTCTGTCCATGGAGATTCTCCACACAGGAATACTGGAATAGGTTGCCATGCCCTCCTCCAGGGAATCTTCCCAACCCAGGAATCGAGCCCAGGTCTCCTGCACCCACTGAGCTACCAGGGAAGTCACTGACATATCATTAGGCTCACTGAATCTTTCTCTGCTTTCCAGTCTACTGATGAGCAGTTTTTAGTACTTTTTATTTTCAGCTTTTCTTTTGAGTCTTTCATAAATTTTCCATCTCCTTACATTAGCAATCTGTTCTCTCATTATCCCCTTTTTCCATTAGAGTCCTTGGCATATTAATCACAGCATATTTTAAATTTATGAGATGACAAACTCAAGATTTCTCTTATCTGTGTCTCATCTAATGCTTATTCCATTTCTTCAGACTTTTTTCTCTTTTATCATGCCTTGTATTTTTGTTGGAAGTCAAGCTTGATTCACTCAGTCAAAGGAACTGAAGTAAATAGTCCTGAAAGTGTGAGGTTTCCTGTTTATCTGGCTAGGAGCCATGCTGAGTTTAATTTTTGCTGTAGTTGTTAGGTGTCAGAAGCTTAACTTTCTTCAAGTTTTCTTGATATTTTCTCTGCTGTAGGTACTAAATTTCCCTATAAAATCCTTTTAAAATAAATTTTGTGTCTTCCAGTTCTCCCTTATGTAATCCACTGTTATTATCCCAAAACCCTGCAGTGCTGAAGGAGTCTATAATCTTTTGATGAAATCTCTGTGGTCTCTTCTTTTTCCTCTTTTGTCTCCCGCTATCCCCACCAGGCAAGAGTCCCTGGTCTGTTACTTTCAGAATATTTTCTTAGCTTCTTTATTTATTTGTTTTTCTTCACTTTGTAAGGCAGGAAAGCTAAAGCGAGCTGGAGTTGCCTAGTTGCCCTTCACCAAGGTCAAATAAGACTGATAAAGTAGTTTCCTTTGAAGGGTGGCCTTTGTTACAGAGAATAAAGTGAAGAACAGAATGATGGGAGTGTATTTTAAAATTGTTTCTTTTACCCTCCCTCTGCTTAATGCATGGTGAAATTTTCTTAAATCCTTAGTGAGAACCTGATCTGTCTCTTGGAATTAAAATTCAGGAAAATGTGAGACATTAATAAGAACTGGGCCCTGAATTTTCACTCTCAAGCTCATTCACACTGAGCCTCCAGTAGTTCATCAATCACTTTAAATGTTTCTGCAGTTTCTTTTCTCTTTCTTTTTTCTTTTTTTTTTACTTTATTTTACTTTAAAATACTGTATTGGTATTGCCATATATCAACATGAATCCGCCACAGGTGTACATGAGTTCCCAATCCTGAACCCCACTTCCACCTCTCTCCCCATACCAACTCTCTGGGTCATCCCAGTGCACCAGTCCCAAGCATCCTGTATCTTGCATTAAACCTAGACTGGCAATTCATTTCTTACATGATATTATACATGTTTCTATGCCATTCTCCCAAATCATCCCACTCTCTCCCTTTCCCAGAGTCCAAAAGTCTGTTCTATACATCTGTGTATCTTTTGCTGTCTCGCATACAGGATTATTGTTATCATCTTTCTAAATTGCATATATATGTGTTAGTATACTGTATTGGTGTTTTTCTTTCTGGCTTACTTCACTCTGTATAATAGGCTCCAGTTTCATCCACCTCATTAGAACTGATTCAAATGTACTCTTTTTAATGGCTGAGTAACACTCCACTGTGTATATGTACCACAGCTTTCTTATCCGTTCATCTGCTGATGGACATCTAGGTTGCTTCCATGTCCTGGCTATTATAAACAGTGCTGCAATGAACATTGGGGTACATGTGTCTCTTTAAATGCTGATTTCCTCGGTGTGTATGCCCAGCAGTGGGATTGTTGGGTCATAGACAGTTCTATTTCCAGTTTTTTTTTTTTAAGGAATCTCCACACTGTTCTCCATAGTGGCTGTACTAGTTTGCATTCCACCAACAGTGTAAGAGGGTTCCCTTTTCTCCACACCCTCTCCAGCATTTATTGCTTGTAGACTTTTAAATGCAGCCATTCTGACTGGTGTGAAATGGTACCTCACTGTGGTTTTGACTTGCATTTCTCTGATAATGAGTGATGTTGACCATCTTTTCATGTGTTTGTTAGCCATCTGTATGTCTTCTTTGGAGAAATGTCTATTTAATTCTTTGGCCCATTTTTTGAATGTACTGGTGTGAAATGGTACCTCATTGTGGTTTTGATTTGCATTTCTCTGATAATGAGTAATGTTGAGCATCTTTTCATGTGTTTGTTAGCCATCTGTATGTCTTCTTTGGAGAAATGTCTATTTAGTTCTTTGGCCCATTTTTTGACTAGGTCATTTATTTTTCTGGACTTGAGCTGCAGGAGTTGCTTGTATATTTTTGAGATTAGTTGTTTGTCAGTTGCTTCATTTGCTATTATTTTCTCCCATTCAGAAGGCTATCTTTTCACCTTGCTTATAGTTTCCTTTGTTATGCAGAAGCTTTTAATTTTAATTAGATCTCATTTGTTTATATTTGCTTTTATTTCCAGTAATCTGGGAGGTGGGTCATAGAAGATCTTGCTGTGATTTATGTCAGGAGAGTGTTTTGCCTATATTCTCCTCTAGGAATTTTATAGTTTCTGGTCTTACATTTAGCTCTTTAATCCATTTTGAGTTTATTTTTGTTTATGGTGTTATAAAGTGTTCTAGTTTCATTCTTTTACAAGTAGTTGACCAGTTTTCCCAGCACCACTTGTTAAAGAGATTGTCTTTAATCCATTGATTTGCCTATGTTCTCCTCTAGGAGTTTTATAGTTTCTTGTCTTACGTTTAGATCTTTAATCCATTTTGAGTTTATTTCTTCTCTTGGTAAGCTGTGATTTCCTGTATTCACTTGTATCTCCAGTTTTAAGGGTAGAAGTTTGCACTGTGACCTAGTTCTCCAGTGGGTCTAAAAAGAATTGTTGATATTCACTTCGAAGTTTTGTATGAGTCAGAAAGAGAAATGGAAGACACATCATTCTTTTTGTTAAAAACAAAATATATAAATTTTCATCTTTATTTAAAGCATTTTGACCTATTATTTGCTTGTTTAAGGCATAATTTGAGAACAAAATATTTATAATTTTCAAATAATTATTGCATCATCTATAGAGGAAATATTTGCAATACTGTATTCTCACATTGTTCCTGATAGCTTTTCAGTTGATTTTCTTGAGCTTTGAAGCTATACATTATCTAATCTATCTTCTTTAAAAAGTCTCATTTTATTTCATTTAACAGTATAAAACATTGTATATATGTATGCTATACATTGTTCCAAAGCACATACACACTCATTAATTTTGATTAACTGCATCTGCTAGTGTATCAAGAATAATGTTACTTGAGTATGGAGGTATAAGCCATTCCTATTTTGTTTGAGTGTAATGAGAGGGTTTTATGACCAAAGATAACATTTGCCCTTTACTCACTCCTTCTTATATACATCTTTCTCTCTCCTGATTTCCCTCTTACTTCTCTCATACTATCTGTTTATATCATTACACCAGTTTTCACAGTAAGAAAGGATCCATCCATTTTCATCAGAATGGAATCCAAGAATTTGTCAGACGCTTTCAGATTTAATAGAAAATTTTTTCTAATTAAAAAGTTATGAAATCAGAAGCATGTTTAAATTTGAGTAAAATTAACATTAATTGTAAAGTAGTGATATATTTCACTTAAATATAAACATACATTGCTCACACTCTTTTTTATAAATCACTCTCTTTATCTATATAGGAATACTTTGGATCAATGTATTACAAATCATGGAGGGAAAAATTAGACAGTCTACCTGCTGTCTGGTGAGGTTGAGACAATTCTAAAACTGACAGTTACCAATTATTAGTGGTAGAGTGCTTGTATTACATTTTCATCTCATTCAACATAAGCAATAAGAATGATATGTCTTCCAAATTATTTTATTGTTGAGACTGTCTTTAGTCATCTGAAATATAAACTTTATTTAGATTGATGCAGAAGTCATTGTGGTTTTGCACTGCTGAAATTTGCCATTTGATATTGGACTAACATTTCTAAACAAATGTAGTTATGTTGTACGTAATTTTAATGCATATTTCTCAGTTTATTTGTTTTTTTTATAATGACTTATTGCTTGCTATTTATTTTGTATTTGCTTTAGACTACAGAAATGATGTTAGACAAAAAGCAAATTAAAGTGATTTTCTTATTCGAGTTCAAAATGGGTCATAAAGCAGCAGAGACAACTTGCAACACCAACAATGCATTAGGCCCAAGAACTGCTAACAAATATATAGTGCAGTTGTGGCTCAAGAAGGTTTGCAAGGAGACTAGAGCCCTGAAGATAAGGAGCATAGTGGATGGCAATTGGATGTTGACAATGACCAATTGAAAACCATCATCAAAGTTGACACTCTTACAACCGCATGAGAATTTGCTGAAGAACTCAAAATTGACCATAATATGGTCATTCAGCATTTGTATCAAATTGGAAAGATAAAAAAGCTCAGTAGGTGGATGCCTCATGAGCTCAAAAAATCCATGGCTTTGAAATGTCATTGTGTCTTATTCCATGCAACAAAGAACTATTCCTCAATTGGATTGTGATGAGAGATGAAAAGTGGATTTTATGCAACAACCAGTGATGACCAGTTCAGTGGCCAGACTGAGAAGAACCTCCAAAGCACTTGCCAAAGCCAAACTTGCACCATAAAATATAATCATCACTATTTGGTGGTGTGCTACCATTCTCAGCCACGACAGCTTTCTGAATTCTGGTAAAACCATTACATCTGAGAAGTAGCTTAGTAAACTGATGAGATGCACTGAAAACTACATGCAACTGGCTTTGATCAACAAAAAGAACCAATTCTTTTCCATGAAAATGCTTGACCACACATCACACAGAATGCTTCAAAAATTGAATGAATTGGGCTATGAAGTTTTGCCTCAACTGCCATATTCACCTGACCTCCTGCCAACCAACTACCATTTCTTCAAGCATCTCAACTACGTTTTGCAGGGAAAAAGCTTCCACAACCAGTGGAAGGCAGAAAATACTTTCCAAGAATTCCTCAAATCTCAAAGCATGAATTTTTTGTTATAGGAATAAAGAAACTTATTTCTCATTAGCAAAAATATGTTAATTGTAACGGCTCCTATTTTGATTAATAAAGATGTGTTTGACCCTAATTATAATGATTTAGAATTCATGGTCTGAAACTGCAATTATGTTTGCACCAACCTAATAATGTTGATCTGTCTTTGGAGAAATCCGTATGCAAGTCAGGAAGCAACAATTAGAACTTTATAGGGAACAACAGACTGGTTCCAAATAAGAAAAGGAGTATGTCAAGGCTGTATATTGTCACCTTGCTTATTTTAACTTATATGTAGAGTACATCATGAGAAACGCTGGGCCGGAAGAAGCACAAGCTGGAATTAAGATTGCTGGGAGAAATATCAATAATCTCAGATATGCAGATGACATCACCCTTATGGCAGAAAGTGAAGAAGAAATAAAGAGCCTCTTGTTGAAATTGAAAGAGGAGAGTCAAAATGTTGGCTTAAAGCTCAACACTCAGAAAACTAAGATCATGCCATCTGGTCCCATCACTTCATGGGAAATAGATAGGGAAACAATGGAAACAGTGGCCACTTTATTTCGGAGGGCTCCAAAATCACTGCAGATGGTGATTGCAGCCATGAAATTAAAAGATGCTTACTCCTTACAAGGAAAGTTATGACCAACCTAGACAGCATATTAAAAAGCATAGACATTACTTTGCCAACAAAGGTCCATCTAGTCAAGGCTATTTTTTTTTTCAGTAGTCATGTGTAAATGTGAGAGTTGGACTATAAAGAAAGTTAAGTGCTGAAGAATTGATGCTTCTGAACTGTGGTGTTGGAGGCAACTCTTGAGAGTCCCTTGGAGTGCAAGGAGATCCAACCAGTCCATCCTAAAGGAGAGCAGTCCTGAGCCCTTGGAAAGACTGATGCTGATGCTGAAGCTCCAATACGTTGGCCACATGATGCAAAGACCTGACTCATTTGAAAAGACCCTAATACTCGGAAAGATTGAATGCAGGAGGAGAAGGTGGTAAGAGAGGATTAGATGGTTGGATGGCATCATCAACTCAATGGACATGAGTGTGAATAAACTCTGGGAGTTGGTGATGGACAGAGAGGCCTGGTGTGCTGCATTCTATGGGGTCACAAAGAGTCGGACATGACTGAGCGATTGAACTGGACTGAACTGAATAACGTTGAGGTTTGCATTAACTCCAAAGCTTCCACTATTTTTCTTTTGGGAAACTTTTCAGAAGTTATATTTTTGGGTGGTGGAAATGGTAAGAAAGATGTTAACAAAATATGGAACTTCCTCCTCTTTCTACTTCCTTCATAGCTCAGTCGGTAAATCATCCGCCTGCAATGCGGGAGACGCAAGTTCAATTTCGGGGTCGAAGAGATCCCTTGGAGAAGGAAATGACAACCCATTGCAGTATACTTGCCTGGAGAATCCAATGACTGAGCGATTGAACTGGACTGAACTGAATAACGTTGAGGTTTGCATTAACTCCAAAGCTTCCACTATTTTTCTTTTGGGAAACTTTTCAGAAGTTATATTTTTGGGTGGTGGAAATGGTAAGAAAGATGTTAACAAAATATGGAACTTCCTCCTCTTTCTACTTCCTTCATAGCTCAATCGGTAAATCATCCGCCTGCAATGCGGGAGACGCAAGTTCAATTTCGGGGTCGAAGAGATCCCTTGGAGAAGGAAATGACAACCCATTGCAGTATACTTGCCTGGAGAATCCCATGGACAGAGAAGTATGGCTAGCTGCCGTCCATGAGGTCGCAAGAGTCAGACACGACTTACTGACTAAACCATCACCATCAGTGTTCACTCAATTTGTAAATGAAATCACTCTTCATTTTTGTTTTTATTTTCTTCATTCTAAAAAACAGCTAAAACAACTCTCCCACAAGTTTTTAGTTGACTGCAATACTGTTTTCTTTTTCTTTCCTTTTTCAAAAGATTAAAAATAAAGCTATAAACACACTTTGAGTTTCTGAACATGAAAATATGTGATCTTGCTTTGTATTTTATGTAGTAAATGTAAGAATGGCACAGAGCTCAAAATTTGACCCAGTTTGACTTTCTATCTATCCATTCTCTGTAAATCATTTCATATAATTATATGGCTTGAGTTACCTTTGCAAATGATATTTCTAAAGTATCTAATCTGGTCCTGGGGGATATATGTATATGTATAGCCAATTCACTTTGCTGAACAGTAGAAACTGACAGAAAATTGTAAAGCAAGAATATTCCAATTTTTTTTTTAAGGCATCCAATTCTTTGCTTCTCTGGAGAAGGAAATGACAATCCACTCCAGTACTCTTTCCTGGACAATTCCATGGATGGGCTAGACTTGTAGGTTACAGTCCATGGGGTCACAAATAGTTGGACACGACTGAGCGACTTCACTTTCACTTTAATTCTTTGCTGCTTAAAACATGACACTGTCCCAGTACCCTAGGGACCAGCTTTGTGATTCTTCCACAGAAATTTGCCATAAACTCCAAAGTGCATCTTTTCCCATCAACAGAGATCCACAGTAACACAGTGCTGACAGCTCATAAAGCCCATGTTTCAGGGTGGTTGGCTCTATAGCCTGGACTCGCCATGGAGCACTGCATTGTTCTGGGTTGCACCCAAGTTTGACAGTCTTCATGTCTCACAGTATGGGGGGTGGGGATGCACACTATACCTATTGTGGAAAGGAGTCATCTCCAGAAGCAAAATAAGCCTGCTAGTTGCTTCCTTCTCTGCAACAATTCAGGGGTCTGCAAATACAAAAATATGTCTTTAATTTCAAGGGTTATCCTTGAAAATCCTTGACCACTGGATCCTAAAATTTTACTGAGTACCGTATCCCTGATACTTCATAGAGCTAATCTTCCAAGATATGGAACACATGTACTACCAAGATGTTTGGCATAGGGGCCAATTACTGCTTGTCCTGTCTAGACAGTATGATGTCATGAATATCTTGCATCAGGGATGCCCACATGGTTCAGATTTTTGGGGGGATCATATTATTACAGAAAGCAGGAATGTTAGCACAGTCTTTTGAAAAATCTATAAATGAACATTATTGTCCATTTCATATGGATGTGAACTCATCTGATCCTCTTAACTGATAAGCATAAAAGAAAAAAAAAAAACTCACCAAATCAATGGCCAACTTGTAGCATGCCAAGGTTTTGTTTTTTTTTTAATCTATCCTGGCAATGATAGCACCAAACATAACAGCCACTCCAGTGGCTCCTCCTTGGTTGACTCTATTGTCTTTCTCAAGGATTCAATTTCTGTCAAAGTCAGATTGGTGAATTAAATGGAGATGTGACAGGGATTACTTCTGCATCTTTTGTATCTTTAATGATGTCACTAATCTCCAACATACTTCCAAGAACGTGATTTTGTTTTTGATTCACTCTCTTGGCTTCAAAGGGAGGAGGTAGGGGGCCGGTAGCTCAGAGGCTCCACTCTATCTTCCCCACTATTAATAGCTCTTACCATACATGTTAGGGGCTTCCCAGGTTGTTCAGTGGTAAAGAATCTGCCTGCTAATGCAAGAGATGCAGGAGAACGGGTTCATTCCCCAGGTTGGGAAGATTTGCTGAAGGAGGAAATGGCAACCCACCCCAGAATTCTTGCCTGTAAAATTCCATGAACAGAGGAGTCCGGTGGGCTACAGTCCAAAGGGTTGCAAAGAGTCAGACTAGACTGGGTCACTGAGCATGAGAGGACATGTGTTAAAGACCACATCTTGAGTTATTTCAACTGCCAAATATGTTCATGCCAATTAACAAACTCAGTGTTGTAAAATAGGACTGTGTTTCTTTAGGTTTCATATGTTGAAATATTAACCAACAGTGTGACTCTGTTTGAAGATAGAGCCTTTAGAAGGTAATGAAAGTTAAATTAAGTCATGAGGGTAGGG
>SJXQ01009663.1:2476-24155 GCA_006408695.1 Aepyceros melampus | reverse complement strand
TGTATATTTATTTTTACCATATGAGTTAAAACATAATACTTTGTTGCTCAAATTATTCCAGCTTTGGTTATTGAGAACAATCACAAATTTGCCTACTGTGTCCTTTATACAATGCGTCTGTAATTTTGTGAGTACTAATTCACTTTCTGATTGCACAGTTTCTAGGTACATCTCATGTTTTACCTGTTTGCAACAGCCATGGAATCAAATCATTTTTTCAAAGAAGGCAGATTCATTTTATTGGAGACTGGTATCTAGACGCCAAGATCTGGGTCCGGGTGTGCTCAGTACTGTTGGGCTGTTACTGTTTCTTAGGTCCTTTGGTAGACAGAGCTAGCTCACATATGTGTAGGAATACATGTTTGTAGAATAAAGATACATTTTTATTTCCTTATCTATCAATATGGAAATAAAAATCACGAGTTCTTACTGATGCTGCCACTTCCCATCCCATACCTCAAGACTCATTTAGTTCCCCCACCCCCTGGCCAACTTTTTTCCCCTTTCATTTCCTTCTCCAAAGGTAGGAACCCTGATTCTTACCCATAATATATTGACTTCTTTGTTCAGTCCTTGTGCACACCCACAAAAGTAGTTTGAGAATTGCTAACCTTTCCCCCTGTGAGAAACATTAAATTTTTTTTTCCTGGTAAGATGAAATAATTGTCTATATAGTTTTCATCCTTTTTTCTTTTGTATTTTTGTTGTCTCTAATTTTCTCGGTTTATGTTGCATTTGTTAGCAAGTTGAAGTTTCTGCAGTTATTTTTTCTATTTTTTTCCCCCTTTAACCTTTATGATATAATGAAGTGTTAAAGAATGTACGCTTATGAAGAGTTGCAATTTTCTGAGTTTGTTGCCTTACTCAAAGTTCTGTGTGTTTATGCCTTTTTGTTTTTGGTAGATGCAGGTCTCGTGTAGGTGAACTCCCTCAACTTTTGTTTGTCTGGGGAAGTATTTCTCCTTCATATGTGAATGATAACTTTGCTGGCTAGAATACCCCTGAGTGACAGGTTTTATCTTTCAGTATTTTGAGAATGTTACTCTACTCCCTCCTGACCTTTCTCTGCTGAGAAATCTGCAGGAAGCCTTAGGGGTTTTTTTGGTAGGTTAGCATCCTTTTATTCCTGGCTGCCTTTAAAATACCTGGCTTTGGGCAATTTAATAAAGAGTGCTTGGAGAAGTTCTTTTTGGATTGAGATAATTAGGTGTTCTCTTAGTTTCATGGACTTGTATATCTGATTCCTTCTCCAGGCTTGGGAAGTTCTCAGCTATTATTTCTTTAAATAAACACTGCTCCCTTCTCCCTCTTCTCATGGGATGCTATTATCCTAATGTTGCCCTCCTGAAAGATTCTGATCTTACAGAATTTCCTTTTTTTAAAGTACCTTATTTCTCTTTCCCCTTCTTGTTTCATTTCTAGGTTTCTGTCTTCAAGTTGGCTAATTCTCTCTTCCATACGGTCTGCTCTATTTCCAGTGTTTTATAATTCATTCTTCGTCTTGTTTGTTGAGTTGTTCTTCAGCTCCAGAATTTCTGTTTGGTTCCTGTTTAGAGTTTTAGTCTCTTTGGTAAAGTGTTCCTTCCATTCATTAATTTTATTCTTGAGCTCATTGAACTGCTTTGATTTTTCTCGTAGCTTGTTGGTATGTTGGGCGGAATCACTTTTTGTTGAATTGTGTAACTGTCTAGTGGTTGTAGATTGAAGGGGAGAGGCAAAGGTAGCTTTTCACTCTGATGTCTGAGAAATACTTTTTAAACTACAGTATAGCATTTTTCTTAGGTTTACAATACTCGGTCTAAATCTGTTTTCCAAAATTCCTTAGGCAAGTTCTTTTCTTCCCTACATACTTTTGTGTCACCCATTTGCAATAAAATTCGGTTCGTTTGTTAACTGTTTGTATTCTCTTTTAGTTTCTTTTTACATCCTGTTTGATTTTTAATTTTTAAAAATCTTTTGAAGTAAATGGTGATTTTATCCCTCTTCTATTTATCTGTAATGAAGATACGTTCATAAAAAGGACTGGATTTGATTAAAGTTAAGTACAGCTATAGTGTGCGTTGACTCATAGCAGTTTATCTCAAAGGAACTGTGCTCTGGAAATAATTACCTTGTACTTGCTCATCTGGTTTCTTAGTTACAACTCTCATTTCTATATCTTCTACACTTGGGAAATTGTACTGTCTATGGTCCCATGACTATAAGTGCTTGAAGTAAGTACCCCAATTAATCTTTATTCAGGTTGTGTAGTTTTAAACCCAAAGTCACCTAGAAGCTGAATACTGACTCTCTTTTTGCTGGGGTAAATCGTGACAAATTATTTAGCAGATCCTGTCCTTTTTTTTTTAAAGATATAATTCATATCTGTAGAATTTGCCATTTTAAAGTGCACAATTAAGGTTTTTTTAGCATAGTAACAAAGTCATACATTGATCTAATTCCAGAACATTTCCCCACCTCCAAAAAAAAACCCCTTTCCCATTAGTAATCACTTCTGTCCTTTCCCCACCCTCTGGCAGCTGTTAGACCACTTTTTGTCTCTGAGTTTGCCTGTTCTGAATATTGCATGTAAATGGATAAGTGTGATGTTTTGTGTCTGACTTTTTTCATTTTAGGATGCTTCCAACATTTAGCCATGTTGTAGAACATGTCATTTCATTCTTTTTTTTAGTGGTTGTAATGCATATGCCATGTTTTGTTTATCCATATATCAACGGAGGGACATTTGGGTTGTTTCTGATTTTTTTTTTTTTTGCTAATATGAATAATAATGCTGTGAACTTTCTTATACAAGAACGTTATTATATTAATCTCTCCTCTGCCTCTCCAACACTTGTTATTGTCTTTCTTTCTTTTTTTTTTTTTAAATTGCCATCCCGCGGGTTATGAAGTGGTATTGTTTGGTTTTGATTTCTATTTTCCTAATGACTAGTGATATCATGTGCTTTTTGACTGTTCACATACCTTTGGAGACATGTTTATTCACATCCTTTGCCTCTTTCATGATTTTGTTATTTGGTTTGTTATTGTTGAGTTTTAAGATTCTCTCTGTATTTTGGCTCCTTCATAACAATATGTACTATGCCTCTACTTGCACAATCAAACATTCAGGTTTATGTGAAAGTGTTTATTACAGCATTTATAAGACCCTTTTAAGAGGATTTTCAAATATTTCTCTCATTTTAGATTGTCTTTTCACTTTCTTTGGGGTCTTTGGTGTTTTGTAGCACAAGCTTTTAAAATTTTGATGAAGTCCAGTTTATTTTCTTTCTTTTGTTTGTGCTTTAGATGTTAGATCTAAGAAACCACTGCCTGCTTCAAGATGACAAAGATCTGTGTTTTCTTCTAGGAGTTTTATAGCTTATAGCTTTCATTCTTGATCCATTTGAGTAAATTTTCATATATGTGTTAGATGAGGGTCCTGCTTCATTCTTTTGCATGGAATATCCAGTTACCTAGCACTATTTGTTGAAGACTATTTTTTTCTCCATTGAATTGCCTTGGTACCCTTGTTAAAAATCATTTGACCATGGATGTATGAATTTATTTCCAGATTCTCAGTCCTGTGGCATTGATCCATGTGTCTGTTTTGATACCTGTAGGATTTTTGTAACTTTTGTACTCAGTTTTGAAAGGGATTGTGAATCTGTCAACTTTTAAAAACTTATTATTATTATTTATATTTTGGCTGCACTGAACCTTCATTGCTGTGCACAGGCTTTCCCTAGTTGTGGCTAGCAGGGACTAGCTAGCCACATGCTCCACTAATTGTGGAGCGTGGGCTCAAGGGTGCTTGGGGTTCAGTAGTTTTGGCTCCTGGGCTCCAGAGTGCAGGCTCAGTAGGTGTGGCGCATGGGCTTGGTGGTTTTGTGGCATGTGGAATCTTCCTGAACCAGGGATGGAACCAGTGTCCCTTACACTGGCAGCAGATTCTTAACCACTGGACTACCAGGGAAGTCCTGTTCTTCTTTTTTGAGATTGTTTTGTTTAGCCTTAGCCCCTTGCATTCCCATATGAATTTTAGAATCAGTTTGTCCATTGCTGTAAAAAAGACAGAATTTTCATAGACATTGCCCTGAATTGTCCTTTACTTTGAAGATATAATGTTCTTTTATAGGTGCAAACATAATAAGATTATTTTGAACATTTGGGTATCATTTTATTCTAGCTAATGTTACAAAGTGACTTTAAAAGTTTGAGTTAGTAATATTTTATTCTTACTTTATTTGCTGCCCTTATCTCCAGAGAATAATTTAGTGGTTGGGGAACAGTGAGGGATGCTGTATTATTCAGTAAATGGTGTTGGGACTATTAGCTTACTTTTGGCAAAAAATAAAAAACAAAACAGTAAAGCTGGAATAAGAAAGACTTTTTATAAAAGAACTAAGCATGAGATAAAATATCAAAACATAGTGCAAAAGAATGATCATATAAAATTTTAAAAAGAAAGAAAAAAAGTAAATACACTGTAAGCCAGTGATAAAAACACTTGAAACAAATGACAGAAGTTTACTTTGTGCAGATTGCTCTTTAAATCTATAAGAAATAGGCAGTAACTTTTAGGAGAAAGTGGCCAAAGGATATGGACAAGTGTTTTACTGCAGAAGGCCAATAGATACGTGAAAAGGTCCCCAACTTCAGTAATGAAGAAATGCAAATTAAAATAATGTTTTCCACTCATCAAACTGGGAAAGATTCCAAAATGTGATTATGCTTGATCTTGGCTAGATTGCAGGGGAAATAGAATCTCCCGATAGGTGTTGGGAGTTCATTTGACAAAATTCTTTTGGAGAGCAACTTAGTGATAGTTGTAGAATAAAAAATATACCCAGCAATTTCACATTCAGGAATTTATCTTGTATTTGTACTTGCATAAGCATATGAAGAGATTTGTGTAAAGATATCGTATAAATATAATACAGCATTTATAATAGCAAAAGGTGGGAATGACCTAAACATCTGTCATCAGGAGGACTAAACTGGGGCACTACCGTATAATGAAGTGCTTTGTGAGCCATTAAAAAAAAAAATGGGGCAGATCAGTGTGTGTGTGTGAAGTCACATTAGTTGTGTCCTACTCTTTGCTACCCTGTGGACCATACCTCTGTCCATGGGATGCTCCAGGCAAGAATACTGGAGTGGGTTGCCATTTCTTTCTCCAAGGGATCTTCCTGACCCAGGGCTTGAACCTGCGTCCCTTAAGTCTTGTGCATTGGCAGGCAGGTTCTTTACCACTAGCGTCACTTGGGGCAGATCAGTATGTATGGTGATACAGAAAGAGGTCCAAGATGTATTGAGTGAATGTATTGTAGTTATGTGATTCCATTTGTAATTTAAACAAAACAAAACTTGTAACATGGGCATAGAAATGGCTGGCAGTGTACACAGAGTTAACAGAGGTTACTCCTGGGCAGTGGGATTGGGGAGATGACTAGTTAAATTAAATCCTTTCTTATTACTTGATTCTTAAAAAACAATGAGCAGGTTTTAACTTAAAAAAATCATTATAGTAATATAATTAGGAATTCATACTATGCTAGTAACAAAGGATTTGTTTTTTTCTCTCAAGTTGATTATTTTGTGTATGATCCCTGTTGGTCTGCAGAGGTAAATGAATTTGTGTGTGTGTAATTTATATTGCTTTACTCAAAATGGATTAGAATTAGCTCTTGGATGCAAATATTTAATAGCATTTAGAACCTGTTTGCTTCCCCAAGTATTCTAAGTATGGGAGAAAAACAGGATTTGCAGTTGTACTAGTTTTTGTCAAATGAGGAATATTTAAGTGTTGGTCTACATTGGAGCCTGATTATGCTCTGTTCTTTGGGTCCATGTTCTGGAACTTAAAGCTCAGTGTGGGAGATAACCATTTCACAGTATTTTCGTTAACTGAGGTTACCTGTTCATTGTCGGAAACCTTAGTACCACAGGCACTAAGAGCCAGTGGTATCTCCCTGCACTGAGGGGACCAACTTCCCACCCTGTATAAAAGTCACCAATGTTCTCTACCAGAAAGTTTTGATGATTGGAAACCAAGCTTTTGTCTGCTGGTACTAGTTCTTTCCTTAATCTCAGCAGAATGTTGTATTTCGTGTAACAGCCTTAAAATATTTGAAGGTGCCTGTCATATCCTTTATTAATATTTAGAAACTTTTATTGAAGTCCAGTTAATGTCATGCACTGTTCCTTCATAAATTTCTTCTCTAGGCCAAATATTCCTAACTTATTCCACCAGGTGTTTTAAGACCTCATTTCCATAGTATGTCACCACAGTATGCCACACTTTGGGGCAGACCCTAATGATGGTGTAACTGCATATAGAGTTGTTAGGGTGTGGTTGGATCAGATAGTACTCTGAGGTCCTTACTCCCTTGACTTAAAAGTCGTATTTCTCATTATGTGGTTTAAGATGTTGCTTACCTTTTCAGCAGTTATAGAGCTTTAGTAGTTGCTTTTGAGTTTTGGTTTTTATGTTTATCTCTGTAAAGTATATATATGTATTTGCTTTTGTAAACGTGAAGATGATGGCATATTGTCTGTACCTATTGGTTTATTAGCCTGATAAGCTTGTTTGAATTATGAGGCAGAGTGGCTAACCTTCTCTGGCTTTGCATTGGTGTCATCTTGGATAAGCATGCTGTTTAGGTATCTGAGTCGTTGATACGCTATTAAACAGGATAGAGCCTAGTGGCACCCTTAGTGGCACTGACTGATTAGTACTTTTGGCCCAGCTAGCCAGGAGTCTACCTAGACTATTAGCCCATGTGTTTTGTGTTTTTGTCATGTGACAGAATTTAAATCCTGTCTTTTGGTATCAGGAGATTGTACGATCTTAGTGTTCCTTGTGAGAAATATTCAGATAGACACCGGTCATTGTTTTCTCTTTTCCACTATTTTCAAAATTGTCTCTCTGTCTCTTCAAGACTTTTTTGAGCATGTGTTGGGAGGAGGAGGATGAAAAGCTTCTTTACACCTAGATTGTTTTTAGTTAAAAAGAAGCTTTGTTAGATTTTTTAAAAACGGCTTTACTGAGCTGTGAGTTCAGATACAGATCCACCCATTTAAAGTTTTTTTTGGTATTATTACTACATTTTAAAAAAAATTATAAGACAAGTAATAACAAAATTTGTTATTTTGTCTATTTTAAGTGTGCAGTTCAGTGGCATTAAGAATGTTTGCAGTGTTGGACAACCATCACCACTGTCTATTTCCAAAATTTTTTCATCATTCCAGAATGAAACTTGTATCAGTGAAACAATAATTCCTGTTCCCTTCCTTCTTCCAGCCGCTGGTATAACCCCTAATCTACTTTCACTATGAATTTACTTATTTTAGGTACATCATATAAGTGGAATCATTTATTGTGAATGGGTTGCTCTGCTTAGCGTAACATCCTCAGAGTTCAGCTATCTTGTAGCATACTTTAGAACTTCTTTTTTAAGAATGGTGACGAAAGTAAAATCTGATGCTACAGGAACAGTATTGCGTAGGAACCTGGAAGGTTAGGTCCATGAACCAAGATAAATTGGACCTGGTCATGCAGGAGATGGTAAGAATAAACATCAACATCTTAGGAATCAGTGGGCTGAAATGGACGGGAATGGGCGAATTTAATTCAGATGACCATTATTTCTGCATTGTGGACAAGAATTCCATAGAAGAAATGGAGTAGCCCTCATAATCAACAAAAGACTCCAAAATGCAGAACTTCGGTGCAACCTCAAAAATGACAGAATGAGCTTGGTTTGTTTCCAAGGCAAGCCATTCAGCATCACAGTAATTCAAGCCTATGCCCCTACCACTGATACCAGAGAAGCTGATCAGTTCTGGGAAGACCTAAAAGACCTCCTAGAAGTAACACCAAAAAAAAAAAAAAAAAACTGTTCTATTCATCATTGGGTATTTGGAATGCAAAAGTAAGAAATCAAGAGATACTTGGAGTAACAGGCAAGTTTGGCCTTGGAGAACAAAATGAAGCAGGGCAAAGCTTAACTGAATTCTGCCAAGAGAACTTGTCACAGCAAATAACCTTTTTCAACAACACAAGAGGTGACTTTACACATGGACATCACCAAATGGTCAATACCAAAATCAAATTGATTACATTCTTTGTAGCCAACGGAGAAGCTGTATACAGTCAGCAAAAACAAGACCTAGAGCTGACTGTGCCTCCAGTCATCAGCTTCTCACAGCAAAATTCAGTTGTCACCTAAAAAAGCTGGGAAAACCACTAGACCAGTCAGGTATGACTTAAATCCCCTATAAATATACAGTGGAGGTACAAATAGATTCAAGGGATTAGAGCTAGTAAACTGTGGCTGAACAACTATGGACAAAGGTGTGTAATATTGTACAGGAGGCAGTGAATAAAACCATCTGAAAGAAAAAGAAAAGCAAGAAGGCGAGTGGTTATCTGAGGAGGCCTTACAAATAGTTAAAGAAGAGAAGCGAAAAGCAAGGCATAAAGGGAGAGATATATCCAGCTAAACACAAGAGTCCAAAGAACAGCATGGCGAGACAAGAAGGCCTTCTTCAATGAACAGTATATAAAACTAGAAGAAAACAACAGAAGGGAAAAGACTAGAGATCTCATCAGGAAAATTAGAGATATAAAGGGAACATTTTGCCCAGATATGGGTGTAGTAAGGACAGAAACTGTAGAGACCTAGTAGACACTGATAAGATCAAGAAGAGATAGAAGAACTGTGCAAAAAAGACCTTAAGGAGCCAGATTACTACGATGGTGTGGTCAGTCACCCAGAGCCAGGTGTTCTGGAGAATGAGGTCAGTGGGCCTTAGGAAGCACTGCTGCTAGTGGATGTGATGGAATTCCAGTAGAACTATTCAAAACCTTAAAGGATGATGCCATTAAGGTGTTGCATTCAACATATCAGCAAATCTGGAAGACCCAACAGTGGCCACAGGACTAGAAAAGGTCAATCCTCATCCCAGTTCTCAAGAAGGGTAGTAAAGAACACGCTAACCATGAGGCAGTTGCACTCATCTCCCATGCTAGTAAGTTCATACTTAAAATCTTGCATACTAGGCTTCAGCATTATGTGAACTAGGAACTTCCAGAGGTCCAAGCTGGGTTTAGAAAAGGAAGAGGAAACAGATCAAATTGTCAACATTGGCTGGATCATAGAGAAAGCTAGGGAATTTCTGGAAAACATCTACTTCTGTTTCATTGACTCTTCCAAAGCCTTTGACTGTGTGGATCATAATAAAATGTGGAAAGCTCTTAAAGAGATTTGAATACCAGAGCATCTTAACCTGTCTTCTGAGAAAGCTGTATGCAGGTCAAGAAGCAATAGTTAGAACCCTGTATGAAAAAACTGATTGGTTCAAAGTTGAGAAAGGAGGATGACAGGGCTGTCTGCTGTCACCCTGTTTGTTTAACCTATACGCAGAGCACATGGTGAGAAATGCCAGGCTGAATGAGTTACAAGCTGAAATCAAGATAGGCAGGAGAAACACCAACAACCTCAGATATGCGGATGATACCACTCTAATTGCAGAAGCGAGGAGGAACTAAAGAGTCTCTTGATGAGGGTGAAGGAGGAGAGTGAAAGAGCCAGCTTAAAACGAAATATTAAGAACTAAGATCATGGTATCTGGCCTCATTACTTCGTGGCAAATAAGAGGGGGAAAAGGTGGAAGAAGTGCCAGATTTCCTCTTCTTGGGCTCTAAAAGCACTGCGGATGGTGACTGCAGCCATGAAATCAGATGTTTACTTCTTGGCAGGAAAGCTATGACACAGCTAGATAATGTGCTGAAAAGCAGAGTCATTACCCTGCCAACAAAGGTCCGCATAGTCAAGGCTTTGGTCTTCCCAGTGGTCACGTATGGTTGTGAGAGCCGGACTGTAAAGAAGACAGAGTGCCCGAAGATTGAGGTCTTTGAACTGTGGTGCTAGAGAAGACTCCTGAGAGTCCCTTGGATAGCATGGAGATCAAACCAGTCAATCTTAAGGGAAAGCAACCCTGAATACTCGTTGGAAAGACTGATCCTGAAGTTGAAGCTCTGGTATTTTGGTCATCTGATAGGAACAGCTGACTCATTGGAAAAGTCCCTGAAGCTGGGAAAGATTGAGGGCAGTAGGTTCTAGAAAGGGCCGTTAAGAGGATGAGATGGCTGGATAGCATCACTGACGCAATGGACATGAACTTGGGCAAGCTTCAGGAGATGGTGAGGGACAACGAGGCCTGATGTGCTGCAGTCCCTGGGGTCACAAAGGATCAGACATGACTGGGCGACTGAACAGCAACAACAAATAACCTCTAATCTGCTTTCACTATGAATTTACTTAATTTAGGTATATCATATAAGTGGAAAGGGCTTCCCTGATGGCTCAGAGGGTCAGGAAGATCCCCTGGAGAAGGAAATGGCAGCCCACTCTAGTACTCTTGCCTGGAAAATCCCATGGACAGAGAAGCCTGGTAGGCCACAGGCCACGGGGTCGCAAAGAGTCTGACACGACTGAGTGACTTCACTTTCACTTTTATAAGTGGAATCATTTATTGTGACTGGCTTGGTCCAATAGCGTAACGTCTGTCCTCAGAGTTCATCCATGTTGTAGCGTACTTTAGAACTTCTTTTTTAAGCCTGACTGATGAGCCTTCTGTACTTTTCTGGTTTGTTTTCTGTATGTCATTACTTACTGTGTTTAGTTGATTTGTTTGTTTGTTTTGTAATGAAGCATTTACGTTCTTTTCTTACTGTTGTGTATTTTTTTGGCTATTTTCTTTGTGCTTATCGTCAACATTGCATTTAACGTTCTGAAGTACTACACTGTGATTTGGATTTGTACCAGTTTAACTTCAGTAACATAGAAAGTCTGTTCTTCTGTATCTCTACCCTCATTCCTTTTAGTTGTTACGTACCCAAATCACATTTTTATACATTGTGTGTCCATAGGCCTAATTAAAAAATACATTAGTGTCTTAAATCACGTAGAAAATAAATGTGGAGTTACAAACCAAAGTTTTAACAATACTAGGTTTTACTGTTTTCTGTCTATTTATTTTTACTCAGATTTTTATTTCTTCATATGACTTCAGGTTACTGTCAAGGTATCATTTTATTTTAACTTGCAGGAACCTGTAGCATTTCTTGTCAAGCAAGCCTAGTGGTAATGAACTCCATCAACTTTTGTTTATCTGGGAATATCTTAATTTCTTCCTCACTTTTGAAGGACAGGTTTTCCAGATATTGGATTCTTAGTTAACTTTTTTTCTTTTAACACTTTGAATACATGTCTGCTTTCCTTTGGCCTCCATATTTTGTGATGAGAAATCTGATTGTATTATTGCTGATCCCTTGTATGTGATGAATCACTTACCTTGCTGCTTTCAAGATTCTTTGTCATGTCTTTTGATTATAATGTGTTTTGGTGTAGGTCCCTTGGAGTTTTTTCTGCTTGGAGGTTATTGAGCTTCTTGGATGTGTTTGATCAACTTTGGCAAGTTTTTGGTCATTAAGTCTTAAGATAGTCTCTCTGATCATTCTATCTTTTTCGTTCTTGGTGGTGTCCCACATGTCATTTATGCTCTGTTCACTTCGTTATTTTCCTTTCTTCAAATTCTAAATTTCTAATTTTATATCTTCAAGTTTGCTGGTACCTACTGCCAGTTCAAGTGAGTTTTTGAGTCCTCTTAATGAATTTTTTAATTTCAGTTATTGTACTCTGCAGCACTTGGATTTCCTTTTGGTTTCTTCTTGTGTTTTGTACCACCTGCTGTTACTACTACTAGTTCTTTATCATATCTCTTCCAACTACTACTGTGATAACATTTATTAACTACTATTATGCTGAATCAGTTTTTAGATTTTTTCCTCTTTTAAAATCAAAGCTTCGAAGTAATAAAAACACCATATTTCTTGTAGATCTTTCAAGGACAAATAATTTGTCTTTAATGTGAGAATGCACTGCATAGTCTTGTAACTGGAAATTTTGGTTCTTTATATAAGTTTAGGGCTAAAGTCCTGAATATTCATTAGAAGGACTGATGCTGAAGCTGTCACTCCAATACTTTGGCCATCTGATGGGAAGAGCTGACTCATTTGAAAAGACCCTGCTGGGAAAGATTGAAAGTGGGAGGAGAAGGGGATGACAGAGGATGAGATGGTTGGATGGTATTACTGACTCAATGGGCATGAGTTTGAGTAAACTCCGGGAGTTGGTGATGGACAGAGAGGCCTGGCATGCTGCAGTCCATGGGGTTGCAGAGTCAGACACGACTGAGCAACTGAACTGAACTGAATTGAAAGGCATTAGGTTTACAACTGAAAATTCATTCAAGTTAGTGATTCATGCCAAGTTACTTTTTGCCACATTGGGTTCAGGGGTATCATTTTGAAGTGTCTTTGATTATACCTTAATAAAAGAATTGGAAATTGAAGCAAGGAGTTAAAAACATACACGTGAGTTACTGATGAAGTTATTAAAGTTTTACAGAAGTAGATGCTGAAGAGTGAATACTTCAGAGACTTTTCATTGCTCTTTTATCTTTCACCTTTCTTTTCCAGGGCATACTTTTAGCATGGGGACATGTATTTCAATAGAAAGAAGCTTCATTTCAGTTCAGTTGCTCAGTCGTGTCCGTAGTCCATGGGGTTGCAGAGTCAGACACGACTGAGCAACTGAACTGAACTGAATTGAAAGGCATTAGGTTTACAACTGAAAATTCATTCAAGTTAGTGATTCATGCCAAGTTACTTTTTGCCACATTGGGTTCAGGGGTATCATTTTGAAGTGTCTTTGATTATACCTTAATAAAAGAATTGGAAATTGAAGCAAGGAGTTAAAAACATACACGTGAGTTACTGATGAAGTTATTAAAGTTTTACAGAAGTAGATGCTGAAGAGTGAATACTTCAGAGACTTTTCATTGCTCTTTTATCTTTCACCTTTCTTTTCCAGGGCATACTTTTAGCATGGGGACATGTATTTCAATAGAAAGAAGCTTCATTTCAGTTCAGTTGCTCAGTCGTGTCCGACTCTTTGCTTTACCCCATGGACTGTAGCATGCCAGGCCTTCCTGTGCATCACCAACTCTCGGAGTTTACTCAAACTCATGTCTGTTGAGTCGGTGATGCCATCCAACCATCTCATCCTCTGTCGTCCCCTTGTCTTCCCGCCTTCAATCTTTCCGCATCAGGGTCTTTTCAAATGAATCAGCTCTTCGCATCAGGTGGCGAAAGTATAGGAGTTTCAGCTTCAGCATCAGTCCTTCCAATGAATATTCAGGACTGATTTCCTTAAGGATGGACTGGTTGGACCTCCTTGCAGTCTTAAGGGACTCTCAAGAGTCTTCTTCAACACCACAGTTCAAAAGCATCAATTCTTCGGTGCTCAGCTTTCTTCACAGTCCAACTCTCACAATCATACATGACTATTGGAAAAATCTAAGCTTTGACTAGACTAACTAACCTTTGTTGGCAAAGTAATGTCCTGCTTTTTAATATGCTGTCTAGGTTGGTCATAATTTTTCTTCCAAGGAGCAAGCATCTTCTAATGTCATGGCTGCAGTAACCATCTGCAGTGATTTTGGAGCCCAAAAAAATAAAGTCTGTCACTGTTTCCCCATCTGTTTGCCATGAAGTGATGGGACAAGATGCCACCATCTTAGTTTTTTGAATGTTGAGTTCTAAGCCAACTTTTCACTCTCCTCTTTCACTTTCATCAAGAGGCTGTTTAGTTCTTCTTCGCTTTCTGCCATAAGGGTGGTGTCGTCTGCATATCTGAGGTTACTGATACTTCTCCCAGCAATCTTGATTCCAACTTGTGCTTCATCCAGCCCCAGCGTTTCTCATGATGTACTCTGCATGTAAGTTAAATAAACAGGGTGACAGTATACAGCCTTGACCTACTCCTTTTCCTATTTGGAACCAGTCTGTTGTTCCATGTCCAGTTCTAACTGTTGCTTCTTGACCTGCATACCTATTTCTCAAGAGGCAGGTCAGATGGTCTGGTATTCTCATCTCTAAGAATTTTCTACAGTTTGTTGTGATCCACACAGTCAAAGGCTTTGGCATAGTCAATAAAGCAGAAATAGGTGTTTTTCTGGAACTCTCTTGCTTTTTCAATGATCCAACAGATGTTGACAATTTTATCTCTGGCTCCTCTGCCTTTTTAAAATCCAGCTTGAACATCTGGATGTTTACGGTTCACGTACTGTTGAAGCCTCGCTTGGAGAATTTTGAGCATTACTTTACTAGCGTGTGAGATGAGTGCAATTGTGTGGTAGTTTGAGCATTCTTTGGCATTGCCTTTCTTTGGGATTGGAATGAAAAATGACCTTTTCCAGTCCTGTGGCCACTGCTGAATTTTCCAAATTTGCTGGCACATTGAGTGCAGCAGTTTCACAGCATCACCTTTTAGGATTTGAAACAGCTCAACTGGAATTCCATCATCTTCACTAGCTTTGTTCACAGTGATGCTTCCTAAGGCCAACTTGACTTCGCATTCCAGAAATCTAGCTCTAGGAGAGTGATCATACCATCGTGATTATCTGGGTCATGAAGATCTTTTTTGTATAGTTCTTCTGTGTATTCTTGCCACCTCTTCTTAATATCTTCTGATTCTCTAAGTCTGTACCGTTTCTGTGCTTTTTGTGCCCATCTTTGCATGAAATGTTCCCTTAATATCTCCAATTTTCTTGAAGACATCTAGTCTTTCCCATTCTATTGTTTTCCTCTATTTCTTCCCTGAGGAAAGCTTTTTTACCTCTCCTTGCTATTCTTTGTAACTCTGTATTCAAATGGATATATCTTTCCTTTTCTCCTTTCCCTTTGGCTTTTCTTCTTTTCACAGTTATTTGTAAGGCCTTGCTCATATAACCATTTTGTTTTTTGCATTTCTTTTTCTTGGGGATGGTGGTACCTCTGTCCATAGTTTTTCAGGCACTCTATCAGGTCTAATTCCTTGAATCTATTTCTCACTTCCAGTTTGTAATCGTAAGGGATTTGATTTAGGTCATACACGAAAGAAGCCTATTCATTCATAAACTTAAGAATCATCTAAATACTCTGCAGTTTTATGTAATAAAAATTTGTCACTAAATAAATCAATAATAGAGGATACACCATTCCTGCATGGTGCAGGATTATTAGAACAGGTAAAGAAAACTTATTTGTGTCTCAAGCAATGAAATATTTAAGAATAGCTAATAGTATTCTTATGGTCCTAATAAGGTAACATTCCTTTTAGAGATACTTAAGGGTTGTGAGTGTTTAAAGTGATGTAGGAACTATTATTTCCTTGGTGATTGGGTTAGAATGTGATTGTTTAATAGTTAGTCAGAGCTTGAAAGTGAAAGTGAAGTTGCTCAGTCGTGTTCGACTCTTTGCCACCCGTGGACTCTAGCCCACCAAGCTCCTCCGTCCATGGGATTCTCCAGGCAAGAATATTGGAGTGGGTTGCCATTTCCTTCTCCAGAGAATCTTCCTGACCCAGGGATCGAACCCAGGTCTCCCACGTTGCAGACAGATGCTTTACCTCTGCACCACCAGGGAAGCCCAGTCAGAGCTTAGACTTGCTATTATTATTATGTTTCTTTGCTTTTCAAACCATTGTGTATTACTTCAGTACCAGTTTCTTTTGGCTTGGAAAAGAAGTAGCTGATACCAGTGCAGAATTCAAGTTGTCTGGCTAATGAAGTGGGAGACTGAATCTATGGTATCTTAGCTTTTGGTGTAACTTAATCCCCTGGTTCTCTTTATGTTTTGATTGTCTGTATACAAAAGTGGTATTTTCTTGCCTGCTTATTTCATTGATGTTGGGGATTAGACTTTTGAAACGTGGGTTTTGTTACTGTATACTGGTTATGAATTCATTCCTCCTAATTGTGTTCGTAGAAAGCAGCTGAGGTCATTAGTAGCAGAAACAAAGTATTGAGCAGTGGATTTTATAAAAACTAAACCTAACTAACTTGGAAAGAGGGTTTTTTTAAAAGGTGGCATATTAAAAATGTGAGCTTTTTTGGATTGTTCATTTTATGTAATACTTTAGTCTCAGTTAGATTACAGATGGTTTACAGCTGTATTCAACAGACAACAGTTGGAATTGAATGCCAGAATGTATTTCTGTATCTTGCTTAAAGAGTTCTGTGTGCTGAAAATTAAAATGAAATACTTCTGCTTTATTTTACTTGAATGTTAAAAAAAAAAGTGCTGAAACTTGGGATCAGATGGATGAAATTTGGCAAGAGAATCTGTGTGATTATTTTTTCTTTAAATGGCATTGTTGAAGAAAAAAAGCTACACGTATACCTTATAAAGCACTTTAAGAAGGACTTTTGTTCAAAGAAGTATGTATATTGGAGTTTTTTCAAGTTGAAGGTGATATGGCTAATATAAACTTGAAAAGGGTCAGTGATCCTGTTCTTTACCCCTGTGTGTATACAATAAGAAATATTTGCCAAAGAAAGGAGAGAAGGACCAAGAATTCTGTGGTGGGTCAGAGGAATTCCAGAGGGCTGCCAGCATTAATACCAAAGTTAAACATTGACTGCTGCTGTGCTGCTAAGTCACTTCAGTCGCGTCCGACTCTGTGCGACCCCATAGACCGCAGCCCACCAGGCTCCGCCATCCCTGGGATTCTCCAAGCAAGAACACTAGAGTGGGTGCCATTTCCTTCTCCAATGCACTAGAGGGAAAAGTGAAAGTGAAGTCGCTCAGTCGTGTCCGACTCTTCACGACCCCATGGACGGCAGCCTACCAGGCTCCTCCGTCCATGGGATTTTCCAGACAAGAGTACTGGAGTGGGGTGCCATTGCCTTCTCCAAAACATTGACTAAATGGCCCCAAAAAAGAATGCCATTATGTAAAACATGATTGAATATATAATGAACTAGATATATAGAAAGGTAGGTAGGTGGGATTGTAGCTGTCATATTCTTTACTGTTTTTACATTTTTTATTTTAAGAAACTATTTGGCAGTCCTAGCCCGCCCATGCAAGTTTGAGTTGGATGCCCTGTTGTGAAACCTTCTTGACCCTTGGGTCTGCTGTTTCTGTCTGACTTTGGCATCCCTGGTGGCTCAGGTGGTAAAAAATATGCCTGTGTCTGGAAGATCCCCTGGAGAAAGGAATGGCAACCTTTTCCAGTGTTCTTGCCCGGGAAATCCCATGGACAGAGGAGCCTGGCAGCCTATAGTCGTGGGGCTGCAAAGAGTTGGACACGACTGAATGGCTAACACACACACATAAGCATGAATTAGTAGATAAGCATGACAATGAAAATGTTTTCCTTGGGAGAGGGAGAAAGTTGTAATATGTGGGGCAAAAACAGATTGAGAACATAGATTTAAATTATCAATAAAACACTTAATTGTAAGGAATAGCATTAGGGAAGGAAGTACCAGGACTTTGATGGAAACTATTTCAGACTGTGCTTTCATTTTGAAAAACAACCTTCACCTTTGCATTTTAACTCAGGATTAGGCATATATGAGGAATAAACCTTTACCTTTCGGCTTTTGGTACAGTGATCATGGTGTGGGAAGTCTGCATTGCAGGTTTCAGCTTCAGGGAGTTGACGAACCATCCTTCTCTGTTGTTTGTATAGTGGTAATCCTGATTTGAAACATTTGTGGCAGTGTGTTCCAGAGTAATAAACTAGATTCCCTTGGTTAATTTGTAAATGTCATAACCTAGTACTTTAGATTGGAAGGGATAGTAACACTGAAATATTTTTATGTGTGAAACATTTTTAAAATTGTGAAATATATTTAATATAAAATTTGCTATTTTAACCATTTTTAACTCTACAATACAGTGTCATTCATTACACTCACAGTATTTTACAACATTACCACTGTGTATTTCCCAAACTTTTTCCTTAAATGAAAACTGTGTATCTATTAAATAATAAATCTACCCATTTTCTCTTTATTTCTACCTGTGGTTACCACTGATCTACTTTCTTCCTCTGAATTTGCCTATTCTATTTCACCTAAGTGGACTCATACAGTATTTGTACTTTTGTTTCTGGCTTATTTCAGTTAGCATATTTTCAGGCTTTATCTGTGTTGTGTATGTATCAGAATTTCATTTCATTTTGTGGCTGAAGAATAATCCATTGTATGTTAATACCACATTTTGTTTATGTGTGGATGGATTCTTGAGTTGTTTCCACCTTTTGGGTGTTGTGAATAATATTGCATTAGACGTTGGCCTACAAATATTTGAGTGTCTGTTTTTAATTATATTGGATATGTATCTGAGAGTCAAATTGCTGGGTCATATTATTATTCTATATTTAGCTTTTTGAGGAACTATAAAACTGTTACTCACAGTAGCTGCATTATTTAACAGTCCCACCAGCAATAAACAAGAGTTTCAGTTTCTCTGCTGAAAAAAATTCTTGCTGCCCTAGTATATATGAAGAAGGATGTCATTGTGGTTTTGATTTGCATTCCTTTATGTCTAATTATGTTGAAGATCTTTATATGTGCTTATTGGCCATTTGTACATATACAAATGGAGGAATGTCTATTCAGGTCCTTTGACCATATTCTAATTGGGTTTTTGTATTTTTGTTGTTTAGTTTCAGAAGTTCTTATATATTCTGGATATTAAACCCTGATAATCTATAATGACATCTATAGATTCTCTTTTCATTGATAAAAGAATAATATATCTTCTCTTTTGATAATATCTTTTGATGCAAAAAAGATTTAAAGTTTGACGAAGTCCAGTTTATCTAGTTTTTCTCCTTTTATAGATTGTACTTTTGGTATCAAGAGTCAAGAATCCAAGGTCATGAAAATTCAACCTTTTTTCTCTGAGTTTTGTGGCTTTTAGTGCTTATATTTAGGTAGTCGATCCATTTTGAGCTAAAAGTTGTAGAATTATGTGAGATTGATCATTGAATTTTGTAGTTACAAATAAGACATACTGGTTTTTTTTTCTTTAACGATTTTGCATTGTTAAGTTTGGTAGTTACTTTCTAAGTTCTGCCTTGTGTAATGTTTAATCATTATATATACCCTAGTAATTGAATATCACCTAGTTAATGGAATTGATAATCTTAG
Source organism: Aepyceros melampus (assembly GCA_006408695.1). Taxonomy (NCBI): domain Eukaryota; kingdom Metazoa; phylum Chordata; class Mammalia; order Artiodactyla; family Bovidae; genus Aepyceros; species Aepyceros melampus. The sequence continues at coordinate 5,117 of SJXQ01009663.1, read as the reverse complement.
CTCTTAAAATACAGAGACAGTAAGAGGATTGAGAAATTCTGTTACATGAAAATGAAAAATTTTTTTTGCATGACAAAAAACGTAGTCAAGACAGTTGGTAGACTAGAAGAAAATATTTGCAGTATATCAAGATAAAGGTTTGAGATCTCTAATATATAAATAACTCTTAAAAATTGAGAGAATAGACTGAAGTAATCTGATAGAAAAGTGATCAAAATACAGTAAGAATAATCCCCCCAAAATGTATGAAAATGGCTCTGTATGCCTTTTTTTAAGCTGTTGGATAGACAAAAGTTAAAGTGTGGCAGTTAATGAGGGTGTGAGGAAACTGACACATACCTTGCTGGTGAGGCAGACTGGTACAACTCACTGATAATCTAGCAAAGCCTTGCATATGCATTTGCCTTTTGACCTGTCAGTTTCAGTTATAGGAATTTTTCTTGAAGGTACAATTCCAGTGATATGAAAATCCATATACAGGGTTATTTATGGGTCATTGTTTTCGATCTCCTACATAGAAGAGTAGTTGAATAAACTATGGTATATATTGATGTGTGTGTCTATAAGTGTGTGTATGCAGCTGTAAAAAGAATGAAGAAAATATCTGAACTGGACTCTGATGAACTGATCTCCAGGATATATTGTTAAGTGACAAAGAGAATCTCTATAGGTTGTTGATGTTCAGTGCGCCCAGTGGTGTCCGACTCTTTGACCCCATGGACTGCAGCACCCCAGGCCTCTCTGTCCCTCACCATCTCCCGAAGTTGGCCAAGTTCATGTCTATTGCGTTGGTGATGCTATCCAGCCATCTCATCCTCTGGCGCCATCTTCTAGAACCATCTGCCTTCAATCTTTCCCAGCATCAGGGACTTTTCCAATGAGTCAGCTGTTTGCATCAGATGACCAAAATACTGGAGCTTCAACTTCAGAATCAGTCCTTCTAATGAGTATTCAGAGTTGATATCCCTTAAGATTGACTGGTTTGATCTCCGTGCTATCCGAGGGACTCTCAAGAGTCTTCTCCAGCACCACAGTTCGAAGGCATCACTTCTTTGGCGCTCTGCCTTCTATACAGTCCAGCTTTCATATGACTACTGGGAAGAACATAGCCTTGACTATATGGACCTTTGTCGGCATAGTAATGTCTTTGCTTTTCAGCACACCGTCTAGGTTTGTCATAGTTTTCCTTCCAAGAAGCAAATGGTCTTCTGATTTCATGGCTGCAGTCACCATCCGCAGTGATTTTAGAGCCCAAGAAGAGGAAATCTGTCACTACTTCCACCTTTTCCCCTTTTATTTGCCAGAAGTAATAAGGCCGGATGCCACGATCTTAGTTTTTTTAATATTTAGTTTTAAGTTGACTCTTTCACTCTCCTACTTCACCCTCATCAAGAGGCTCTTTAGTTCCTCTTCGCTTTCTGTCATTAGAGTGGTATCATCAGCCTTTCTTCTAGGTTATGTTACTATAAGCAGAAGAAGAGGAAATAAAAGACAAACACATAATGATCATTTGAATAGAAGGAAGTATAGGAAAGACCCACTGGAAAGGAGGTTGGTTACATAAAGAGGGGGAGTAGAGAGAGACTGAAAGGATGGAATGGTCTGACGTTTGTCTGTGTTTACCTCTTTGACTGGTTTTAACTGTTAGAACTAATTAATGTTTCATATTCTCAAATAAACAAGATTTATAAGGATAGGGGAGAGAAGGGGAGAAAATAACCTCCAAACTCTAAATAGAATAATAAACACAGAAGCAAATGAACCTAACTGTATTTCAAATGAATAACATAACTCTCTGAAGGATGACCATGGGAAGAACTAGTCTAAATACTTTGGGAATACAGGATTTTGACTCTGTAACGCTATTGACAAAGAACTCTAAACAAACCTCAGACTAAAGACAAAGCTGCACACAAATATTGTACTCGACTTAGTAGATTTTTGTTTTTTACAGTGATAATGGTCAAAACTCCCCAAACTACTCTGTGTATTCTAGATTAGAGCAAATAAATATGTATAAGGGTGATTATGAAGGTCAAGTGTTTCACTGTAAGAGAAAAGTGTTGCAGATAAGGAAAGGGAAAAGGTAGAAATGAACTCCTGTAGAGTTAGATTGGCATTGACAGTTTCAGTATGGACTCACGGTTTTTTAACATATTTACAGATAAACATAAAAGTGGATACAGACATGAGTTTGTGCATATATGTATATATTCCTTAACTCAGTCTGTTGATAAGGCCTTAAAGCTGTGATACTTCAAATAATACTTGTCAATGAAAGGAACTAAGGTTCCATGGAGAAATGACTGATTCTAATGTAGGGGGAGGGGAGATACAAAGATAAGCTTGGAACATATTTTGTTGCTAGAAAGTTGTGGATCATGGAAAAAGCAAGAGAGTTCCAGAAAAACATCTATTTTTGCTTTATTGACTATGCCAAAGCCTTTGACTGTGTGGATGACAGTAAACTGTGGAAAATTCTGAAAGAGATGGGAATACCAGACCACCTGACCTGCCTCTTGAGAAATCTGTATGCAGGTCAGGAAGCAACAGTTAGAACTGGACATGGAACAACAGACTGGTTCCAAATAGGAAAAGGAGTACGTCAAGGCTGTATATTGTCACCCTGCTTATTTAACTT
>SJXQ01009662.1:175189-190502 GCA_006408695.1 Aepyceros melampus | reverse complement strand
GGTACTGTTTGCTAAATTTCCAGCAAAAACAGTGTTAGAACCATTTTAAGTTTACATAGCCTACTTCTGAAGCAAACATAGAACCATTTTAAGTTATATAGCCTACTTCTGAAGCAAACATCTTACAATGAAATCCCATTATATTAATGATAAGGATTTAGCTCTCCTCACAGAGACCTTTATCAGGCTTCCCTGGTGGCTCAGACAGTAAAGCGTCTGCCCGCAATGCAGGAGACCCGGGTTCAATTCCTGGCTTGGGAAGACCCCCTGGAGAAGGAAATGGCAATCCACTCCAGCACTCTTGCCTGGAAAATCCCATGGACGGAGGAGCCTGATAGGCTACAGTCCATGGGGGGCAAAGAGTCGGATACAACTGAGCGACTTCACTTTCACTTTTCATAAAGACCTTTAATCTGTAAACCAAGGAGGCTACAGGTGCCTTTTTAAAACATGATTGTTTTCCTATCACAAGAATGTTAGTAGAAAGTAAACAGAAGAGTTCTCTCTGTTTTACAGCCCAATTACACAGAAATCCGAGAGTACTGCAATCACTGGAGAAATTTTGCTGACATTTATGATTCTTGGGAAAGTATAAGGAATACCTTGGACTGGACATCTTCTAACCAGAAGATAATTGTTCCTGTTGCAGGACCAGGAGGTTGGAATGACCCAGATATGGTAAGCACCTGAGCCCTCTGGTTCAAGCTCCTGAAGTGGACCTATTTCCTTCCTACTTGACACCCAGGATAAATCAGAAGGGAGAAGTTCCTGGGAGGAGGCTTTATGTGAGAGTAATCAGAGTAGGTTGCCCTGGAAGGTGACTTGTCTCTATGTCTAGGTAGCTTTAAGAATGTTTTATCTCCCTTGAATTCTTACTTCATTCTTTGTCCCAGTTGGTGATTGGCAACTTTGGCCTCAGCCGGGATCAGCAAATAACTCAGATGGCCCTCTGGGCTATCATGGCGGCTCCGTTACTCATGTCCAATGACCTCCGAAGTATCAGCCCTGAAGCCAAAGCCCTTCTTCAGGATAAGGATGTAATTGCCATCAACCAGGACCGCTTAGGCAAGCAGGGTTACCGGCTTAGAAAGGTATAGTAAAGAATGTTCTATGGGAGAAAATAGGAATTGGCCAGGAACATCTTCTCTTGCCTTATCATTTACAATTCATCCAAATGTTTATTTGGGGTGTATATTTTAAGATGGCTTAATATTCAAGTACCAAGTTTGTCTTGGACTGAAATCTGTTACTTTGTGGAGGATATGCACTGATCTTTTAAGAAGGCATTTTTTAATCTTGATATCATAGTCAGTAATGAGGCTCCTTTGTGCTACTTTTCTCTAGAAGTGCTTAATAATTCTAAGACATAATGCCACAAATAATATGGCAGCTTATTGCTAGTTACCAAACAATCACACCTCTCTTTCTGGCTTCCTTTTCAGGAGGACTACTTTGAGATGTGGGAACGCCCTCTCTTGAACTTAGCATGGGCTGTGGCCATAGTAAACCTGAAGGAGATTGGTGGACCTCGTTCTACACCATCTCTCTTACTTCCTTGGGTCGAGGACTGGCCTGCAATCCCAACTGCCTAATCACAGAGCTCCTGCCTGAGAAGAGAAAGCTTGGGTTTTATGAATGGACTTCAAGTTTAAAAACTCAAATAAATCCCACAGGCACTGTTTTGCTTAGGCTAGAAAGAACAAGCTCAGCTCAGTTCAGTTACTCAGTTGTGTCTGACTCTTTGTGACCCTATGGACTGCAGCATGCCAGGCTTCCCTGTCTATCACCAACTCCAGGATTTTACTCAAACTCATGTCCGTTGAGTGGGTGATGCCATCCAATCATCTCATCCTCTGTCATCCCCTTCTCCTCTTGCCTTCAATCTTTCCCAATATCACGGTCTTTTCCAATGAGTCAGCTCTTCGCATCAGGTGCCCAAAGTATTGGAGCTTCAGCATTAGTCTTTCCAATGAATATTCAGGACTGATCTCCTTTAGGATGGACTGGTTGGATCTCCTTGCAGTCCAAGGGACTCTCAAGAGTCTTCTCCAACACCATAGTTCAAAAGCATCAATTCTTTAGTGCTCAGCTTTCTTTATAGTCCAACTCTCACATCCATACATGACTACTGGAAAAACCATAGCTTTGACTAGACTTCGTTGGCAAAGTAATGTCTCTGCTTTTGAATATGCTATCTAGGTTGGTCATAGCTTTTCTTCCAGAGCAAGTGTCTTTTAATTTCATGGCTGCAGTCACCATCTGCAGTGATTTTGGAGCCTCCCAAAATAAAGTCTGTCACTGTTTCCATTGTTTCCCCATCTATTTGCCATGAGGTGATGGGACCAGATGCCATCTTAGTTTTCTGAATGTTGAGTTTTAAGCAAACTTTTTCACTCTCATCTTTCACTTTCATCCAGGGGCTCTTCAGGTTTTCTTTGCTTTCTGCCATAAGGATGGTGTCATCTGCATATCTGACATTATTGATATTTCTCCCAGCAATCTTGATTCCAGCTTGTGCTTCATCCAGCCCAGCATTTCACATGATGTACTCTGCATATAAGTTAAATAAGCAAAGTAACAACATACAGCCTTGATGTACTCCTTTCCCAATTTGGAACCAGTCTGTTATTCCATGTCTAGTTCTAACTTGCTTCTTGACCTGCATACAGATTTCTCAGGAGGCAGATCAGGTGGTCTGGTATTCCCATCTCTTTCAGAATTTTCCAGTTTGTTGTGGTCCACACAGTCAAAGGCTTTTGGTATAGTCAATAAAACAGAAGTAGATGTTTTTCTGGAACTCTCTTGGTTTTCTGATGATCCAACAGATGTTGGCAATTTGATCTCTGGTTCCTCTGCCTTTTCTAAATCCAGCTTGAACACCTGGAAGTTCACGGTTCACATATTGTTGAAGCCTGGCTTGGAGGATTTTGAGCATCATTTTGCTGGTGTGTGAAATGAGTGCAACTGTGCTGTAGTTTGAACATTATTTGAACTTTCTTTGGGATTGGAATGAAAACTGACCTTTTCCAGTCCTGTGGCCACTGCTGAGTTTTCCAAATTTGCTGGCAAACTGAGTGCAGCACTTCCACAGCATCACCTTTCAGGATTTGAAATAGCTCAACTGGAATTCCATCACCTCCACTAGCTTTGTTCATAGTGATGCTTCCTAAGGCGCTGTTGACTTCTCATTCCAGGATGTCTGGCTCTAGGTGAGTGATTACACCATCATGATTATCTGGGTTGTGAAGATCTGTTTTGTATAGTTCTTGTGTGTTTTCTTGCCACCTCTTCTTAATATCTTATGCTTCTGTTAGGTCCATACCATTTCTGTCCTTTATTGAGCCCATCTTTGCATGAAATGTTCCCTTGGTATCTCTACTTTTCTTGATGACAGCTCTAGTCTTTCCCATTCTATTGTTTTCCTCTATTTCTTTGTAGTGATTCCTGAGAAAGGCTTTCTTATCTCTCCTTGCTATTCTTTGGAACTCTGCATTCAAGTGGGTATATCTTTCTTTTTCTTCTTTGCCTTTAGCTTCTTTTCTTTTCTCAGATATTTGTAAGGCCTCCTCAGACAACCATTTTGCCTTTTTGCATTTCTTTTTCTTGGGGATGTCTTGATCACTGCCTCCTATACAATGTCACGAATCTCCATCCATAGTTCTTCTGGCACTCTATCAGATATAATCCCTTGAATCTATTTGTCACTTCCACTGTATAATTGTAAGGGATTTTATTTAGGTCATACCTGAATGGTCTAGTGGTTTTCCTTACTTTCTTCAACTTAAGTCTAAATTTGTCAATAAGGTGTTTATGATCTGAGCTAGTCAGCTCCTGGTCTTGTTTTTGCTGACTGTATAAAGCCTCTCGATCTTTGGTTGTAAAGAATATAATCAGTCTGATTTCTGTATTGACCATCTGGTGATGTCCATGTGTAGAGTTTTCTCTTGTGTTGTTGGAAGAGGGTGTTTGTTATGACCAGTGTGTTCTCTTGGCAAAACTGTTAGCCTTTGCCCTGCTTCATTCTGTAAGGCCAAATTTGCCTGTTACTCCAGGTATCTCTTGACTTCCTACTTTTGCATTCCAGTCCTTTTGTCAATAAGGTGTTTATGATCTGAGCTAGTCAGCTCCTGGTCTTGTTTTTGCTGACTGTATAAAGCCTCTCGATCTTTGGTTGTAAAGAATATAATCAGTCTGATTTCTGTATTGACCATCTGGTGATGTCCATGTGTAGAGTTTTCTCTTGTGTTGTTGGAAGAGGGTGTTTGTTATGACCAGTGTGTTCTCTTGGCAAAACTGTTAGCCTTTGCCCTGCTTCATTCTGTAAGGCCAAATTTGCCTGTTACTCCAGGTATCTCTTGACTTCCTACTTTTGCATTCCAGTCCCATATAATGAAAAGGACATCTTTTGGGGGTGTTAATTCTAGAAGGTCTTGTAGGTCTTCATAAAACCATTCAACTTCAGCCTCTTCAGCATTATTGGTTGGGGCATAGACTTGGATTACTATGATATTGAATGGTTTGCCTTGGAAACAAACAGAGGTCATTCTGTCATTTTTGAGATTGCAAGCTAGACTGCATTAAAAAGCTTCCTTTACAAGTGACTACCCTGCTTTTGTCCATCTTTAGCTGTTTTTATTTCCTTGAGTAAGATTTTCCACATCCGAGCTATCTGAAAACATTTTGGGGAAAAGCCTTTGAACCAGATATGAATAGCTGAGAAAGAATAGCTTAGTAATATTAATAAGTAAAATAGTAATTAACAGACATACCTCATTTCATTGGATTTAAGAAATACTGTGGGGGTTTGGGGTTGTTTGTGGCAACCCTGCGTCTGTCAGAAGTCTGTCAACCCTGTTTTTCCAACAGCATTTACTCACTTCATGTCTCTGTGTCACATTTTGGTAATTCTTCCAATATTTCAACCTTTTTCACTATTATTGTATTTATCATGGTGATTGTGATTTACTATGGCAAAAAACATTGATTCACTGAAGATTTAGATGGTAGCTAGCAATAAAGTATTTTTAATGCATCCATTGTTAGACATAATGCTATTGCTAATATTTAATAGATTACAGTATAAATGTTCTATAGCCCTGGAAAACCAAAAAAACTGGTGACTACCTTTTTATCTGTTGCCTGTATTGGAACTACAGACCAGGCACTATTTTAGATGCACAAGATGTACTGACCTCATAACAACCCTGATGCAGGTACTTAATCACTGTAAATTACAGCCAGGAATCTAAACCAAGGCTGGTGGCTCAACTGGTAAAGAATCCACCTACAATGCAGGGAGACCCCAGTTCAATTCCTGGGTCAGAAGATCCCCTGGAGAAGGGATAGGCTGCCTACTCCAGCATTCTTGGACTTCCCAGGTGGCTCAGCTGGTAGAGTCCACCTGCAGTGCAGGAGACCTGGGTTCGATCCCTGGGCTGGGAAGATCTAGAGAAGGGAATAGCTATCCACTCCAGTATTCTGGCCTGGAGAATCCCATGGACTGTATAGTCCACAGAGTCCCAAAGAGCTGGACACAACTGAGCGACTTTCACTTTTTAACCCTTGCATCGCTACCTACTTGGATGGCACTAATTCTCAGCCTAAAGGCCAGTACTTTGGCCACTCTATGCAAAGCCAACTCATTGGAAAATACCCTGATGCTGGGAAAGACTGAAGACAGGAGGAGAAGGGGGCGACAGAGGATGAGATGGTAGGATGGCACCACCAACTCAATGGGCATAAGTTTGAGCAAACTCTGGGAATAGCGAAGGGCAGGGAAACCTGGCATGCTGCAGTCCATGGGGTCGCAGCGTTAGATACAACTGAGTGATTGAAATGAACTGAAAGGGAATATAAAAAGAAAACTTTCTCAGTTTAAGGGGGAAAAAAACCCTAGCAGGAATACCCTTCATAAATGGATGATTTAGAGGCACCCCACTCCAGTGCTCTTGCCTGGAGAATTCCATGGCCGGAGAAGCCTGGTAGACTGCAGTCCATGGGGTCACTAAGAGTCGGACACGACTGAGCGACTTCACTTTCACTTTTCACTTTCATGCACTGGAGAAGGAAATGGCAACCCACTCCAGTGCTCTTGCCTGGAGAATCCCAGGGACAGGGAGCCTGGTGGGCTGCCGTCTCTGGGGTCGCACAGAGTTGGACACAACTGAAGCGACTTAGCAGCAGCATGCATGTGTGCTCATTTGCTTCAGTTGTATACTACTCTCTGCAACCCTGTGGACTGTACCCCACCAGGATCCTCTGTCCTTGGGATTCTCCAGGCAAGAATACTGGAATGGGTTGCTATGCCCTCCTCCAGGGGATCTTCCCATCCCAGGGATCGAACCAGTGTCTAGTATATCTCCCACAAAGGTGGGTTCTTTACCACTCACTGTGCCACCTGGGAAGCAAGCCAACAGACCACATTACTGAATTTTTATGGAAGAATCTTGTCAGGAAACACCCCTACACACACACTTCACTTTCTAAATCTAGAAACAATTGTTTTTGTAATCTAGGTCCAACAAATGCAAATGGCTTTCTTTCACAACAGTTGGTACATTGAGACCTAAAATAACAAACATCTGGACAGAGAGCCCCTCTGCTCCAAGATGGAACTGCCTTATCCTGAGGCCCCGCGGTGAGGCAATGAATTTCAAATTGGGGTATGGAGGAATGAGTCACTGGAGGATTTCCAACCTTTCTTTTCCACTCAAGACTTCCCTGGTGGCTCAGACAGTAAAGCGTCTGCCTACAATGGGGGAGACTGGGGTTCAATCCCTGGGTCGGAAGATCCCCTGGAGAGGGGAATGGCACCCCACTCCAGTACTCTTGCCTGGAAAATCCCATGGATGGAGGAGCCTGGTAAGCTACAGTCCACGGGGTTGCAAAGGGTCGGACACGACTGAGCGACTTCACTTTTTCCTCTCCCTGGTTTACCTAAGGACCAACCTGCAGCTAATGCTTCAGGCCTGCCCCTTCCACCATTACCCTTCTCCCACATAAGCAAAAAAGCTATTCAGCTCACCCATCAGGAATGTAGGACAATACAAAAGGCCCACTCAAAACACAATATGCATGTTGTAACAATTCCTTAGGCTGTCAGGTGATAACCAACTTTTTTTGCAATAAAACTGGAGGCTATTAACTAAAACTGTCAGTTAATAAAATTGGAATAGAATTTGCAAATCCAGACTTAATTCATCCACAGAAACTAACTTGGAAGGAAACACCTCCATGTCCAGTTACCAAAATGCATAGCTGATGTTTCACCTCCAGTTTTGCTGCACAAGAATGAATACAAAAACATACAGAGGATTCCAACTGTTAGGCATTTTACAATGTGAATAGGTCATGCCCCATGGATTCCACTGGGGAGTTTAATAGAAATTCTAACCCTGGAGAAGGAAATGGCAACCCACTCCAGTATTCTTGCTTGGAGAATCTCATGGACTGAGGAGCCTGGTGGGCTGTAGTCCATGGGGTCACAAAGAGTCAGACACGACTGAGTGACTTTACTTACTTACTTACCCTTTGCAATTATTTCAATATGATTAAAATAACTTTTTTATCTACTTAAAATTTGAGGAAGTTTAGGTGGGATGAGAGTAAGTCCAATACATATAAGGGCGTCCCCAGTGGTGCAGTGGTAAAGACTCCACCTGCCAAGCAGGAGACTGGGATTCAATCCCTGGGTTGGAAAGATTCCTTGGGAAAGGAAACGGCAACCCATTTCAGTTTTCTTGCCTGGAGAATCCCATGGACAGAGGAGCCTGGCAGGCTACAGTCCATGGGGTCACAATGAGTTGGGTGTGACTGAACAATACTATGCCTAGAGAACTGGGTTGAAATTCCTCAGCTTTAGTTGACTTAAATTCTGGTGACTTTAGTAGTAAACATGTGAGACAAATTATGTCATTCCTGGTGAACTCCATATTCAATAAGGACATAATTGTTACTAATCTTATCCTATTAGCAAAGTTTCAGTTCTCTACTTATATTCCATGATAACCAGTAACAGCCTTAGCTTTTTAACAGTAAGTCCCAAGTGCTGAAAGTACCAAACCCATCATAGCATCTGATGTGAGTTCAACCAGTCAGATTCAACTCCTAATGAGTCAAGAATCCAAAACCATCAAGCATAAATAAGAGGATTTTATTGAGGCATTTTTATTGTCTTCATAGTAAAATATGAAGCTCAAAACTGGATCACTTGGCCCTGCAATAGAAGAGGAAAAAAAAGTGAGTTTTTATATTTTGTGAAGGATCTTTACTCCATCAATAATAGTGTCTATTCCTAAAATGATCACCATCCCTAATTAAAAACCAGTCTTTTCATTTCCCCCTTCTTACATCAAAACTCCAAAATCTATGGATCTTAGTTATATTGAGAGGACTGACTGCCCCTGATCTTAATGAGGGGCCACAAAAAATGAGTAGGCAGAAATCTTCACCTCTCAGCATCTTCCCTGGTAGCTCAGATGGTAAAGCATCTGCCTATAATGTGGGAAACCCAGGTTCAATCTCTGGGTTGGAAAGATCTCCTGGAAAATGAAATGGCAACCCACTCCAATATTCTTGCCTGGAAAATCTCATGGATGGAGGAGTCTGCTAGGCTACAGTCCATGGGGTTGCAAAGAGTTGGACACGACTGAGCGAGTTCACTTTCTTTTAACATTACAAAACCATATAGAAAAGATTGCACCTTTCACCCCATAATTACATACCTTTCTCTTCTTATCACCTCCCAGCTCAAAATGCTTGCATCTCTTAATAGCCAGCATTCTCTTTGATCTACAGTTGGGCTCAACACATTCAAGCCTCAGTACAATCTTCTTTGTAGTTTTAGCCTGGAAAAATACGTCAAAGCCTTCATAGATCACTGCAGAAAATCCTTCTTCAAAAATATGACTATGCTGGGTCAAGTATGTAAAGCAAAGCTCTGCAAATTTTAAGAGTTGTGACAATTTGTCTTTAGCTATAGGGAGAAAACAGAATGGTGAAAATAAGATGTTGTGGTGACCCAAGGAGGGTCTTAGAACGCAGTAACAGTAAAACAAGACCCTTATCATCCTTCTCTCCATGTTGTAACTATTAATGGATTTCAGGTCCTCCTGAGCAGTATAAACTATCTCCCTTCCTACCCCATAGGGAGAAGGTATTTGCCTTACTCTTCCCCCTACCCGTATACATGCCTCATCCAATCAGCAAATGACCCACAAGACCCCTATCCCACTCCTTGTACCCTGAGTATAAAAGTGGACTAAGGATCTCTATTCAACGTCAGTTCTCCCTTGAGCTAGGCTGCTGTTCTAGCAGCTTCTCCCATTTTGATAAACTTTATTTTCCACTCATTCTGTCTCATTTCTTGAAATTATTTTCCAACCTGCACCAGAACCACGACAGATTTAAGAGAAAATAGTGGCATTATCTACTTGAAATCAAGTTCTCCATTCAAATTAAATATCATAGAGGGTTTCTTATCAAATAGGCCCTCATCTCACCACCTTGGCCTTTTAGCAGTTAAGTATTTTGCACAGGCAAAAATGGGTCAACTGAATCCATGCAACTATACTTCAAACAGCATCTGCAACCCATTAAACAAGGTTAATAAATATTACTTAAATCTACTCTTCAGAGACTACTAACAATTACATTGTGATTTTATGTGATATTATGTAACTCAGAAAGTACAAAATGCTCAACTGAATCCATGCAACTATACTTCAAACAGCGTCTGTAACCCATTAAACAAGGTTAATATTACTTAAAACTACTCTTCAGAGACTACTAACAATTACACTGAGATTTTATGTGACGATATGTAACTCAGAAAGTACACTTCCCACAAATACTCAACTTTTAAAGCCTGCTCCTGTATTCAGAAATCTATTGCTACTAGTTTGCAGTTATCAAAAGGGCAAAAACATAGATACGATGTCCCCATCTCCTAAACAAGCTATCCAAATGTGGAAATGGAAATTACCACCTTGAGATCAAACTATTTATTGTACCTAAATATACACTGAAATCATTCCTGAATACTTTCTGGAACCAGGCTGAATGAGGAGCTAAGTGCCAAAAGAAATGCTGTTTGTGGGAAGGGTATGCTCCAAGCATTGTGTACTTTAAGGGGTAGACAAATTGGAACACAAACTCAGAAATTCAGATGGAGAGCCACAGGTTATTCAGGAAGTCAGTGGCAGACTGAATGGCTATTTTGAAGAACTTTTAAGACTTTGTCAGGTAAGCAGCTGACTTCAGGCTTCTTAACAGAACTGAGACACAAGAGAAAGATTTTTACTGCAAGCATGAGGACTCCTTAGGACATGACAACAGATAAGAGCAGGGCAAAGGAAAGGATTTACAGCTGTCCTCAACCTTCAGTCTTTAGGAAAGCAGGTCTCATTCCTTGATGTTTGCCTCTTCACAAAGAGGACAAAAAAATATAAAACAGCGAGGCAGTGGGATACTGTGCAGTGCAGTCAGAGCTGGACTGCACTCCCAGCGACGAGATGTCTCCACCAGTAACTGAGGCAACTTCACCGAAACTATAAAACACACACCTATACTGTAGACGTGTGTGGGCTAAAGGCAAACGTAAAGTCCCTGCCACGGTCAGTGAGAAGCGTATCAAACAGTAATTATTACGAACCTTTTTCCGGAAAATCGGCTTAGTCTGCCCACCATAGCCACTCTGCTTCCTGTCATAACGCCGCTTTCCTGGGAGAATGCAAGGTATTTGTGGGTTTATCAAACATCACCAATCAGAACAGACACGTGGAAAAGTCTTCTCATCGATTTTATCTTGGATTTTCCAGCAGAAATATCAATGCCCAAGTGGGAAAGGGAGGGGAGACTGGGCTCGCGTATTCTGTTACTACACAAATGCTGCATTAAAAGCAAATCACGTACAAACCATCTTACCCTGGGCATACAGAGAATCCTTGCCCTTCTTGTACTGTGTCACTTTGTGGGGCTGGTGCTTCCCACACTTCTTACAGAAAGTCCGGCGGGTTTTTGGAACGTTCACCTAGTAAATAAACCGTTCAGTGTTATCAGAGCATCGGCACAAAGCCCAACCCGACCCAGCTGAAGCTAAGGCATCCCACGAGGACTCGACTCCCAAACTCCTCGCCAACACACAACGCTGACTATAGGGTGGTCTAGCCCCATGTACTTCACTAAAACAAGAACATATTCCCTCTACCGCTGCTTAAGTCTACCTCCAGATCTCATCACTTCAATTCCTGGCCCCGAAGCCCAGTCCCTTTGGGCTCGATTTTGGCAACACTGGGTTCCTTCGGTACAACGAGTCCACTCAGGGGCCTGGACGCATCCCGACACAACACCATCAACAGAGAGGGAAAGATTAAACTGGATGTTACCAGACCCCACTCCAACGTCCTACCATGCTTGCGAGAGCGATACCAGCACAGAAAGAAAGAGATTGGGCCGGAAACGGAAGTATATAGGAGGTTTCTCGTCGCGCTTCCTCATGGGAGTCAGTGGGAACAACCATAGAGTCTCAGGCTCTGTGCGCATCTCCCTCTGGCGTCTGAGAGGACTCGACTCAGAGCTGCAGGCACAAGCTTAAAGAAGGGCTCTGGCTGAGGCTGATCTACTCTCTTCGACTTCCTCTCGCCCCACTCCAGCTCTGCAACTTTTCCTCACTTCCTCACTCTTGGCGGATCCTGCTGCGTAGCAGCGTTAAGTGAAGGAAGCGGCGCTTCCAGATCGTCTGGCTTCCATGTGCCTATCCCCGAGGGAAGCCAGGACCAGAGTGAACTGGACGAGCCCTCCACCTCCATGTCCGATTCCTGTTCCACTTCGAGGTCACTGGGAACAACATCTCTCAGTGAACTGTCGGTTCACTGAAGGCTTACAGGGAGCCAGTGCTCTAGTTCATCTATCACATCGCTAGTTGTTGCATTCAACAAATGTTTGTTGAATGCCTGTTCTGTGTTGGGCACCATTCTAGCGGGGGTCGGGCAGGCTTAGCCGCTTCAAGTTTCCGACTCTTTGCCACCCTGTATACTGTAGCCTGCCAGGTTCCTCTGTCCATGGGATTCTCCAAGCAAGAATACTGGAATGGGTTTCCATGCACCACTCCAGTGCATCTTCCAAACCCGGGGATCGAACAGGCAGTCTCAGCTCTCTGCATTGGCAGGCGGGTTCTTTACCACTGAGCCACATGGGAAGCCCTCATAAATGTATAACTACAGACTAAATACTTTGTAAGAAAGGAACATGCTCAGCATTAAACAGCCCCCGTTTGTTTAGGGAGCAAGTTGGCTACCCTAGGTTCTGCAAAGTGGGGATAAAATTGTTCAGCTCCAACAACAGCAATAACCAGTCCAAAAGAGAGAACATATCCAGCAGCTCACTTCTTTGCACACCTGGCAGAAGTCATGTGCCAGGTTTCAAGAGAGTCCATCAGAGAAAGCCTGAAGGGTTCTGGGCATTTTAAGTGAATTGTCCCATAAAATTCTCACAGTAATTCTAGGAGGTAGCTGATACTATTATTCCCATTTTACAGTAGAGGAAACTGAGGCCATAGGGTGTTAAACAATTTGCTCAATGCTGATAGTATTTAGTCTGGAGAAGGAAATGGCAACCCACTCCAGTATTCTTGTCTGGAGAATCCCATTGATAGAGGAGCCTGGCAGGGGTCTCTAACAGTCCATGCAATCTCAAAGAGTTGGACACAACTGAAGGGACTTAGCACATACAATAGTATTTAGTAGAACCAGGTGATCTGGCTCCAGAGCTTGGGTTCCTTTACCATAATATAATATGATTGTTGTGGCCTGGTAATTATAATCAATCAATCAATCAATTCAGTCGCTCAGCTGTGTCCGACTTTTTGTGACCCCATGAACCGCAGCACGCCAGGCCTCCCTGTCCATCACCAACTCCCAGAGTCCACCCAAACCCATGTCCATTGAGTCGGTGATGCCATCCAGCCATCTCATCCTCAGTCGTCCCCTTCTCCTCCAGCCTTCAATCTTTCCCAACATCAGGGTCTTTTCAAATGACTCAGCTCTTTGCATGAGGTGGCCAAAGTATTGGGGTTTCAGCTTCAACATTGGTCCTTCCAATGAACACCCAGGACTGATCTCCTTTAGAATGGACTAGTTGGATCTCCTTGCAGTCCAAGGGACTCACAATAGTCTTCTCCAACACCATAGTTCAAAAACATCAATTCTTCTGTGCTCAGCTTTCTTTATAGTCCAACTCTCACATCCATACATGACCACTGGAAAAACCATACCTTGACTAGATGGACTTTGTTACAAAGTAATGTGTTTGCTTTTTAATATGCTGTCTAGGTTGGTCATAATTATAATAGCTAACATCTATTGAACACTTATTATATGCCAGGCATTTTCCTAACTACTTCACATACTACCTGCTCTTATCCTAACAACTCAGGTGATATATACCTTTATTAGTATTTAACAGGTGAGAAAACAGGCATGAGACATTAAAGTTGATTTAATGGTATGGCATTACCCAAAGTCACACCAGTGGTTATTATACGGAGCTGAAATTTGATCCCGGGTAGTTTCAAGACCACAGCCTTGTGCCTCACCATGGCATCACAAGGGGCAGCAGGAGCATCTACAGAGTAGAGGATGATGAAGAGATGGAATTGGCAGGGGCCCAGGAGGCAGTGTCGCTAGATTAGGAATCTTGACAGCCCAGGGCCTCATGCTTGCATCGCCCTCCAGGAACACCCACGAGTCTAGAGCTGACTCTCTGATCAGCTCTATTTTGTTGAACAGTGTCTGGGAATGAGATAAAAACATTACCACTGCCTACCACATTTCCCAAAAGTTTCTTTGCCCAACAGCCAGCCTATAGGCTCAGAGCATTTCCTTCTTCTCCTCAGCCTCTTACGCAGTGTTACTGGCCTTCAAGGTGTTTCTAGAGAAACAGGGAAATATGAAGACAATGGGCATGGCCCCTCTTAGTCTAATGGACCTTAGTTCTTTCTATCACACCTCATGTGGCATAGCTTTGGTTTAGATTCCTTCACCAATCCTGTTCTCTCGTTTGAACATGATCCTGCTCATTGATTTCCCTTAAGATGAGGAACTCAGAATTGAACCCAGGACTCCTAGACGTAGCCTGGCTTCACAGTGTATGTGACTTGTTCATTTACCTACATCTAGACATTGGCACTGTTTGGGTGCACTCCTTCTGCCACCTGGACAAGTGTGTGAGGGGAGTGCACATGGGCAGAGTGAGGAAAAGTGTCTGTGACCAACTCCCAGGCAGACCCCTGGAGCGCTATTCAGAGGTGACTAGTGAAAGGATACAAATTGTCAATAAAATAGATCGTGCAACACTGGCTGCCCCTTTATCTTGTGTGGATCTGAGGATTAACTGCTAGTGAACTAGCCTACAAATACTTTTGAAAAATGTCTTGTTCCCTTAAAAATTCTGACAGACTTCTAGTAGGGTTTATGATCCATTTCTACATATAGCACCTGTGCTGTGCTTAGTCACTCAGTCATGTCTAACTCTTTGCAACCACGTGGACTATAGCCCACCAGGCTCCTCTGTCCATGGGGATTCTCCAGGCAAGGATACTGGAGTGGGTTGCCATGCCCTCCTCCAGGAGATCTTCCCAACCCAGGGATGGAACCCAGATCTCCTGCATTGCAGGCAGATTCTTTACCCGCTGAGCTACCAGGGAAGCCCCACATATGGTGCCTAGGACAAGTAAATATGGCAGTGGCTGATGTGTCAAGCAAGCAGATGTGTCAAGATGGGCAAGCAGATCAGTTACCCAGGGCTCTGTGGCCATCATGGTCTATAGCCAGTACTTATCTGTATGTCCTAGGAGAGCCCTCCTGGAGACGATCTCTGCTAGAACGTGAGCTAGAAGGTGGCTGAGGAAACATTTAGGCTTCAAGCAACACATCTAGTCATCTTTTACGAGATGAAAGAGAAAGTTGTAAATGAGTTAATCCCCAAGGCCGAATCTAAAATGGAGAAAATCAACATCCACAGAAAATGGGAAGGACACATGTCAGTGTGTGGGCTTACACTCAGACATTTTTATCTCTAGAAAAAAAAATGCTTTCTTAGAAAATGACTCAGCAGGGGGAAGTCTTGTCTCTACCTCTGTCAGGATCTGTACTTTGGGGTCCCTTCATCAATACTCTCCATCCTTCATTGTCAAGTTTACCTGTGTGGCCTCAAGTCTCTGCCTTAGAGGGCATGAGAAGCTAAAGACACTCTCCCTTGCCAGTCCCTTTGTTTTGTCTCCACAGATCTGCATTTCTCCTCTTTTCTGGAAGTCTCC
>SJXQ01009662.1:158151-174875 GCA_006408695.1 Aepyceros melampus | reverse complement strand
CCCTTCTGATAATCAGAAGAGGCTAGAAGGGTCCTTTCTGGGGAGGTCATAGTTGGGTGGAGACAAGAAGAAAAAAAAGTGACATGAGGTGACCATCTGAACAGGTAGCAGATGTTGGAAAGAGGCAACTCTGCACAATTGGGCAGAAAAGTAAGCTTTCATGCTTGTGGCTAAATAAGCCAGGATAAAAATAAACTGTTTGGGTAATGTTGCCAGAAGACCCCAAATGGATCCTTGTTTCAATGAGACCTTTGGAAAAAGAAATTTTTAAGAGGCAGATTGTCTAAAAAAAAATGGTCAAAACGCATATGCTTTTGAGCTCTGTAAGCTACGGAAAGGCTCAACCAGAGTGGAAAGCCTCTGGCTGCACTGGCCAGTATTGCTGGGATCAGAGCTGCCTTGTCGGAAGGACTGTGCGTGCCAACCTCGTGGTAACAGTGGGTAAGAGATTGGGCCAGAAGTCAGCCTCAGCTTCGTGGCCCAGACAGTGTGGCCAACCCCTGAGGTCACGGGGAAGCTTTTTCCTATTACCATTGCCTGCCATGTGCACGGCTCTCTTTTTTTCTAGGCTCCATCATTTGCTTCTCTCCTTTCCTCTCCTCTCCATCTGTCTCCCCCTTCTCCTCCTTTTCCTCCTTCTCCTTTCTCTGCCTGTATCCTCTCTTCTTTATCCCCTCCTTGATTTTGTTCATTACCACCCTGGAACAGAGCCAATTCTTAATAAATTCGTGGGGAATCTCAGTGAATTCTTCTTGCCCCTTTCTTCCCCTGCTGTTTTCCCTTTGCCCTTTCCCCTACTTGCCTAGTGCCTTCCCCATAGGATTGTCGTGAGCAGCGTGTTATCCTATGTAAAGTAGTTAAAATGGAGCCCAGCAATAGTCAGTGTGCCTATCTCAGTGTTTGCTATTATTTGTATTCTGCCTGAGACCTGTCAAGGTCCCCAGAGGGCCTGCCTAGAACAAATATGTGGCGTCTAGAATAAAAAGGATTGCTGGCCCTGACCAAGACAGCCTTGGGTGAGTGCGGGACCTCCAAATGGAATTCCAGTCCAGTTTCCCAGTCACTCTGCTCTCCAAGCTCCAAGTCTCTGTCTCATGTTGTCTGTTTCCGAAGGTAGGGCAGCAGCAAAGCCCAGAGGCAGGGCTCTGTACAGCTCAGGGCTTATCTTCTGTGCTGTTAGTTACATGCTGCTTCTGCTCCTTCCCTCATTTTGCATGCCAAGCCCCTGACCAAGGGTGCTACGGCCTCTTGGAGCCTCAATTATTTGATAAAAAATGTCACCTACCAAATAAGCCACAAGATGCAAATACCCTAAATAACCTAAAGCATTCTACTGAAATGGAATCCCTTAGCGTTAGCCCTATCTGGTCTATTCTGATCCCTTCAGATCCCTTTACTTGCCTTCAAGTCCAAATTCCTGTGGCTTATGGCTAGCGATGTGTTTGTTTAGAATCTTTTGTAAACTCCTCATGGTGAGAACTAGTGCAACTTTCCATCCACTTCTAGGGTCTGGGTGCAATTTAAAATTATCATCAGTATGATTTACTATTTCCATTCGAGCAAATTTCCTATAGAGAGTTTCCTTTCAGCGGACTAGACCCATACCAGGAAGTGACTTAGGTATAAGGGGAAGACTTGGCTTTTGAAAACCAGTCTGAATGTTCTCCAAAGAGTCATCAGACACTTGCTGCTTTTTGCCCGTGGATGCCATGCCGATATCCGATGGCTAGGACCTGGGAATAAGAGTGACGTAGAATTTTCAGGGAGGCAGTGCTCAGTAAGAAGTTAGAGACAGACCTTGACCTAATTCACTCCAAAACTGCTGGGTTATGCAAATGAAGCCATCAGGGGGAGGGGGAGAGAGAAATGCTCTGAGGACCCTGAAACAAATGGGCCACGTGCGACTTTCGGTTTCTCTGGAGGTTCGTGTGCACTGGCTGAGGGTGTTGGGAGAGCATTTGAAAAGCAAAAGCCTTAATCCAGGCTTTCCGCCTCCCTCTCTGTGAGCAGTTACCACATGCACTTAGGGTTAACATCAGTTAGCTGAACTTCCAGGAGAAACTATTCTCGCTGCCTTACATCCCCAAAATGAAAATGAATTATAGTCTATTAACTCCTTCCTACATATTTATCTGTAATAGAAACAGAATAAAAAGAAACTGATTAGAAGTGGAGCAGAAAAGAGAAAAAAGTATGGAAAAACAGGTTCTCCAAAACTGCTATTTGGAGTGGAAATCAGTTACAGGGTTTCTGGAAAGTATTTTGTCAATATATTTCAAAATGCAAAAAGCACAAACTTTTTGACTCAGCATATGATGTTTACATAGAGATCCTAACAACATGGGAAAACATCTGAAATAATGTTAAACAAGAACTTTAGATATTTTGTGGACAACGTATGTTGGGTGAAGGAAGGTACTTAGGTAATAAGTATCTAAGTATAAGAATAAGAAAAATAAGCAAACTATAAATATTAGGTGCAATATGATCTCAAATATAGTCAGAAAAACACAGAGAAAAAGAATGGAAGGAAACATGCCAAAGATTAATGTGTCTGGATAATGAGCTTGTAGCTGATGTTTCCTTTTTAATATTCCTGTACTTAAAACATTTTCTATAATGAACATGCTTTACTGTGATATTGAGGGAAAAAATAATATATTTAAACCAGGGAAAACAAAAGCTAAATTGAGAAAGAAGGCCAAAGGGTCACACAAATCCAGAGTGAAAGACGGACACCCTAGCAGTCACCCTCAGGGTAAAGGAGCAATGCTGAAAGTATCACCACCAACCTGTTGCTCAAGGTAAACTTGCAGATTGGTTATCTGGCTCTCCTTTCATCACTTGGCCAGAATCTATTGTGTCTAGTGCAGGGCAGAAGAGTTGACAGAGACCCAGAAGTGTCCAAAACCATAGAAGAAAATTATAAAATGTTAACAACATGAAATGCTGAAGAAGAACCAGAATGCTGAGACCTCTTAGAAACGATTGCAGTAGACGAGAATTTCCCAGGTTAGCCAGCAGCCAGAAAACTGATTTTGCTGGAAGTCTTCATCACAAATTTGGTCATCTGTAGCAATGACCCTGGAAACATCATCAAATAATTAGCTTTCACTGGGACCTGAACAGACATTCTTGAGGACTTAACAAGAGTAATTATGACTCTTTGTTTCTATGGGTATGATATTTTAATGACAACTTCTCTTCTGGTTCCAAGATGGGGAAATTCTCAATCAAAATCTCAATCAAAACCCGAGAGATGCTTCTTGGACCTGAGAAGAGATTTTTAGTAAGCCTATCAGTTATACTCTACTCTACTTAGAGACCACTGATAATTCTACCAGACTTCATAGAAAATGCTCAGGAAGATTGAGCTAAAAAAAGAACAAGGGATTACATGAAGTGGATAGTCCGACACACAAGCTGGACTGGGTTTGCAATTTGACTTAGTAACTGAGAATTCATTCTGAGAGTGAAAAACTATGACCACAGGTACAACAATGTTGATGGTAGCCTTCTTTATAATTGAAAACAAATAACCTAAGTATCCATCAATAGAAGGGATCAATGTGATGTATTCATTACATAGAATACTTGATACATATCAAAATGAATTAAAATGTGTGAACTAGAACTACCAAGGTAAAAAAAAATCATAAAATGTTACATTGAAAAAAAAAAGCAAGTTGCTAAAGAGTATGTAACACATAAATTCAAATGTGAAATGTGTAAACCAATGCTAAATATCTCTTTTGGATACTTACTATTACCTATTATGTAGTAATTCCTACTATTACCTATTACATAGTAATAATATAAAAACATGCCTAGGAATGCTAAATGCTAAATTCCAGATGTTAGTAGCCTGTAGGGAGGGAGGGGACTAAAATTGTGGAAGAGCACACAAGGGAGTTTTGACTGTATGGATAGTATTATAGTTCTTAAAAAAACAACAACCAAGAACAAAGTGGGCCAATGTTAGGATTCTATTAAGCTAACGGTGAGCACGTGAGTGTAATGTTATTTTCTTTTCTTTCTGCCTATTTGCAGTATTTCATAATATAAAAGAAAGTACATTCAAACAAAGTTTTATATGCACAGTAAGCAATAACAACCCTAGAACAAAGAGTTGGTGTTCCACCTAAACTCTATGCTTTTATCCCTTTAACAATGAAAAATCCTGAAGGAAAAAACAGCTGGTGAATCTAAAAATCAACCAGTAAACAAGATCTCCTTAGAGAGGATTTAAAGAAAAACATAAGAAAACCCTGGTGGAACTGAGAAGAGTCCTCATGTGGGAAAAAGTCAATCAAGTAGGACAGACCATCCTTTCATGCGTAGAGGAATATTGCAGACGAAAGTACCCCTGGATCCTGAATTCTTTCTTACTTATCCCCACACTTCCCACCATTTCCTCCTTTGTCTAATGTTCTTAGAAGATGGAGAGGGTTGTGTCCCACGCTCTGTGATGATAGCCATGGGCAGTGACAGAGTGCTGAGGCGGGTGACATCACACTTCACTGAAGGCAAAAAACAAAATTCCGTCTGGGAGGCAATGAGGCACAACAGAAACAGCAAGGGTGTGGGGTCACAAACAGATAGGTCTAGGCAAGTCACATAACCTCCGTGAATCTTGCTTTCCTGTTTGTCATAAGCAGTAAATGAAAGAATGTGTGGAAAATGTCTGATGATGGACTGCACTAAGGGAAGCAGGAGTTTCCTCTCATTCCCCTGGGGACAAAAGGGGATGGTTAGAATCTTGCTGGGCAATTAAGTAATGCTTTAAAGGAGAAATAAACACAAAATGCAGCTTATTGGATATTTCTGTCTTAGTAGTTATTTGAACTCTGACTGACTGCTTCTAACTAGCATCTCCTAAGACCTTTCCTAATCATAGTCAGGCTGAGCCGTTTTCTGATTTTTGCTCTGATGTTGTCCCTAATAATGAGCAAAGATAGGAATCCAAGGTGGTTTACTTTACCAATTCTGCAAGTGTTATTTATATTAATTCCTTGGCATGGGGCAGTTTGTAAAATGGCTGAACTCTTACTACTAAGCATTCTCTGTTTAAATTCTACTGCTCCATAGGGCAGATGGCACCCCACTCCAGTACTCTTGCCTGGAAAATCCCATGGACAGAGGAGCCTGGAAGGCTGCAGTCCATGGGGTCACTGAGGGTCGGAAACGACTGAGCGCCTTCACTTTCACTTTTCACTTTTCTGCATTGGAGAAGGAAATGGCAACCCACTCCAGTGTTCTTGCCTGGAGAATCCCAGAGACGGGGGAGCCTGGTGGGCTGCCGTCTATGGGGTCTCACAGAGTCGGACACGACTGACGTGACTTAGCAGCAGCAGCAGCAGCAGCTCCATAGGGAGACTAGAGGCTGCACAACATGGCCATGTGAAAATCCTGCATCTGTAGATTAATAAAGAGAACATCCTAACACTGTAACTTTATGCTTTAAATGAAGAGCCGTGTGTGTTATTCTTTTTTCTCCTCTTTCTTTTCCCATATGAAGTGTGTGTGTGTGTGTAATATTCATGTCACTTCCGTTTCCACCCCACCCCCACCACTTGAGTGAGGTGCAGGGTCAGCCCTCACTGTGCATCTTTTGTGGTCAGTTGACTCTGTGGGCTGCTGAAATTGCTAGAAAAAAATTAGCACTTTCCATAATAAGTACCCAAAGAAGCTGCAACTATCCTCTAAAGCAAAGTGTCCATTACACACCAACCTTCAGGAAGATGTAAAAGTAGATGCCTCTCCTTTTACCATTAATGGACCAGTGGTGACTAAGGAAGAGCTACCAGATTGTCAGACCATGTGTGTCTTGAATGGATCACAAGGAATAGGGGGAAGCAATCAAAGAGGGAGCAATCGGGCCGTGGAAATCCCAGCAGTCCTCCAGCTCAGTGATCTACAGGTAGAGGCCATTTCACCCCACGCTCAGAGGGGCGATGGCTAGTGAGAGGCTTACTTCCTCATACTTAGACTAGCTCTAAACCCTACCCCAACACAGATACTTGAAAGAGAGGAAGGCTTCCTCTTGTACAAACTGGATTTGTTCTGAAAAACAAAAAGAACAGAGGCAGCTTCCAGGAGGACCTGTCTTATGGGAAATAAGAGGAGAGGCCAAGGCTGAAGCAGATGCTGGGTCCGAGCGGGGAATGTATTCACCAAGAGCTTGCAACAAGCCTAAAGGTAAAATGATGAGTGTGCTTTACTCAGCTAAAAGAGGCGCAGCTGGACGTGGTTTGTTCAGATGATCCAATTTACTGGTCATCTTACTTGATTTCTTTAGGGTATTACTTTCTTTTTTCTAAGTTGAATCTTTGGTTGTGAATAGGTACTTAATTGGGAGTCACCATGGGAACAAACATGATATTAGTACAGGATCGCGATGAGTTAGCAGTACCTGAGAGCCGACCATTATTAGTTGGTTATCACTACTTCTCAGTAAATGAACAGTCTTAATGTTATAAGAAATCTCTTTGGGGATCGAGCTGGTCTGAATGCTACAACTCTTATCAGTTTGTCAGTCCTGTGAGAGATGATTTAAACCTGGGAATCAGGGAAGAGAGCTGTGTGGCAAGGTGTAGGGAAAAGTGTACTTCTTGGCCCAATTTTCTCAAAAGATCATTTATAAAAAGTTGAAAAAATCTATCACCAGAGAACAGTGGCATCCAGACGATGAACAAATAGCAAAGTGATCATTCTGAACATCCCTGGTGTTCCTATAACCTATTTTTGTCTCCTCAGTACAATAATAGAACTGTTTACACCACAAAAAAGAGCAAAATAATGGTGTGGATAGCCTCAGACTTCGATACAAACCATTCCCTTGCTTTCCTGGTGTGAGAAGTAACTTATGCTTGTCAAGTAGGAAAATACTACTGACTTTATTCTTCCACCAAAAGCATGAGGAATTTAGTTAAAACAAAATAAAATCTATCCTCTTCAGGAAAGGAACTTACTTCCAACAAAACTGGATGGGGAAGGGGCTGATCACTTGGTGATTTTTTTTCAGAATTTTTTAATGCTCTGTTTTTGTGTCAGAATTTGTGTCTTCACTTTTCTTTATAATGAAAGCTGTGGATTAGTATTACAAGATAGTGCATTTAAGTGAATAACTGTGTGTTTTGTTTGCATTAAAAAAAAAAAAACCAAGGGTGACTTTGTGTAACTTTCTTTGCCTTTGTATATTTCAGTTACACAAACTGAATATTTCTGAATTATTATTAAGTTTGGAGAGACTAAGTGAAGTGAAGTCGCTCAGTCGTGTCCGACTCTTTGCGACCCCGTGGACTGTAGCCCACAAAGCTCCTCTGTCCATGGGATTCTCCAGGCAAGAGTACTGAAGTGGGTTGCCATTTCCTTCTCCAGGGGATCTTCCCGACTCAGGGATCGAACCCAGGTCTCCCACATTGCAGGCAGACGCTTTAACCTCTGAGCCACCAGGGAAGCCTAACAAGTTACTTTTCATAAATGATCAAAGATGGCATCTCTAAGAGTTGATGATCCTATCCAAAGAATGAATTTCAGCAAAAAGGAAGGGAAAAGCAAAAGCCAAGCAAAACAACTGCCTCTCAAAAATTGTTTTTCAATTTTAGAACAAAGCTCAGCCAGAGCTACAAAGGATGGGCAAAATCGGTTGGGTGGCAGTTAGTATATGTCCACAACTGCAGGTGCAGCCTCCGTATCCTTATTAGACCCCTTGGTTACAGACCCCAGTGGGACAAGGTATGAAAAATTACACTCACTATCTAGGAAACTGGGAACTGAAAGTCCAATATCTGCCTCAGTGGAGTTCTGGCACCTGCATTATACCTTCCGGGGATATTAGGGCCAACAGCTGCACCAAGACTTTTTATTGTTCACAGATTCTGCACATTCAGTAAAAGGGTGGTTAGGGTAGAGTTGCTTCTAGACATTAGCAAGCACATGGTACATGTCATTGATATTCAGAGCACTCCATTGACTTATGCAAGAACCCAGTTTATATGAACTCATAATGTAGAACCAATCACCCCAATTCAGTGTGCATCCATTATACCTGAAAACTGGCAGAAATGAGGGTTATGGAAGGAGGACATCAAGGTAAGAAGATGGTTCTTTGTTAGCTTTGAACATTTCTATTCTATTTGAAAGTAGGTGGCTGGGCTGAGGGGGAACCAGGAGGGATGAGGAGGATCAATGTGCTGGGTCCTCAAAAACTTTCGTTATCAATAGCACCCAGTGAGCTCCAGAAAGAAGCGATGGCTGCAGTGATATTGGAGAGCATCTTTCTGAAGCGATCCCAGCAGAAAAAGAAAACATCACCTTTAAATTTCAAGAAGCGCCTCTTTCTCTTAACCATGCAAAAACTTTCCTACTATGAGTATGACTTTGAACGCGGGGTAAGTTTCTCTGCTGTGAAACCTGAGTTTTAAGGACTTGGCCTTAAATCTGCCTTGGTGAGGATGTAGATCCTTTTTGGTTGGAGTTGAGGGTGGAGCAGGATGGAAGGGACCTAAGTACACTTCAAACTCGGCAAAGTATTTCCTAACCCAGACTGGGAAGTTATACTGGAACAAAAATTCAAAGGTGCTAAGAAGCTATCAGGGAAATCTCACCATGGATTTTTGAAGTTGGTGAGCACTCATTAAATGATTGTTGAGAATGAAATCCAAGAGTTGGAAATTGTTTCCTTATTTTTTTATGTTAAAATAAAAAAGAAGCACACGAAGTCAACCACTCTTCTATAGCATTTGCTCTCCATCTGGTAGTCAAAAAAGATCAGGTTAATAGATCTTGAAGTTGTTTGGGTTTGGTTTGTCTGTTCATTTTTTCAAAATGACAGGTTCTGATAGAGAGTGTGGGTGTCACTTCACTATGTTGAATGATGAAATAGCAAAATCTAATCATCTGGTTGCTTAATCGCTCTTAACCTTTCTCCATTTCTTCCTCATTCTCTTTCTCAGAAAAGAGGCAGTAAGAAGGGTTCAATAGATGTTGAGAAGATCACCTGCGTTGAAACAGTGGCTCCTGAGAAAAATCCTCCCCCTGAAAGACAGATTCCGGTGAGAAGAGACCATTGTTAGAACCAGGCGCAGGGGGTGGGGTGGAGTTCAGAAACTTAGAACACTTCAATTCTCTGTAAATAAACTGGTGATATTGGGCAGTGTGAGACACATAAAGGTCCCTTATACCAATATGCTCTTCACTCCACCACATATTGGTTATGCTGAGTCTCAACGTCTTTTTCCCCAGATGCAGAACAACTCACTTAACTGGAAAACTTGTAACACCAATTTTAAGATGATATCACATCAAGTGTTCAAGCTGATCAGAGATGATTGGTTCTACTCCCTCAGTCACCGGGGGATCAGATTTACAGACTTAAATTAGTCTGCAAGCCAGAACCCTAGGGCTCTGAGTCTTGAGATTCTCACTGCTTCTTCTCTCATTTCCCTGAGGACGTAAAATCTACTGATTTCCTGGTTTTTCTGAATGTCATTTTTTTCTGATGACAAGAGTAAATGCATGTTTATTACAGAGACTTTGCTAAATACAATGAAAGCATATAAAGAAGATAAATTATGCATAATCTCATTAGTCAGCTAAAACAACTATTAACATGCTCATGTACAGACTTACTGATGTTTTTCTCCACTAACAACACATACACTCAGACTAATATATATATTATATATTTAAAACACAGAATCATACTAAACACCTTGTTTTGCCACTTACATTTTCAATTTAACAATATATGAAAAATTTTCCCCAGGACAATAGGTAATCTTTAATAATATGATTTTAATGACTATATAGTGTTCCCTATTGTGGATATATTCTAATTTGTTCAACCAGTCCTCTATTACTAGATATTTAAATTGTTTCCAATTATTTTATATCAGAAATCATGTTGAGGGGAACATTCTTGCATATATCTTTATGTATCTTTGTTATAATGACTTCCTAGGAGTAATATTTTGTTCTTTTCTTAATGAAATCTGTACACTATGGTTATTTTTATAGTTTTATTCTATTTTGTAGAAGTAGAATTTGAATATTACATATTCCCACAACCTGAATATGAGAGTATCTATTCCTCTACATTCTTTTCAACACCAGATAATTTAAATATTTGCTAATTTGAAAGCCAAAACTGATTTAATTTTTAAATATTTAATTGCTGACTTATTTTGTCATTTTTTTTGCTACTCAATTACACATCCCCAGATCATTTATACTTTTTCCATTTGTGGATTGCCTGTTGATTTTTTGGCCCTTTTTTCTATTGAAATATTTACCTTATTCCCAATACTTTTAAAGAGATCTAGATATATTAATTTTATAATATACGCTGAGAGTATTTTTCCAGTTTTTCATTTATCTTTGAATTTTTTTTAAGCCATACTGGGTTTTAAAATCTATGTCATCAAATTAGCTCATCTTCCTCTCAATGGTTCTAACTTAGCATTATATCAGAAAGGCCTTGCCTCTCACAAAATTATATAAATATTCACTTTTTCCTGTTATTCGTAGTTTCATTTCTTTCATAAGCTCTTGAATCCATCGAGAATTTATTCTGGTGTGTGGTGTGAAATGCTGCCTTAACTACTCTCCCTCCTCTGCCAAGATTAGTGGCTAAATGTTTGTTCCAGTATCATTTATTGAGTAACCTCCCTTTCCTCAATAATTTGAGATTTTTTTGAATGAGAGTGTGTTGAATCCTATGGCTATGTGTCCCCACCAGAATATAGGAAGCTATCACTAAGGATTAGCATTGTCCGTGCAGGATAGTCTTGTGGAACCACTGCAAAAGACTCCAGTACCTAAGGAAATACAGAAAAGAGTAATGCATCAACCAATAACTATGATTTTTTCTGTCGTTGCAGAGAAGAGAAGAGTCCAGTGAAACTGGGCAGATCTCAAATATTGAAAGGTTCCCTTACCCCTTCCAGGTGAGGTATTTTCTCTCATCAGCTCACAAGGGGACCTGTAATGTAATCATCAAGGATGGCATAGGCTGAGGGTGTTTGCTTCTCTATTTTCCAGTCAAACATAGTTTCTTTTACTCTTTACACCTCAAAGAGAATCCATAATGGCACTAATTCTATTATGGTGTGTCTTGTCTATGATAGCTGCATTGAGAAAGATGCTGTTTGTTGAGTGAGCATTTCACTTCCTTCTGGTTCTGCCTCTCTATCTAATGGTGGTCATGTGGGTTGAAAACAGAAAAGGGGAGGGAAGGAGTAGTATTAGGAAGTTCAGTGTGGGGAAACCTTATTAGATGTACATATAAACTTAAATTCTATTCAAGTCTGGGATAACTGAAGAGCCACATAGACATCTGTTTGACAGATGCAATGTAAGCCATCATAGAGAGCAAGAGGTTCAGATTCAGTCAATCTCTGATTTGGTTTGCTTGTGTCCTTAGAACTCTGTAGGCTACATACCATGAATAAAGCAGTCTCTGCAACAGTGAAAGCCAGAAAAGGAAGTGGAAAGTCTCAGGGGAGGGGGCTTTCTGTCATGGATTTATGAGCACAGCAAGACTAACAAGCAAAAAGAAAAAATGTAAAAGGATCTTGTTCATGTCCCTGACTATAACAAAGTTTACAAAACCGTAAAGGAAGAGGTGTTTTAGACACAGTTTTTACTACCATTGTTTTTCACTAAGTTGATGTTGTGACTGGCCTGGTGGATAATGGTAAATAGCAGATAATTCAAAATTAATTTACATTTGACTTTAGAATCTACTGCGATGTCTACCAAATCTGTGAGGGTTGAAACCACGTTTTATACGTTTTGTACATCTCCATAACACATAGCACAAAGTCTTGTGCATGTGGAGTGTTCAAAAACTACTGACTGATTTGATGGTGATGCTTAATATATACTTCACTCTTTTTGAAGCAGGTCTGTAGTTCCAAACTTAGTTTATTTTGGCTAATATTGCCTAGGGGGTGCCACTAGGCATTGGGGGGGTGAAATTAGCCATGAGTTAAAATTTTGCTCATATTGATGAAGTTTATAGTTCATATGTACTAATCAAGATTTGTTACATAAATCATTACTTCAATTATCTTCTATGCAGAGTTTAATAAGATCATAAAATATCCTTCATTGGATAAACACAAAGATTATGAACTAATTTTACACACAAATTGAAACACAATTCCGGAGGACCTAGGAGAATTCACAAAGCTAAGAGTTTCTTAATCCTGCATCCTTGGATATGAACTGTTCAGGAATTCTTTGCTTGACACCAGCCCCACTGCTCACTGAAGATCCTGCCTTTTCATATTCCACTGTCATTATACAAGGGCTTCCCTGGTGGCTCAGAGGTTAAAGCATCTGCCTGCAATGTGGGAGACCTGGGGTCGATCCCTGGGTTGGGAAGATCCCCTGGAGAAGGAAATGGCGACCCACTATTGTAGCTTAAGATCAGTTGCTTCAAGCTTTTTATTTTTTTTCTGACTCCTAACTGCTGAAGTCTGTGTGTCCATCGCCTCAGGTTGTATATGATGAAGGGCCTCTCTATGTCTTCTCCCCAACCGAAGACCTGAGGAAGCGTTGGATTCACCAGCTCAAAAATGGTGAGCATTACTTGGAAAAGAAACTAGTTTCCAAAGGAAGGATGGGAGGAGGAAGGAAAGAGAGAAATTGAGAGAGAGGGAGAAAAAGATAGAGAAAGAAAGAAGGAAAGAAAATGGGGACAGAGAGGAAAGGAGAGAGGGAGAAGGAGAGAAGAAAAAAGAATGGATGCAAGAAGGGAGGTGAAAAAAGAAAGGAGGGGAAAGGGAAGGAGGGAGAGAATGAGAAAGGAGAAGGGGGGCAAGAAATATTTCATTTTCTTCAATATTAGTGATACAGTTGACAATAATATTCCTTCATATTTGATGAAAGATCAGGTGCTAGACTAAGACTTTCAACTCAGTTCTACCACTGTCTCTTTAATGCAATTTTGTAATTATAGGCTCCTCCATTTCCCTACTTATGAAAAGGTCCCATTCTTTACACCAATTTACAGTGGTGGTGTGGTATGGCACTCAATGGTTATTTCAATATTTTGAATCATAGATATGAAATATCTGGTTCCCAAAAATTAATATATGATTATGACAGTGCTTAAGGTCAGAGTAAAGACCCTGCTTCCAAGTCTTCTTCTACCACTGATAAGCTGACCTCTGGTAAGTAGGCCAGTAAGCTTCTTTGAGATTCAAGTTCTTTTTCTGAAAGAGAAAGGTGATGATAATAATGATGATGATAATGATGATGTTAATAATGATGATAATAATAATGACATACATGGTACCTACCTCTGGGAGGTAATGTATGTGAAAGCACACGGCAACTGTAAAGCACTGTACAAGAAAACAGTGTACATCTTTTCACTGCTGGTGAATATTTTCCAAAGAGCTATTTTCTGTTCCTTGCTTTGTGAGGACCTCAGTTAACCATAGTTCAGTTTTTCACATAGATGGTATAGTGTGCTCAGATAAACTCGACTGTAAATGCTTACAGCACAGGATGCATGCACACATATTTGTGTGTATATATAGCCACATGTCAAGTGACTGAGAGATTAACTGGTTGAGTTGACATCAGGAAAGGCTGCCTAGAGAAACAGGAAGGATGGCAGACTGATAACAGCATGGTTGGGTTATGCATGACAGCCCTTTGTCTTAATAAACATGTAGATTCTGATATTTGGTGGTTGACTACACCAGCTTTGTTCAGTCCCTTGAATGCAAGTCTGATTGGCCAATACAAAAATCATCAGATCTTTCGAGCCAAAAGAGGAGAAAGAAACAGAGGGGTTATTTACTTAGTTCTTTTTGTGTGCCAGACACTAAGCTAGATATCTTGTAATCATTATCTCATTTAATTCTCACAGCAACCTTCGGCTAAAAACAACTAACACCTAATGAGCATTAACTCTGTACCAGGCTCTATGCCAAGTGCTTCATACATACTAGCACATTTAATCTGCCAATAAGCTTATTTAGTATGTATTATACCCCTAATTACAGATGAGGGAACTGAAGCTCTAAGAGGTTAAGTAAGTTGCTCAAGGGCACATAGCTAGTGAGCGGTGGAGCCTGGGTTCTTCCTACATCCCTAAGTCTGTTTGACACTAAAGCCTAAACTCATTGCAGAGTTTTATGCTGCCTGGTTCTCAAGCCCAGAAATTGCACCTGTAGTTGGCTGCAAGATATTTTAAGAGTAAAGCCATGTGGACACTACAAATAGGCAATATCTTGTACCATGTAGTTCAGTTCCTGTCATGTTTTGAAGAGGTCACCTTTAGCCTTGAGGGTACAAAATGAGCAAAGACTTCAGTAATGCTTATTATGATCCAAGATCTTAAGTCCTTTATGTACGTTAACTGATTTCTTCTTCCTATCAGCTACATGAGGCAGTTAATTTCACCATCCCCATTTTAGAGACAAAAAAAAAGAAAAAAACAACCCAGAGATATAGGAGGTTAAGTAACTGGCCCAAAGGCACTCAGTTAGTAAGTGGCATGGCCAGGCTTTGAACTCAAGCTCCAAAGTCTGTGCTCTAAACCAAGATACCACCTACAAGGCAGAGAAATACATGCAGAGGCTAAGCTGGAGTTCCAGAGGGTATATATATTTGTACTTCTTTGGTTCTCTCCATAGTACTTTGTACATTGCCTTGCACAAGAAGGCAACCAACGAATAGATGTGTTAAATGATTTTCCTGCAGAACAACCACCACCAGCTTGGGATCCACACTGATGGACAGCTAGGATTTAGTTTGGAAATAGGGGAAGGTGGGACATTCTAGATGAATGAGAACCAAAAGGGAAAAAATGTGGTATGTATAAGTTAGTAATTCCATTAACACTTCAAACACCAATTTCAAAACCAGTTGTAGGTTAGCTCAAAAATATATAGAGTGCCCACTATATTCAATTTATGAGTAATGACTGAGGATAAGACTATTCAATATGTAAATGTGTCTTATTGACTCTGATATTAACCTCACTATGTTGATTATGCCCTGCTATTAAAGTTTCATAGGTAAGTAAAATTTCAACAGTAAAAACAAAACCAAAACAAAGAGAAACCACTACTACTTCAGTTGGTTCACTGGTTCAATTTTGCTTCCTCTTCCCTTGTGTTTTACTGAAAGCATTTTTCTCTCATTTACTCCAGAATCTACTTGGGCTGACAAGCCCCAAAGTAGCTGCCTTGCAACAAACACCACAGTTGTTGGGAGATTTAGATGCAATTCTAAAGATCTCAGAACAGCCCCAGATGCTGACAATGCCAATAGTGAGATACTCTAGAAGCTGTAAAATCCCACTCTGGTGATGTTATTCCACTCTGGAGTAAAATGCACCACTTGCAAATCACTAACATGAGAAGGGGGCCTCATGGTATACAGGCTACCTCTGTAGCAGTATTGGCTGTGAAGAGGCACGAGGGAGCCTTCTGAGGTGCTGGATCTGAGTGGTGGTTAAATGGTTTTACACAAATGTGGCTAGCTGGATACCTCAGATTGCACGTTTTATTATATATTAGCTATATCTCAGTTTATATATTTATATGTAAGCTATACCTCAAGGGCTTCCCTGGTGGCTTGGATGTAAAAAAAAAAAAAAAAAAAAAAAGCTGCCTGCAGTGCAGGAGACCTGGGTTCTACCTCTGGGTGGGGAAGATCCCCTGGAGTAGGAAATGGAACCCACTCCAGTATCTTGCCTGGAAAATCCCATGGACAGAGAAGCCTGGCAGACTACATGGAGGTGCAAAGAGTTGGACATGACAGAGCTACTAACACATTCACATTCATACCTCAATTTAAAAAGTAGGATGTCGGATATCTCATATTGAACTGTCATCTCTTTCCAGTGGTACTTTTCATGCAAACCTTGTATCCTTGAGCCCTGAGCTCTCTCCTTCCATTTCCTTGAACATGGCAGTGGGCACTTCAGTATTACAGCACCACAGACACTTGTCTTCACTTGGTCAAGCTCAGTAGAGCCTATCCTAACTGTAGCTTCAAAAATGAGCAAAAGACCTGACCTCACCAAAACGAAGGAGTGGCATTTGTGAAACTCCAATGATGTATATGGAGAGTAATCAATCACTCATGCCCTAAACAGAATTTGAGCCATTATCCTGACAAAAATGGATATGAGAGATCAGTCCATGATATACTTGGAATGTGCATCAACCATTAGTGCTTCCTGGCCCCATGCACTGGTGAAGTAAGCAGTTTTCTCCCAGTCCTCCCACTTGGATGCTGTCATAATCAGCTTGGGATACCACAACAAAATATCATAGATCAAGTGATTTAAACAACATTTATTTATTTCTCACAGTTTTGGAAGCTGGGGAGTCCAAGACCAAGGTGTTGGCCAGTTTTGTTGCTGATGAGAACTTTCTACCTGGCTTGCTCACTTTTCTCACTGGTTCTCATATGGCAGAGAGAAAGAATCTCTCTCCAGTCTCTTCTTATAAGGGTACTAATCTCATCTTGGTGGCTCAGACGGTAAAGCGTCTGCCTGCAATGCGGGAGACCGGGTTCGATCCCTGGGTCCGGAAGATCCCCTGGAGAAGGAAATGGCAACCCACTCCAGTATTCTTGCCTGGAAAATCCCATGGATGGAACCTGGTAAGCTATAGTCCATGAGGTCGCAAAGAGTCAGACACGACTGAGCGACTTCACTTCTTCACTTCACATCATTCTCATCTTGAGGT
>SJXQ01009662.1:115216-143657 GCA_006408695.1 Aepyceros melampus | reverse complement strand
CGTATGTGAATCTGGAGCCATCCCTGTGGGTGAAAAGTAGGCATCTGGATCAGAGCATGGCTCTTTTCTCTTTGACAAATGACTCAGGTCACAAAGAAAGTGTGGAGAAAGGGAGACCCCTAAGAGCCGTTTCCCTTCTCTCTCCTGTGCTGGGCAGGATTGAGGGTAACTGACTCTGCCGTTCCCTCCCAACTAGCACATCCTCACTCTGCTAGTTAAGTATTTCAGATAGGCACTTTCTCCACAGCCTGCTAACATAGTAGTCATGAGACTGGAATAACAGAGAATCTCTTTGAAACTCTTAAAACTACAGATGACTGGGCCTTACCTCCAGAGATTCTGACTAGGTATGTCTAGAGGGGGCCTCAGGTATGTCTTTTTAAACTTCCCAGGAAATTCTGATACTCAGTTAGGTTTGAGAATCACAGATCCAAAGGAATAAGAAGTTGATGACTTTTGGGTTCTGACGGATTGAGACTTTTCTTGCATGAATATATCCTGAATCACTAAATACCTCAGGGGCTTATGGACCATGGCTGTCACAAAAGGCCGTAGTCTGAAGGCCAGATGGTTGTAATAAGAGGTCCCAGGTGCTTAGGATGCCTGCCCCGTGAAGCAGCTCCTGCTCTTGACATGTTCATTCCTTTGTTAACTTTGGCTTTAGGATGGTAGAAACAAGTGGTTGAAACCAAACAAAAATGATCACAGCTTATAGGATTTCAGTTCAGTCAACCCACTTAAATTTGTTAAGAATGCGTTGGTGTAATGAATTTGGCTTTACTTTCAATCAGTGTTTGTGAGAATAATTTTCAAAATTTCCTCACCACATTAATGACCTTATTTACTAAAGATTTAAAGTGCACAAGGACTTTATGGAATACTTCTATTTCTCTCTCTCTCTCTTTGGGTAATCCACAGGGTATGCTACTGGGAACACAGTATAAACTTCATAAACATTTGCTGTTTACTCATTGTGTTTCCCTTGAATTCTGGACTCTAGCCCACTATAACACTCCATTTTTTTCTTTGGTTTTAGAAAGCAGATGAACGTCCCACTTTCAAAATTCTTCTGAGCAACATTCTAGATGTCATGGATGAAGAGTCCTGAGCTCATCAATAAGCTTCTTGGTTATACTCCTCTCCTCCACAATCTCAATTTCACTTTCTCTGAGAAATCCCAGGCCCTTTGTGCCCTTGCTGAATACACAAAGGCCCCTCTCCACATATTGGAATGCCTTTCTATCTCTTCCCTGGGATACTATTAATACCTTCTGAGCAAAGGCCAAGGAATTTTTGTGCCTGGTATTTTCCCCAGAGAGGAAATTTCCCAAAAGTATTAAAACAGACTGAATGTGGGATTGAATCATTTGGAGGGAGGGAGGGATGTAAATAGCCTCACAATGGGGGTCCGACAGCTCTTTGGGTAGGCAATAGAACTAAGGGGGGGGTAGAGGGTAGAACTTGGCAAGAATAAAATGGTGTCATAAAAATGGAAGGGGAGGGTGTTTTGATAAAATAAAATTACTGGAAAGCATGAAGGTTTCTTGCTATTTCGATTAATCATACAGCGTCCCTGAAGCGCCCTATCTCAGTGTTCCGGGAAACTGCTGTGTGGGATTGGTTTGTCACATTTCTACTTTCAGAATTCCATGGGATTCTCCACATTTAATCCTTCTGTGTTAGTCGCTCAGTTGTATCTGATTCTTTGCGATAGGAGGGACTGTAGCTCCAGGTTCCTCTGCCCCTGGAATTCTCCAGGCAAGAATACTGGAGTGGGTTGCCGTTCCCTTCTCCAGGGGAGCTTATCCACCCAGGGATGGAACCCAGGTCTCCTGCACTGCAGGCAGATTCTTCACCATCTGAGCCATCAGGGAAGCCCCTTTAGGCCCTCTGGCTCTTGGTAGATTCTGCTTCTGAATCAGGTAGTGGTGGTGGTGGTGGTTTTGTTGCTAAGTCGTGTTCAACTCTTGCGACCCCACGGACTATCGCCCGCCAGGCTCTTCAGTCCATGAAATTTTCCAGGTAAGAATACTGCAGTGGGTTGCCATTTCCTACTCCAGGGGATCTTCCTGACCCAGGGATCAAACCCGCGTCTCCTGCCTTGTAGATGGACCGTTGTATTGCAGGGTGACGCTTTACCGCTGAGCCCCCAGGAAAGCATCTGAATCACAGACAGCGATCACAAACCAGAGCTACACCCTGGCATGCGGTAGGCATTAGCTATCATCGGAATAAATCTGACAGGTGAAGACAAAATCTGCCAGCGCCACTTTTTGCTACGTCAGGCGGGGTAAATTCCATTAAAGAACTAGAGCCAGGGGCCCACGACAGCAAAGTTACGAGCCCAGCAGTCCCTGCCGAGCACCAGCGCGGCAGCGGGGAAAGCGTGGGTCAATCTGAAACCGGACTGGGGCGGGGCTGTTGGGCCGGTCGGGAACGGGCCACATGGTCCGAAGTAACTTCCTTTTTTTAACCTTCTTTTGAAACGTCTCGACAGCGCCACGGAGCTGGGCGGACAGGCCTGAGACCTCCGGTGGCAGACACGGCGCCGCCGCAGGGTCGCGTACGGGGCGGAGCGAGGCGCGTGGACAGCGGGAAGGCGAGCCCAGCACCCGAGCCGGGGTGCGGGCGGGGGCAGGCCCCCGCACAGGGCCCCGCGCCCGCGCAGTGCGCTCGCGGGGCGGTCCCAGAGGCAGCGGGTTGTGGTTCCGGTTCCGCCGCGGAGACACGTGAAGGTCGGTGAGTTGGTGTGGAGTTCGTCTCCGCACGCGTGACCGCGCTGGGATGGATTCCTCCTCGTCCTCCTCCGCGGCCGGTTTGGGCTCGGTAGACCCGCAGCTGCAGCATTTCATTGAGGTGGAGACTCAGAAGCAGCGCTTCCAGCAGCTGGTGCACCAGATGACGGAACTTTGTTGGGTGAGGAGCCTGGGGCTGGGACCTGGCCACGGTACCTACTTGCCTGTCCTTGCCTCGCGCAACTCACCCCGACGTCTAGAATTCGGGGAAGGGACAGGACCCGGCAGAACCCCTTGGTTTCCTTAGGTTGCTCAGGCCAAGCCGGGAGGGGAAAAGGGTGACTCCGCTTCTCAGGGGGGGTGTCCCTCTGGACCTCTGCTTTGTTAGTGCAGAGGCTTGGGTATTGTAGAAGACTTACGCTGTTTTCTCAAGCAGAACTTTAGGCATTCAAGGTTGAAGCTACCTAGTGCTGGTCACCAGACTGAGGAGCGCCCCCACTATTGGTATTTAATGTTTGCCCACCTGAGTCCCAGAGAATCAGTGACTCTCCCGTCCCTGGACTCCTCAGAGTTTGCCTTGATTACTTAGTTGCTCTAACCGTCCCTGCTGAGGAGTGGCTCTAACACACGAACCAAAAAAGTGGAGTAATCTCTACCAACATACACACTTTTTTGCCTTCTTGTTGGATTGTTGTGTAATACCAAGCCGTTTCAGGTCTGAAGGTTGAGGAACTGTGTATGTCCTGTTAGGGGACTTTGGCAAAAGGGTAGAAGGCATTTATTTGCAGCTTGGAATCAAAGTGTTCTCTGGCTGCCAAGGACAGCATAACTACTCTGCCCTGACATACAAAATTCACAGAATTCAGAAGCCAAGGATAAATTTCCTTGGAAGTGGAAAGACTGAGGCTTGTGTACACAACAGAATAATGAACGAAATTCATTTGAATTATAAACTTCTGGTATCGCTGGACTCTGACCCTCAACAAATGATTGCTTAGCTCCCATCTGCCTTGGACTAGAGCAGTTTGATTCTTTTAAATATCTGGTTCGTTACATTTGGACCAGGGGGTGGTGTGGTTAAAGACTCCTTTAGGAATCTGAAAGCAGTGGGCACTTTAGGAAAACTCATACAATTTTCCATTCGTCTTGAGAGAGACGATTCAAGAGCCTCTGGCTTAAGTAGATATTATAGAATCTTCAGTCATAAATACTTTTTTTCCCCTTTGGTAGCTTTTATGGTGTCTTGCTTCAATGATCTATCCTTTCACCCATTTATCCTGCAGTTAGTTTAAAGGCACTTAATGCAAGCAGCATTGTAGAGTTGTAACCAA
This sequence comes from Aepyceros melampus, assembly GCA_006408695.1. Taxonomy (NCBI): domain Eukaryota; kingdom Metazoa; phylum Chordata; class Mammalia; order Artiodactyla; family Bovidae; genus Aepyceros; species Aepyceros melampus. The sequence goes on along the minus strand of SJXQ01009662.1, from coordinate 139,591 downwards.
ATTCAGCAAAGGGTTAACTTCCCTAGTATTTTCCTTGCATTTTGTCATTTGTCTTGCTCTGTAATATCTCAGCACCATCATTTTCTGATCTATTATCTCTGTGCCACAGCTTCCCTCTTTGTAAAATGAAGATTAATAATAAACAGAATCTGTTCCAAAGGGTTGCTGTGAGATTTAAAGCTGTGGAAAACTGCCACACAGTAAACTGCTGAATGTGAACTGTGATTAACATATCAGATACTGTTTTTAGGTGAAGTTTTTCCTCTAAGCAACAAGAAGCTCCACCTCCTTCTTTTTTTTTGCCAAGTTCCCTTTGTGATTCTGTATCTTGTCCTGAGCAGGAAAAGTGCATGGACAAGCCTGGGCCAAAGTTGGACAGTCGGGCTGAGGCCTGTTTTGTGAACTGCGTTGAGCGCTTCATTGACACAAGCCAATTCATCTTGAATCGACTGGAACAGACGCAGAAATCCAAGCCAGTCTTCTCAGAAAGCCTTTCTGACTGACCTCAGCATTACCTCTTTGGAAAAGGAAGGTAGTTCAAGAGATGAAGAGCAGTTGATGGGATAGTTGAAGAAAAGGCTCTGGGGGAATTGGCCCCCACTTTTGTCACTCTTGGGACATCCTGTCATCTGAGAATGAACAAAGACCAATTTTTGATGTGGGGGATTTGAGGGTCAGATGCATTTGGGGTTGTGTTTTTTTAATGCTAATCTTGTGAAACAATTGACAGATGAATGAAAAACTCTACTAGATGCATATTACTGTTGTGGGATGATGCTTTTCTTGTAGTCCCATTAACTGCTTCCTATAATTTTAATAGTGGAATTGCTCTATAATTTGATACTGGGACCAGATAGGTGGTAATCTGCTATTTGTGTGGATTCATTTCAGATTTTTGGGGAGATCAGTATACATCTTTGTGTCTTTCAGAAATGGCAGCAGTGGGGGAAGAGTAATTTGGTACTCAGCTGTAGGCCTCCTTATCTAGTGTTTAATTATCAGTGCTGGAAAAAATATATTTCAACTTTCTAGATTCTCTGCCTCCCTTACACCATGATTCACTTAAATATCTATATGACATATGATCTCGAGCTAGTACAGGTTGCCAGAGTCTAGAGACCTTTAGTTAAAGGAATCTAGCCAGTGAACGTAATTTTCATACTAAACTGCTACAAGGAAGAAGTTAACTTACCCGTGTATCAGGGTTCAAAAAAATTTAATGATGTGCCTCAATGAAAAAAATTAAGATTTGGGCCAGTCAGAAACTAACAGCAGTATCAGGTTGAGGTGCATGCCTAATGTAAATCAGTGTAGTTTCCATTTACTGCGTCTTTTAATGACTGAAATAAAAGCTACAAGATTCAAGTCTGTGACTGAGAAGGCTTTCTATTCGGATTATCACCTGCACCCTGGAGAGATTTGGTTCCAAGTGGGCTGGTTCCAAGGCTGAAATGTAGTCAGCCTGGGTACCTGTTCTGTGCAAGTTATGGCACAGTATTACAGCGACCCCTGACCTTTCTGAGAGAAAGGAGGACTTTGAAATGAGATGGAGGGGAAGGAGTTCCCTGAGTGTAGTGGAAGAGATTCTCGAGACTGGATCCCATTCCTCTTACTTCACATCCTAGTGGAATGGAATGTAGACCTAAATTGGAGCTCTTTGTTGCGAGCCTCTAGTGCCAATCTATGAAGATTGGGAAATACACATTTCTAGAAGCCTCTAGTCCCTGCTTAACTTCCCACCATATAGGCACTACAAGGAAAGTTTAAAAACTCTAGAAAACACAATAAAATAAACATTTAAGTACTTACTCTGCCACATACCAGGATGTCAGCAGTGCTCAGAAATAGTCCCTGCCTTCATGTAGCTTCTGGTTTAGTGAGGGGAGACAGGCCACAAACACATCCACGTGTCAATATAAGGAGTGCCATGCAGAAGAAGCAGAGTAAGGGTGTCAAGGAATGTTTGTGGGGCATTGTTATTTTAGCTAAAGATGGTAGGAGAAGGCCTCCTGGGGGAGGTGACCTTTCAGCAGAGACCTGAAAGAACTAAGTAACTAAGCCATGTAGGTATCTGAGAGAAGAACATTTCAGGTAAGGGTGATGCCAAGTCCAGAGGCCCTAAGGAGGGAACACCAGTGTAGCAGAACAATCTGAAAGTCAGTGTGGCTGAAGGTAAAGTGAGTGAGGAGGATAGTAAGAAATGCGTCAGAGACTGATGAAGATGGAGCCTGGGGACGGGCACTGATCTTTTTGTTTTTGTTCAGTCACTAAGTTGTGATTCTGTGTAACCCCATGGACTGCAGCATGCCAGGCCTCCCTATCCCTCACTGTCTCCTGGAATTTGCCCAAGTTCATGTCTGTGTCCCACTAGAGGAAGGAATGGCAAACCACTCCAGTATTCTTGCCTGAAGAATTCCATGGACAGAGGAGCCTGGTGGGCTACCATCCATGGGTCAAAAGAGTTGGACACGACTGAACAACTACCATACACAAGTAGTTTTTTTTACTGTATAATTTCTTACTTTACTGTATCAATATTTCTTATTGTTCATTACCTTTGGACACAAACCGATTTGTCTGTTGTTGCAAAGTAGTATTGCTTGCTCAGCTAACATACACAGTAAGAAAGTGGGTCTGTCAGATTCAGGCAGTACACTTGAGCACCAGGTATATGTTCGCTGCTGCTAGACACAGGGGGAAAGAAAAAGTAGACCATTTGCCCACATCCTCTTGGAGGTTAAGTCCCAGAGCAACAATTTGAGCTCTTGTTTGTCAGTCTCAGAAATTTATTTCAAAACCTTGATAGAAAGCGTACGGTCAGCCCTAATGACATTCAAAGTCCTCATTTCAAATATTGAGGGTAGAAAATTCAAACCTCAACTGTAAAACAAGAGGACTGGATTAGTAGACTTTTCTTGAAAAGGAAAAGGAATCTAAGATATAAAAGAGAAACACAAAGCTGCTCTGGTGGTGGGGGTATCTGGAGGCCTTCTTGTCTCCTCCCCCTCCCTGTGCAGCAGCTCCCCCTGGTGACTAAGGCACTGTCTCTAGGGTCTACCCAAGCATACTGTGAAAACTGGAACCATACCATCCCTAAGGCCCTTGCACATGAATGAGCATCAGGGATAACTGATACACGGAAATCAAGCAAGAACTTGGTATTTATGCTAACAAATCACGAGGAGTGTGAATTAAAAAAAAATTCAGTAAACCCCATGTAAAATAGCCTTTACATGGAAGCAGGCGATGGCCCTTTTTTAACCAGTTTTCCCTTAGTACAAAATTTTGGCCTAGGGAGACTTTAATTCAGTCCTCCCAGTAGGGCTTCTTTTAAGATTCCTTATTCTCTCAGCCTCATTTTTCTGTTGTTGGCATTTTGCTGGACTCAAAAGAGATTGGTGGGGAAAAAAGTCTGGTAACTCTTTCATTCCATGGAGGAGTCAGGGTATTGTTTAGATTTATTGATCATAGACAATAGGGGCTTCCCTGGTGGCTCAAATGGTAAAGAACCTGCTGTAATGCAGGAGACCTGGGTTCGACCCCTGGGTCAGGAAGATCCCCCTGGAGAAGGGAATGGCAACTCACTACAGTATTCTTGCCTGGGAAATCCCATGGAGAGAGGATATAGTCCATGGGGTCACAAAAGAGTTGGACACAACTGAGTGACTTTCACTTCATTCACAAAAGACAACAGGTATGGACCAAAAGGAATATCTTAAAAGATATAGAGGGAAAACAGCCAAGAGCTGTGGAAAGGAAGCCACAGGAGTTACCACTAAAGTTGTGGAGGGCCATAGGCTGCCATTTCTTGAAAAGAGGTCATGACAGCAGTAGGGAAAAGGAGGAGAAATATCAATAACCTCAGATATGCAGATGACACCACCCTTATGGCAGAGAGTGAAGAGGAGCTAAAGAGCCGCTTGATGAAAGTGAAAGAGGAGAGGGGAAAAGTTGGCTTAAAGCTCAACATTCAGAAAATGAAGATCATGGCATCCAGTCCCATCACTTCATGGGAAATAGACAGGGAAACAGTGGAAGCAGTGTCAGACTTTATTTTTCTGGGCTCCAAAATCACTGCAGATGGTGACTGCAGCCATGAAATTAAAAGACGCTTACTCCTTGGAAGAAAAGTTATGACCAACCTAGATAGCATATTCAAAAGCAGAGATATTACTTTGCCGACTAAGGTCCGTCTAGTCAAGGCTATGGTTTTTCCTGTGGTCATGTATGGATGTGAGAGTTGGACTGTGAAGAAGGCTGAGCGCTGAAGAATTGATGCTTTTAAACTGTGGTGTTGGAGAAGACTCTTGAGAGTCCCTTGGACTGCAAGGAGATCCAACCAGTCCATTCTGAAGGAGATCGGCCCTGGGATTTNAAGGTCCGTCTAGTCAAGGCTATGGTTTTTCCTGTGGTCATGTATGGATGTGAGAGTTGGACTGTGAAGAAGGCTGAGCGCTGAAGAATTGATGCTTTTAAACTGTGGTGTTGGAGAAGACTCTTGAGAGTCCCTTGGACTGCAAGGAGATCCAACCAGTCCATTCTGAAGGAGATCGGCCCTGGGATTTCTTTGGAAGGAATGATGCTAAAGCTGAAGCTCCAGTACTTTGGCCACCTCATGCGAAGAGTTGATTCATTGGAAAAGACCCTGATGCTGGGAGGGATTGGGGGCAGGAGGAGAAGGGGATGACAGAGGATGAGATGGCTGGATGGCATCACGGACTCGATGGACGTGGTCTGAGTGAACTCTGGGAGTTGGTGATGGACAGGGAGGCCTGGTGTGCTGTGATTCATGGGGTCGCGAAAGAGTCGGACACGACTGAGCGACTGAACTGACTGACTGCCTGACTGACATGGAATGACTGCATAGGTACTGAAAATACCCAAGGCCCTGCTCAGATAGTTTATCTGAATGCTTATACAAAGCACAAGACAAATAGTATCCAGCCAGGGCTGGTTTTGTGATTGGCTGGCCTAAAAGAAAGGATCGCAAAGAGTCAGACATGACTGAGTGACTTTCACTTCAAGGCAATGTCCAAACTTGATACCTGACATAGAAAGTGAGCCAACAGAAGAGCAGGTTAGAATACGCAGCAGGAGGCTACTGTGGCCATCCTGAGGTTCCACTATGAAGCAAGCAAGTAGAACTGATCACTAAACACAGGGCAGAAAAAGATGAGTCCTGCAGTCTGCAGTAAAAGAATTACTGTTGTTAGCATTTGTATAAGAAATGCTAAAGCAATTTGACAATTAAATCATTACCTTCTTAACACCCTAACAAGTGAGCAGCATTTGAGCAATTAGCTGTTTAATGTATGAATTAAAATTAGTGTATCTAGAGCTATGTCTTCGGAGAAGGCGATGGCACCCCACTCCAGTACTCTTGCCTGGAAAATCCCATGGACAGAGGAGCCTGGTAGCCTGCAGTCCATGGGGTCGCTTAAGAGTCCGGCATAGCTGAGCGATTTCACTTTCACTTTTCACTTTCATGCATTGGAGAAGGAAATGGCAACCCACTCAGTATTCTTGCCTTGAGAATCCCAGGGACGGGGGAGCCTGGTGGGCTGCCGTCTATGGGGTCGCACAGAGTCGGACACGACTGAAGCAACTTAGCAGCAGCAGCAGCAGCAGCAGCAGAGCTATGTCTTGGAAAAATCACTCACAAAGGAAAGCCTGTACAATATAATTATGCTACACAGAAATGCATAGAAGGGACAATTAGGATATGGCAAATCAGGATTCAGATGTACTGACCAGGAATTCCAGATGAACAAAAGGGACAACAGGATTTTGAGATGCACTTGCAGTATAATAATAATAATAGCTATGCTTTATTGAAGTTATGCATACTATTTGCCACACATTGTACTAAGTATTTTATATTGGATCATCTTTTAAAAACAATTCTGAGTGAGACGATCTATTGTACTCATTTTACAGATGGAAAAGCTGAAGTTTGGAGAAATTAACTTATTGAAGGTTACACAGTTAGTTGGTTGTAGGGCTAGGATTTGAACCCAGGTAGTTTGCCTCGAGCTCATAGTCTGAAATACTATACTAAGCCACCTCCTAAAGTGTTAAAGATAACATGTTCCTCTAGATGATGGGGCCAGAATGCTGAGAACATTTCATTCTAGAAATAGCATGGAAGAGTGGAAAGAGCCTAAGGTTCAAATCTTACCTTGCCCAGTACCTGTGTCCCATTGAGGAAGTCACTTAACCTTGGATCCTCAGTTTCTTTGTTAAAAAAAAATTAGATGGTAATGCCTGCTTACAGGGTTGAAAAATGAGATTACATGTAAAGCGCTTGACACACAGTAGATACTTTAATGGAGCTATTTATTATTCAGAACTGAGCATCTTTTTACAATTTTAGTTATTTTTTTATTTTTTGGCTGTGGTGAGTGGCATGCAGGATCTTAGCTTCCCAACCAGGGATGGAACCTGAGCTCCCTGCATTCAGTTCAGTTCAGTCGCTCAGTCTTGTCTGACTCTGCGACCTCATGAATCGCAGGACACCAGGCCTCCCTGTCCATCACCACTCCCGGAGTTCACTCAGACTCACGCCCATCGAGTCCGTGATGCCATCAAGCCATCTCATCCTCTGCTGTCCCTTTCTCCTCCTGCCCCCAATCCCTCCAGGCATCAGGGTCTTTTCCAATGAGTCAACTCTTCGCATGAGGTGGCCAAAGTATTGGAGCTTCAGCTTTAGCCTCATTCCTTCCAAAGAAATCCCAGGGCTGATCTCCTTCAGAATGGACTGGTTGGATCTCCTTGCTGTCCAAGGGACTCTCAAGAGTCTTCTCCAACAGCACAGTTCAAAAGCATCAATTCTTCGGCGCTCAGCCTTCTTCACAGTCCAACTCTCAATCCATACATGACCACAGGAAAAACCATAGCATTGACTAGACGGACCTTAGTTGGCAAAGTAATATCTCTGCTTTTGAATATGCTATCTAGGTTGGTCCTAGGAGAAGGAAATGGCAACCCACTCCAGTGTTCTTGCCTGGAGAATCCCAGGGACAGGGGAGCCTGGTGGGCTGCCGCCTCTGGGGTCGCACAGAGTCGGACACGACTGAGCAGCAGCAGCAGGTTGGTCATAACTTTTCTTCCAAGGAGTAAGCGTCTTTTAATTTCATGGCTGCAAGTCACTATCTGCAGTGATATTTGAGCCCAGAAAAATAAAAATTTTAAGCCACTGGACCGCCAGGGAAATCCCAGAACTGAGCATATTTGATAACCCTAGAAGAGTTGTTTTCTGGGAAAAAAAGAGAAAAGCAAGGTGTCACATCGTGAAGCTAACTGATGAAGTGATAGAGCTAAAGGAGACTGTAATGTTAAGTTTGAGTTTTATCTTGCAACCATTGGATAGCTGTTGGAAAATTTTAAAGTGGAATAATATGATATTTGTGCTTGTTTCATGACAGACGTACTAAATACATGGTATTAAAAGTTTCAAACAGTATAGAATTGCTTAGAATAAATGAAAACCTTCCCCTTACCCTCTTATATACATTTAGAAAGATCATTTTCGCAGCTCTATGGTAGTTGGATTAAGACTGGAGAATAGTAAGTGTATTTATTTTGCTAGTTCAGGCAAGAGGCTGGAGGATTGAATTCAGAGTGAAAGTGGGGATGGACAGGAGGGGACATTTTAGAAATATGACAGAGCTGTGAGAAGAGAAAACTGGAATAAAGTAGAGAGCGTGATAGGGAAAGAGGTAGAGGATAGAACAATGTGCCAATGAGATGATGCCTTGGGATTCAAAGGGGTGCAAAAGTGACTGGGAAGAGAGGAAGGTAACAGAACTTACCCTGTTGAACAGGCTACAGAAAGCAAGTTATACAAATGGTCATTTTCAGTGTCTGGGTAACCCATGGAATTTCTCTCTGCCCTCAAATTTAAGGGACAAGTAAACTTTTCAAAGGAAAAGTTAGAAGCAAGCTAAGAGGAAAGAACATACCAGTTGAGTTTTAACTCTGTATTCTGATAAGGTAAGGAAGGATGAGTAGAAATACAACAAGGAAAAAGAAAAAGAAGAGGTTGAGAAGGCAGCCGTACAGGCATCCCTCCAGGGGTATTGGTTCCAGGACACACACGCCCCCACCCCTGCAGAAAGTAAAATCTCCAGGTGTTCAAGTCGCTTATAGAAAATGTAGTATTTGCATATCATTTACACACATCTTCCTATATACTTTAAATCATCTCTAGATAATGTATAATGCACAATACAAGGTAAGGTGAAGTTGCTCAGTCGTGTCCGACTCTTTGCGACCCCATGGACTGAAGCCCACCAGGCTCCTCAGTCCATGGAATTTTCCAGGCAAGAGTACTGGAGTGGGTTGCCATTTCCTTCTCCAGAGGATCTTCCCAACCCAGGGATCGAACCCAGGTCTCCCGCACTGCAGGCAGACACTTTAACCTCTGAGCCACCAGGGGAAGCTTACAAGGTAAATAATTGACAAAATGCAGGAAATTAAAAGTTTTGCTTTTTGGAACTTGTTGGATTTTTTCCCAAATATTTTCAATCTGCAGTTGGTTAAAATCCACAGAAGCAGAAACTGTGGACACAGAGGGCCTGCTGTAAACTGTACTTCAGACCTGGGGTTTCCCAGGTGGTTCAGTGTTAAAGAAATAATCTGCCAATGCAGGAGACGTGGGGTCAATCCCTAGGTTGGAAGATCCCCTGGAGCAGGAAATGGCAACCCATGCCAGTATTCTTGCCTGGAGAGTCCCATGGACAGAGTGTGGAGGGCTACAGTCCATGGGGTTGCAAAGAGTCGGACACGACTTAGTGACTAACAACAACAAACTTCAGACCTATAGTTATTTCCTTATAGCTTAAACCATTTGCTGCGTAACATGACTGACCTGTACACTAAAACAGTATTGTTCAAATTAAAAGTCTCAGGTGGTCATGATATTGCTGGATGTACCTTGACACTACAAAAGAAACATCAGCATGGCCTAGTTGCTTTTCTGAACACCTATCCAGCATTGTTTGGCTGCATACACCACCAGGTCGAAAGAGTTGATCCCTTCTTTTCAAGCATTTTTTTTCCGTTCCCTCAGGCAGATCCCAGGGATGCTTTATTTTCTTTTTTTTTTTCTTAAAACTGCTAACACTTTGAGGTTCTTTTCCCCATCAGATTAGTTATTATTACTATTTCACCCCATTCTCCATAAGACAAGCATATCTTAAGGGTTTTCTTATAGATATTAAGAGTTTTGCTTTGAATTACCGTGGGAGAATAGCCATGGGACAACACACAGAATAAATATGGGTAATTGCAAAGGTTCAGAATTTTACAAGATTTTAACAGTCAACTCTGATTCATATTCTCTTCCTTACTGATAAGGTGATTAACAAGATCTCTCTCAGTCATTATTCTTTAGTGGGCTTCCCCAGTTCACACAAAACTCACAAGCCAAAAAACAAAAGATTATTAATTTTGTCTACATAAAGAAATACCTGAACAGCAAAAGCTTCCATAAGCAAAGTTAACAGGAAAACAAATGGGGAACACATATTTGAAAATTTTCAACAAAGGACTAAGTTACTTATTATATAAAGGGCTCCTTTTCTGGTCGTGCAGATGGTAAAGATCTGCCTGCAACATGGGAGACCTGGGTTCGATCCCTGGGTTGGGAAGATCCCCTGGAGGAGGGCATGACAACCCACTCCAGTATTCTTGCCTGGAGAATGCCATGGACAGAGGAGCCTGGCAGGCTATAGTCTGTGGGGTCACAAAGAATCAGGCATGACTGAACGATTAACACTACTAAATCTATTCCAGAAGTCTGACTTCTAAGAGTTCATCCTACAGATATACTTACATGTACAAGATGAGGAACCACTTTATATATTGATATGGAATGAGCTCCAATACATATTGTTAAATTAAAGCAGCAAGATTCAAGTCACAATATGCTGCAATTTGTGCAAAAGGAGGGATTAAAATAGATGCACACATTTGTTTGAATAAGCATAAATTATCTCTTAAAAGTGAAAGTGTTAGTCACTCGGTCATGTCTGACTCTTTGCAACCGCTTTGTAGCCCATCAGGTTCCTCTGTCCATGGTATTTCCCAGGCAGGAATAATGCAGTGGGTAGTCATTCCCTTCTTCAGAGGATCTTCCTGACCCAGAGATCGAACTCAGGTCTCCTGCATTGCAGGCAGATTGTTTACTGTATCAGGCACCAGGGAAGAAGGATATTGTTAACATGTTTTAACATTGTTTGTGGGCGAGGAACCAGGTGGTTAGAAGGTAGGAGTGACAGGGAGACTTTTTACTATTTATCTTTTCTCTGTGTCTTTTGAATTTTGAATCATGTGACTATATTCTCTATTAAAAATAAATATTATTTTAAAAATAAAATTTCTCCCCACGTCAGAATTCTGAAATGTATACTAAGAAGCAGAGAGGTGATAGAAACAACTTCTAGGAATAAAAGTCCTATATCAGCTACAACAATTTCAGATGCCCATTAGTTACAAATGGATTATTTATGTATCTAAAGACATCAAATAGGGATGGGATAAGGGTGGGGTGAGTAAGACATTCACCTTGTGTGCAAAATTTAAAGGGATGCCAAAAAACTCAGTGATCAGGATAAATATTTTAATTAATAGTTTAAAAATTAGTGCAAAAATCCATGATGAACAAAAATGTAAAAAATTTAAATAAAGACAATGCCATACCAAGCCATACTGGACTGTGAGGAAAACGGGAAAATGTGGACCCCATGTACATGTTTTTGTGTGTTCTTGAATGATTAATTTTTTTCCAAAAAAATAAAGCAGTTGGAAAAATTGAAAAGTAGATACATTAAACACAGCATTGTTTAAATAGCTTATCTACACTGAAAGCTGAATTAAATTTTACTTTCCTGACTTTAATAGAAGCAAACTCATCAATAATATTTCCATTAAAACCAGTAATATTGCATTAAATATTTTCTTAGGCCTAATAAGAATATGTAGAATTTGGGGAGAGTGCTAATAACGCTGGTGGAACTTAAATGCAAGGTAGATATTGGAGAATCTCTGGAAATAAGAATTGCAAGGTAGACGTGAACTATTTAGTTATGCCCTGCTAAAGAGTTTAGATTTTATTTTGAAGGTGATGATGAACCTCTAAAGTATTCCTGAAGTATTTCAATCTTCTTGTAGGAAGATTACAATCACACCAGTGACAAAGTCCAAAAAAGGGTAAGACTGAAAGTAGGGACCTGATAGATTAAGTTAGAAATGTAATTGCAAGGTAGGTTGGGTAAATTCTGATGACTAAATAAGAGGAGCAAGGGACTTCCTTTGTGGTTAAGACTCTGTACCGCAAGGGGGAATGGTTGGATCCCAGGTCTGGGACTAAGATCCCACATGTCTCAGAGTGTGGCCAAAAAATACTTAAAATTTTTTTAAAAAATAGGAGGAAAAGGGGAAAAATGAGAAAAGAACAAGAAATTTTTAAAAAAGATCAAATAATTTTGAAAGAGAATTCTAGAAGTTCAAAAAAAGTTTTAATATTAAAAACTCAGTGAATAGATTAAACCATAGATTGAGCACAGTTAAAGAGAAAAAGTGGTAAACTGGAACACAGATATACAAAATATAACAGAGAGATAAAAGAATTAAAAATATGAAAGAGGAAAGAGACAAAGAGGACAAATGGAAAAAAAAGTAATATTCAAAGAAGTAATGGGTAAGAGTGTTCTAGAACTGATGAATTAAAGATGTGAATTCTGATTCAGGAAGTGTGAGTCCTGAGCAGGAAAAATACAAACTAAATTCACATTTAGACCATTTTTTATATCTTAGAACATCAAAACAAATGATCCTAATGATAATACTCTACATTTTCTATGTACCAGGACTGTTCTAAACATTTCACTCAAAAGACAATCATTTTAATATATTGGGGTATTTTTCTTCCAGTCTTTTATCCATGCATGTTTATGTATAAAAACAAAAATTTTGAAGAAAAATATACTACACATATAATTTTGCATTCTAGATTTTTACTCAGCATCTTTCCATAAGCATTTTCCCATGTTATTAAGCAGTGGTAGCAATAAAGGCATAAATAACAACTAACATTTTACTGTTGTGGTTATGAACATGGGTTTCTGAAGTCAAGCTTTCTGTATTTGAAACCCAGGTCACTGCATACTAGCTGTGTGGCTTTGGATAAGTGACCCATTCTCTCTCTGCTCCCATTTTCTCATCTATGAGAACCTACATCCTAAGAGTTATTGTGAGTTACTGTTTACTAAGCTATCTGCCAGGCACTGTGCTGGACACATGAAGAATCTCATTCAGTACTCACAAAGTTCCTGTGGGTTAGAGCTGTTATTGCCCCTGTTTTACAGATGAGAAAAGTAGGGCTTAGAGAGACTGTTAAGTGATTTGCCTAAAGTCACACAGCCAGTGAGGGTGCTTAAACTTGAATTCAGATGTCTCCAAATACTATTATCTTGATTGTCATGCTATACTCCTCTTCAGTATGTTTGAATGGCTTCATAGAATGTAGGGATCATAAAGCTCATTACAATATCCCCCAAATGCTGCACGTTTAGATTTCTTTAAATTTTATTTTATTTTACAATACTGTATTGGTTTTGCCATACATCCACATTTAGATCTTTTCCACTTATTTCCTACTACAAATAACCAGTGAAGAACATCTTTGCACATAAAATATTGTGTGCACTTCAGGTAAACCGTTTAGGGTAGTTATTCTGAAGTGGACTTAGACTAAGTCAAAAAGTTTGAACATTTTAAGGCTCTTAACAAAGTTGGCAAACTGTTTTCCAGAAAGGTTGAAACTATTTACATATCCATAGGGAGTTAACAAGAATAAAGTTGAATTTTTTTTTTACATATTGACCACCTACTTAAATGCTTTGCCCATGTTTCTTCAGAGATGTTCATTTTTCTAATTTGTATGCTATATAGTTATATATTATGTTCAGTTCAGTTCAGTTCAGTCACTCAGTCGTGTCCGACTCTTTGCGACCTCATGAATCGCAGCACGCCAGGTCTCCCTGTCCATCACCAACACCCAGAGTTCACTCAGACCCACGTCCATCGAGTCAGTGATGCCATCCAGCCACCTCATCTTCTGTCATCCCCTTCTCCTCCTGCCCCCAATCCCTCCCAGCATCAGAGTCTTTTCCAATGTGTCAGCTCTTCACATGAGGTGGCCAAAGTACTGGAGTTTCAGCTTTAACATCATTCCTTCCAAAGAAATCCCAGGGCTGATCTCCTTCAGAATGGATTGTTAGGTGTATATATTATATAGGCTTCCCAGGTGGTGCAGTGGTAAAGAATCCGCCTGCCAATGCAGGACATAGGAGTTTGATCCCTGGTCAGGAAGATCCCCTGGAGGAGGGCATGGCAACCCACTCCAGTACTCTTTCCTGGAGAATCCCATGGTCAGAGGAACCTGGTGGGCTATACAGTTCATGGGATTGCAAAAGAGTCTGACATAACTGAGCAACTAAACAACAGTAAGTTTATTCCCAGAATGCCTCTCTTATTTGGGTAATTTTCCTAGCAAAGTTGCTTCATCCTCAAAATAGAGTAAATATTCAAAGACTGGGACAATCTCTCTTCTTCCTCCCTCCGCTCCTTCGTTCCTTCCTTTTAAAAAAGTTTCTTCCTTATAGTACAGGCCTTGAGAAGTGAGATTCACTGTAACTCTAGGCCAAGGCAACAGGAGCTGAAGTTAAATTTGGTTTTGCTTAGCCACACCGAAATGGATCTGAATGTAGGGCAGAGACAGAAATATACTCTTGAGATGATTTTTTATTATGTAAAAGTAAGTAAATGTATATCTATGCTTATATAACTATATCTGTGTATGTGAATGTGCATGTAATTATGGGAGGAAATGTGGTTTGACTGAAAATATCTGGGAAAAAGAGAAACCCTGAATGCTTGTTGGCTTATTCTAAACCTGACTGTGATCCATGAAAAAAAAAACAAAACTTTTTTATCTGAGCATTGAGTTAAATATAATTCCAATAGGTTGTACATTGAAGAATGCCCACATTCCTTTAGGCGTGTAGCCACTATGACCTAAATAAAAGCAGAAGTATTATTAGTCTATTAATTCTAAAACAGTATAATATAATAAGCTTATATTGCAACTATTTATATTTTTCTTCATGTAAAAAAAATTGAAAAATGTAACGTTTATAAGCTTTAGTAAGGAACTTGGATTTTTTTTATTAATATTAAATTTATTTTATTCCATTTGTGAAACAAGATATTTACCTGATTTTTAAAAAGCTCAATTGTTTTTTCTGATCATTATTAACATGCACATTAATTGCAAAAAAATCAGAAAAGTGCAAGGAAGAAAATGTGCTAATGGAAAGAAAAGAAAGAAGAAGAGAAGAAAAACTAAACAATCATTTTAAAAATGTTGAGATTGCTCTAATGGAACTGCTGCTGGTCACTTTAATCAGGCCTATCTTCTATAAGATACAGTTTCTGCCAATGAAAATACTGGAGCTGAGAACCAAGACTAGGCCCATGTAGAAGTCAGAGTGGCCGGACACTGTGTCCTTCTAGCAATGATTCTCTGTTGAGATAAAACACTGAGATGGACAATTTCTCTTGATTAAAACATAAATCCTGTGTTTGAGTTACATCTGTGAAAAAATGGCAGACTAGGAAATACCAAAATTCCTTCCCTTCACAAAAAAGCAACTGTCAAACACTGTCAAAATCAACGTTATAAGAACTCTGGAAACAAGTTTATAGCAACTGTAGTTGTTGAGTGACATCACCAAAAATGGCAGAATAGGGAACTCCAGGGTTGTATCTACACAAAAACAAATAAGACATCAAAATATGTCAAGTTTTGCAGAATTCTAGAATCTAATTAAAAAATACAACAAACAGTGGAAAGTTTAGTGAAGAAAAAAGTGGTTACATTGCAATAAGGGTGCTCTGGTGCTTTCAATCACCTGCCTACCAACTCTTCATGCCCCAGGTCAGTGGTGGCAATGAAGAATGATGTCCTGCACTCTTGGTGCAGGTTGATATTGCCAGAATGAGTAATACAGACCTTGTTCCCAAACATTATGGGTTTCCCTAGTGGCTCAGATGGTAAAGCATCTGCCTGCAATTTGGGAGACCCAGGTTTGATCCCTGGGTCAGGAAGATCCCCTGGAGAAGGAAATGGCAACCCACCCCAGTACTCTTGCCTGGAAAATTCCATGGATGGAGGATCCTGGTGGGCTACAGTCCATGGGGCTGCATAGAGTCAGATATGACTGAGCGACTTCACTTTCTTTCCCAAACATTGTGATTATTTGTTTCAACCTGACTAGTGGCTGTCTGGTATAAGGACCTGACTTTATTTCACCTGAATTAGAGCATTCCCATGGCTTCCTCGGTGGCTTTTGCCAAAAGCATTTAAAAGCAAAAGTGTTGTCTGGAGTAGCCCAGGGAAAGGGATGACAGTAGTGATAGGAAATAGACAGCTTGAAAAGCCTGGAAAAAAGAAGTTCGGAAAGGAAATATTCCAACAGTTCTCATGTATACCAGCAAACTGAGAAAGCTACATGCATACCAACAGCTGGACTCATGTTCAAAAAAGGCCGTGAGAAGATCTAAGCTTTCACCTCTGCCTGATCTTTAGGATTTGTGCAAACAGGAACCGACAGTTAAGGCAGAGTTCTAAATGTAGTGGCTAGGCATTTATACAGTCCCCAAACACACAGCCATCTACAAACGTTGGTAGAGTACTTTTTTTCTTTCTCTTTTTTCCTTTCTGTATTTCTTTTCTTGACTCCAAGCAATTAAGCAAATTCTGTCAGAATACTAGTTGACCACTCAGTTAATGGAATACAAACCTGACTGGCCACATTACACACTACAGTAGTTCCCCCCTTACCTATGAAGGATTTGTTCCAAGACCCCTAGTGACCAAATCCTATATATACTATGTTTTTTCCTATACATACATATTTATAATAAATTTAATTTATAAATTAGGCACAGTGAGAGATTAACAATACTAATAAAATCAAACACTTATAACAGTATGCTGTAATAAGAGTTATGTGAATGTGGTCTCTCTCAAAATACCATATTGTACAAACTTAACACCTTTTCCATTATAACCAAGCCCTTATCATACACTGTGGCCATAACTTTTCATAGTTTGAGGTGCAACAGCAAAGCTATCATGAATTTCTTTTTCCTTCTTCATGATTTCACAGATAGAAGATTTGTTCTGTCGATCTTACCAACCCCAGCAGACATTTTTTTCTCTTCTTATTAAGTCAAGAACTTTCACTTTTTTACTTAAAGGAAACACTTTAAAGCTTCTTTTTGGCATATCTGAATTGCTAGCATCATTATTCTTATTCCTTGGGGCCATTATTAAGTAAAATGAGGGTTATTTGAACACAAGCACTGTAATGCCCTGACAGGTAATCTGATAACCAAGAGGACTACTAAGTAACTTATAGGCAGGATATGTTGGACAAAGGGATGATTCATGTCTCAAGTGGGATAAGATGGGAAAATGAGATTTCACCATGCGACTCAGAACAGAATGTGATCCACTGGAGAAGGGAATGGCAAGCCACTTCAGTATTCTTGCCTCGAGAACCCCATGAACAGTATGAAAATGCAAAAAAATAAGACACCTTCTGAAAGACGAACTCCCCAGGTTGGTAGGTGCCCAATATGCTACTGGAGATCAGTGGAGAAATAACTCCAAAAAGAATGAAGGGATGGNGACACAACTGAGTGACTTCAGTTTCAGTTTCAAGAAACTGATGAGACACTATCAGTCATACTAACATATGAAAAATGGGATTCCTGGATGGAAGGAAGAGAAAGAAAAGGGAATAAAAAACATTTAAAGAAATAATAAATGACTGATAACCTCCAAAATTTGATGAAAGACATGAATCTCTATATATACACCAAGAAGCTAACAACTTCCAAGCATGGTAAATTCATGAGATCCACACTGATACACATTATAGTCAAATGGTCAAAATACAAAGCCAAAGAGAGAATTTTGAACTATCACAGAAAGAAGTGACTCATAAAATGCGTGAAAGCCTCAATAAGATTAACAGCTTATTTCTCCTCAGAAGCCATGAAGGCCAGAAGACAATGAGGTCATATATTCACAGTGCTGAAAGAAAAAAAACCTGTCAATAAAGAATCCTATATGTGGTCAAACTATCATTCAAAAAAGGGTAGAAATTAAGATATTTCCAGATAAGCAAAAACTGAGAGAGTTTGTTACTAGTAAACCTGTCCTACAAGAAATGGTAAAACTCATCCTTCAGGCTGAAATGAAAAAAACACTAGAGCATAACTCAAAGCCATATGAAGAAATAATGAACAACACAAAGATAGCTACAGAGGTAAATGTATAGGCCAGTATTATTGCATTTTTCATTTGTAACAAAGATGGGGGACAGGGCTATATGCTGCTGCTGCTGCTATGTCACTTCAGTCGTGCCCGACTCTGTGTGACCCCATAGACAGCAGCCCACCAGGCTCCCCCGTCCCTGGGATTCTCCAGGCAAGAACACTGGAGTGGGTTGCCATTTCCTTCTCCAATGCATGAAAGGGAAAAGTGAAAGTGAAGTCGCTCAATCGTGTCCGACTCTTAAGTAGGGTTTTTGCATGCCATTGAAGTTAAATTGATATCAATTTAGATTAGATTATTATAACTTTAGGATGTTAAATGTCTTCCCCATGGTAACCACTAAGAAAATACCTATAGAATGTACACAAAAGGAAATGAGAAGGGAACCTAAATGTGTCACTACACAAAATCAACACAAAGGGAAATGAGGGATAAAAAAGCTATAAGACATATGGAAAACAAATAGCAAAAAGCAGAAAGTCTTTTTATTTTTCCTGAGGAGTAAGAGATCTGAGCTCCACACCAGGCACTCTAACTCTGATCCTGCACAGGAGAGAAAAGACCCTCAAAGTTCTGGCTTTGAAAACAAATGGGTAATAATCCAGGAAAACTGTAAAACTACAGAGAACAGAAACCCACTCTTGAAGGGCTCATGTGTAACCATAGCCCTGGCACAACAGGAGGATGCAAGCAACCTACATAGGGGACATCCCTTGAGTGCCTGGCTCTGGTGACCAGGTGGGACTGCACTTCTGGGCCCCACAAACATCTTCGTAAGGCCATTCATTCAAGATTGTGAGAGGTAACCAATTTACTAATACATAGAAACAAATGCAGAGAGTTGGGCAAAAGAAGAAACAGAGATTGTTCCAATAAAAAGAACATGACAAAATCTCAGAGAAAGCACTAAATGAAATAGAGATAAGCAGTCTGCTTCATAAAGAGTTCAAAGTAATGGACATAAAGATGCTTACCAAACTCAGGGAAAGAATGGACAAACACAGTAAGAACCTCAACAAAGAGACAGAAAATGTAAGAAAATACCAACAGAACTACCAAGTGATCCAGCTATTCCACTTCTGGGTATTTTCTGAATGGGACAGAAACACTAATTTGAAAAGGTACATGCACCCCTATGTTCACTGTGACATTATTTACAGTGGCCAACCTAAGTGTCCATCAGTGTATGGATGGATAAGGAAACTGTTGAATATATATACAATGGAATACTACTCAGTCACAACAAGGTTGAAATCCTGCCGTTTGTGACAACATGGATGGACCCTGAAGGTGTTATGCTGCATGTATAAACATGTATATTCTGAGATTTCACCATGCTACTCAGAACAGTGTACAATATATACATATATATTCTTTTTCAGATTCTTTTCCATTATAGGTTATTATAAGATATTGAATATAGTTCCCTGTTCTATATAGTAGGTTCTTATTGTTTATTTTATGTATAGTAGGGTATATCTGTTAATCCCAGGGCTTAATTTATTCTTCCCCTCCCTTTCTCTTTTGGTAACCATAAGTTTGTTTTCTTTGTCTGTGATCTACTTCTGTTTTGTAAATACATTTCTATCATTTTTTAGAGTCCGCATCTAAGTGAT
This sequence comes from Aepyceros melampus, assembly GCA_006408695.1. Lineage (NCBI taxonomy): Eukaryota > Metazoa > Chordata > Mammalia > Artiodactyla > Bovidae > Aepyceros > Aepyceros melampus. The sequence continues at coordinate 120,565 of SJXQ01009662.1, read as the reverse complement.
ATAATGATATTTGTCTTTCTCTGACTTCACTAGTAGGATAATCCTAGGTCCATCCATGTTGCTGCAAATGGCACTATTTCACTCGTTTTCATGACCAAGTAATATTCCATCACATATATATTGACATTATGTTGCTTGTTATTTATGTCTTGGTTACTGTAATAATAGTGCTGCTGTGAACACTGGGGTGCATGTATCTTTTCAGATTTAGAGTTTTCATCTTTTCCAAATATACTCCCAAGAGTGGGATTGCTGGATCACGTGGTGACTCTGTGTGCATGCATGTGTGCTCAGTTGCTTCAGTCATGTCCAGTTCTTTCTGACCCCCTGGACTGTAGCCCACCAGGCTCCCCTGTCCATGGGATTCTCCAGGAAAGAATACTGGAGTGGGGTGCCATGCCCTCCTCCAGGGGATCTTCCCAACCCAGGGGTCAAACCCACATCTCCTGCATTGTGGGCAGATTCTTTACCTCTGAGCCCCTGGAAAGCCCTGTATGATCACTTACTTTCAGCTTTTAAAAGAACTTCCATACTGTTCTCCATAGTGGCCACACCACTTCTTATTCCCACCAACAGTGCAGGAGAGTTATTTCTCCACACCCTCTCCAGCATTTTTTTTTTTGCTTATTTTTGTTTATTTGTTTTTTTTGACAATAACAGAAAGTCTGACATTTATTGCTAGTGAAAAACCAGGATAATATTTAATAGGTTTAATTCTCATTTGAAAAATTCAGAAAACTGAGGTTTCCCTAAAGGAAAACGAAACACATTCAGAATGTTTTTTAAGCATTCTGTTGAATTCCTTGAATTTCTGCTTATAACTCTGTCCTTGGGGAGTACAAATGGAACTAGCAGATGAAAACAACATTTATTATTTGTAGACTTTTGGATGATGGCCATCTGGCCAGTATGAGGTGGTACCATGCTCTTTGTATTTGTGATTTTCAGTTCTCTAATAATTAGTGATTTTGAGCATGTTTTCATGTGCCTGTTGACCATCTGGGAGATGGTCTTTGGAGAAATGTCTATTTAGGTCTTCTGCTCATTTTTTATATTGAGCTTGGAAGTTGTTTTCATATTTTGGAAAATAATCCTTTGTCAGTCACATTGTTTTCAAATATTTTCTCTTATTCCGTAGGTTGTCTTTTCATTTTGTTTATGGTTTCCTTTGCTGTGCAAAAGTGTATGTGTTTAATTAGGTCTCATTTGTTTATTTTTGTTTTCATTTTCTAGGAGATGGATCCAAAAAAATAAAGCTGTGACTTATGTCAAAGAGTGTTCTGCCTATGTTTTCCTCTAGGAGTTTTATAGTATCCAGTGTTATATTTAGGTTTTAATCCATTTTGAGTTATTTTTGTGTATGGTATTAGAGAATGTTCTAATTTCAGTATTTTACATGCAGCTGTCCAGTTTCCCCAGCAGCACTTATTGAAGAGACTATCTTTTCTCCAGTGTATATTCTTGCCTCCTTTGTTATATATTAATTGATATGGTCAGTTGATTTTCCACATGAGTGCCAAGACCATTCAATAGGGGAAAAGACAATGTCTTTGACAAATGGTTTTTTGAAAACTGGATAAGATGTCCACATACAAAAGGATGAAGTTGGACCCTTACTTTACACCACATATAAAAATTAGTTCAAAATGAATCAAAGACCTAAATATAAGACACAAAACTATAAAATTTGTAGAAGAAAACATAGGGGAAATCTTCATGATATTGGTTTCAGTAACAATTTCTTGGATATAACACCAAAGGACAAGGAACAAAAGAAAAAATAAATTAGATGCCATAAAAACTAAAAAAAAATTGTGTGTCAAAGGATTCTATCATGATTATGAAATAGTAATCCACAGAATGGAGGAAAATATTTTCAAAGCATATATATGATAAGTGATTAGTTTCTAGAATATATAAAAATGCCTACAACTCACCAACAGCAAAAGATAAAAACCAACCAACTCCACAGAGTGTACATACCTCAACATAATAAAAGCCATATATTACAAACCTACAACTAGCATTATACTCAATGGTGAAAAGCTGAAAGTATTCCCCCTAAGATCAAGAACAAGACAAGGATGTCCACTCTCACCACTTTTATTCAGCATAGTTTTGGAAATCCTAGCTACAACAATCAGAGAAGAAAAAGAAATAAAGGGAATCCAAATTGGAAAAGAAGTAGTTAAACTATCATTGTTTGCTGATGATATGATACTATACATAGAAGATCCTAAAGATACTAGCAAAAAACTACTAGAACTCATCAATGAATTTGGTAAAGTTGCAGGTTATAAAATTACTACACAGAAATCTGTTGCATTTCTATACATAACAATGAAAGATCAGAAAGAAAGTCAAGAAGCAATTCCATTTACCATCACATCAAAAAGAATAAAATACCTAGGAATAAACCTACCTAAGGAGACAAAAAAAACCCGTACTCCAAAACTGTAAGATGCTGATGAAAGAAACTGAGAAAGACATAAACATATGGAAAAATATATCATGTTTGTGGATTGGAAGAATCAATATTGTCAAAATGACTATACTACCCAAGGCAATCTACAGATTCAATGCAATCCATCTCAAATGGCATTTTTCACAGAACTAGAACAACAACAACAAAAATCTCAAAACTTGTATGGAGACACAAAAGACTCCAAATAGCCAAAGAAATCTTGGAAAAGAAACACAGAGCTGGAGGAATCAGCCTCCCTGACTTCAGACTATACTACAAACTACAGTCATCAAAACAGTATGGTACTGGTGCAAAAATAGAAATATAGATCAATGGTACAGGATAGAAAACCCAGAAATAAGCCCATGCACCTATGGTCAATTAATCTATGACAAATGAGGCAAAACTACACAATGTTGGAAAGACAATCTCTTCAACAAATGGTGCTGGGAAAACTGGACAGACACATGTAAAAAAATAAATTAGATCATTCTTTAACTCCATACACAAAAATAAGCTCAAAATTAATTAGAAACCTAAATGTGAGACTGGACACTATAAAACTCCTAGAAGAAAATGTAGGCATAATACTCTCTTACATAAATCACAGCAACACCTTTCTCAATCCATCTCCAGAATAATGGAAATAAAAGCAAAAATAAACAAAGGAGATCTATTTGAATTCAAAAGCTTTTTCACGGCAAAAGAAACAATGACGAAAAGACAGCCCACAGATTGGGAGAAAATATTTGCAAATGATGTGACCAATAAGGGATTAGTCTCCAAAACTTACAAACAGCTTATGATGCTCAACAGCATCAAAACAAATGACCCACTAAAAAAATGGGTAGAAGACCTGAATAGACATTTCTCCAAAGACAACATACAGATGGCCAACAGGCACCTGTCCAACATGGCTAGTTATTAGAAAAATGCAAATCAAAACTGCAATGAGATATCACCTCACACTGGTCAGAATGGCTATTGTCAAGAAATCCACAAACAATAAATGCTGGAAAGGGTATGGAGAGAAGGGAATCCTCCTACACTGTTGGTGGGAATGTAAATTGGTACAGCCACTATGGAGAACAGTATGGAGGTGCCACAAAAAACTAAAAATAGAGCTACCATATGACCTTGCAATCCCACTCCTGGGCATATATCTAGAGAAAAACACGATCCAAAAGGATACATGCAATGCAGTGTTCATTGCAGCACTGTTTACAATAGCCAAGACTTGGAGGCAACCTAAATGTCTACCCACAGAGGAATGGATAAAGATGTGGTACACATATACAATGGAATATTACTCAGCCATTAAAAAGAATGATGCCACACCAGATAAAAATAATTAGGGACTGGGAGAGAATGTGATTGTTTATTTAAGACAAGGGACCTATCAACGGCAATGGCACCCCACTCCAGTACTTTTGCCTGGAAAATCCCATGGATGGAGGAGCTTGGCAGGCTGCAGTCCATGGGGTCACTAGGAGTCGGACACACTGAGCGACTTCACTTTCACTGGAAATGGCAACCCACTCCAGTGTTATTGCCTGGAGAATCCCAGGGACGGGGGGGCCTGGTGGGCTGCCCTCTATGGGGTCGCAAAGAGTCAGACATGACTGAAGTGACAGCAGCCGCAGCAGCAGCAGCCAGTAAGGTTCACAGTTGTTAAGAGGTGGATGGAAATTGGGTCTGAGCTTCCTAGCAGCCATAGAAAGGAAAGTTAATTACATAATTCACACTGTGCATAGGATTCTAAACACACAATTACTTAACTATCTCAGTTATGGAAGATAATTTTCCTTTGAATTATTATTAAATAATTATTTTTGATATAATAAATGCCATCAATAAATTTCAACAGGAAATAAAAAACTAGTTTCATCGGTCTATTTTGTATTGCAACCCTCAATGTACCCCACCAAATAACACTAAAGTTCAGTGGCTGAATTCTCAAAGGGACAAGAACGGTTCTGTGTAGATGTGAAGCTCTGGCAATTTAGCTTCACTGAAGGAAAAAATCGTGTATCCAGAAGAAATGAGGATACTACAATTAGTTTTCTAAAAATATTTATTTTTTACCATGAAGTTTAGATAAGTGAAGGCAATGGAGACACCATGGCTATAATCTTCTGACAGGCATCCCATAATAGTTCTAATATTACCCCTGTGTCTTTAAGGGAAATACCTATGACATCATTTTAGGAAATCCTGGCGTCTTTTAGATCTTATGACGAAACAGGAAGCCATTTTAGAATCTCAATGGTATAGACCGGAGAGCTTCGTGAGGCACGTCCCCCGTTTCTCGGAATTTAATTCAACATCAGGAGTAATGAGCCTCCAAGATCCCCAAATTCCTGCTGATCATGGAGCTGAAACTTCTGGCGATCATGGAGCCCAAACTGCTAGTGACCAAGGCATCCAGACTCCTGCTGATGACCCTCACGGTGATGCCGCCATTGCCGCCATTGACACCCAGGCTGCTGCCCAAGCCTCTACGGAGAACTTACCCCAAGAGAAGGTAAGATGTGTTTCCCTCTAAGAATCTTTGACAGAAACGAACTATTAGAAGTTTGTTTGAACTCATATGACCGCAAGAAAAATAAACGGACCACCTACTATCTCCCGCAAAAGATATAAAATAGTGACCGTTGAGAAGGGATCAGCTAATTCCGTTAAAGTAGTTGGGACTCGGATTCTGGTTATTTAATGGGTTTGCGCGACGGTGTATTTGTCACCAGGCGAGGTCGCCTCTCTGAGGAACAATTCCGTCCAACCCAATGGATTTTACAGTGCAACCGATTGTGCCAGCCCTTGTACAGATATCACTGTGTACTGGCAAAACTCCCGCGGCCGTTCCCAGGGTCGTCCCGGGGTCAAGG
>SJXQ01009662.1:95959-114534 GCA_006408695.1 Aepyceros melampus | reverse complement strand
AGCTTAGTGCCCCCCTTGGATAAGGATGGAGTGGTCATTGCCTCCAAACTGCAGCCAGCGGCGGTGAACTTGAGAAAGTACCAGCTTAGGCTTGTGCAGAGTTGTGCTGCTGGGAGCACGCGATCAGGCACTCTCCATCTAGCTATAATTCTAATTCCAGTTCTAATTCTTGTGAAATGAGGTGGAGCTGGTGAAATGTGTGTGTGTGTGTGTGTGTGTGTGTGTGTGTGTGCGCGCGCGCGCGCATGCGCGCGTGAGAGAGAGAGAATGGTGAAGAGCAGTCCTGTTAATTTAATTCAGTATCAAAGAGTGCTTGCTGCAAAAAAGTGGATGCCTTTTCTTGAAGGTATAAAGTGAAAGTGTGTTAGTCACTCAGTCGTGTCTGACTCTTTGCGACCCGATGGGCTATAGCCCGCCAAGCTCCTCTGTCCACGGAATTCTTCAGGCAAGACTACTGGAGTGGGTAAGCCATCCCCCTTCTCCAGGAGATCTTCCCAACCCAGGGATCGAACCCGGGTCTTCTGCATTGCAGGCGGATTCTTTACTGTCTAAGCCAAATTTGCAGGTAGCAGATCTTAAAAAAAAAATCATTAAAACTCATTTCAACTAAGGGTGTTTACCTTCTTTGGAATGATTCCAAGTTCTTACATTCTCTCTTTCATAAGAGAGGAGTTGCCAGAAAGGCACTGAAATGAACAAAATGCCCTAGTCTTAGTTCTGCTGAGAAATCTAAAAGTTACTACTGATCTGATAAAATCTGGCTTAGCAGCTAGTTCTTCTATACTTCTGCTACTTCTGTGAATCTGTACTTCTGCTCCCTGTCATGTTTGTTGCTTTTATATTAGGCAGTGTACCCAGTTCCAAGATTTTTTTGTTTAATTAACTTTTCCCCTTACCTTTACATTTATAGTTTTTGTATTTATGTGTGCATGTGTTTGTATAACTGTATGAAGCAGAAAAAAGAGAGAAATGACTATCACAAATCATCAGTCCCTTTCCCCCCTTTTTCTTTCTCTCTCCCTCTCCTTCCCTTACTGTCTCATCCTGGATGTCTCATTTCAGTTCTTGATTTCTCTTGTGCTCCTGTGCTCTTCTGGTAGTTTCTGAAGTCAACCTAAAGGACTGAAACCATAACTGGTGAATGATTTACCTATAAAACGGCCTCAGACTCACTTGTATATGGTTTTTGTTTTGTTTTTTCCCTTTTCTGTATGTTAACTGATAATGTTAAATATTCTTTGTCCTCTCCTTTCCAATTTCTTCTTTTATTGAAGGATAGTTGATATGCAGTACTACAATATAGTGATTGACAGTTTTAAAGACTATGTTCTGTTTATTATTATAAAATATTGTGTACATTCCCCGTGTTGTACAGTATATTCTTGTAGCTTATTTTATACCTAATAGCTTGTACCTCTTAATGTGCTACCTACAAATTTCCCCTTCCCCTTCCCTCTCTCCACTGGTAACCACTAATTTGTTCTGTGTATCTGTTAGTCTGCTTCTTTTTTGTTATATTCACTTGTGTGTGTGTGTGTTTTTTTTTAAGTTTCCATTGCTTTTAAGTGAGATTTAAGTCAAAAACTCAGAACTCAATTAATGGTTTACAGAGTATTAGGAACTGTACGTTATCTGGAGCTTTTTGTCTAACTTAAAAGTATAAGATCTTATAACTTGGTGTATCGCATAGTGTCCTTAGAACATAAGAAAACTCTGTCAGATTTCATATATGTACATGGCTTTATTTCTGTTTTTGAGAAAAAATTCCTCAGAAGTAGTGTGGACCCTGAAACCCAAAATGCAAGCTATTACAGATGTATCTCAAATAGAAGTTAAAATAAGATGAGAAAAATGAAGATTAACTTGGAGATTATTCATTTTACAGAAGGTGTATTTTATATATGTGTATGAAGTGAAGTGAAAGTTGCTCAGTCATGTCCGACTCTTTGCGACCCCATGGACTGTACAGTTCATGGAATTCTCCAGGCCAGAATACTGGAGTGGGTAGCCTTTCCCTTCTCCAGGGGATCTTCCCAACCCAGGGTTGAACCCAGGTCTCCTCCATTGCAGGCAGATTCTTTACCAGCTGAACCACCAGGGAAGCCCGTGTGTGTGTGTGTGCACGTGCGTGCATGCGTGCATGCATGAGTGTGTGCTCAGTTGTGTCTTGACTGTTTGTGACCCCATGCCAGGCTCCTCTGTCCATGGCTCCTCTGTCCATGGGATTTTCTAGACAAGAATCCTGGAGTGGCTTGCTATTTCCTCCTCCAGGGGATCTTCCTGACGCAGGAATTGAACCCACATCTCCTGCAGCTGCTGCATTGCCAAGTGGATACTTTACCACTTGAGCCAGGAGGGAATCCCATATGTCATTGTGTGTGTGTGTGTGTAGCTTCCCAAGTGGTGCTAGTGGTTAAAGAACCTGCCTGCCAATGCAAGAGACAGACACACAGGTTTGATCCTTGGGTGGGGAAGATCCCCTGGAGGAAGGCATAGAAACCCACTCCGGTATTCTTGCCTGGAGAATCTCATGGACAGAGGAGCCTGGCAGACTATGGCCCATAGGGTTGCAAGTCTTTGGACACGACTGAAGCAACTTAGCTCACATGCTTGCAAGGTGGCTTTTAGAAATAATCAAGATATATCAAATAAGGTGTTTCCAAGCTGTATACACATCATTCCAGTGAGGGTTATTAGCAAGATATAGTATAATTTAACCAGTACTACCACTCCAGTACTCTTGCCTGGCAAATCCCATGGACAGAGGAGCCTGGTGGGCTGTAGTCCATGGGGTGGCTAAGAGTCGGACACGACTGAGCGACTTCCCTTTCACTTTTCACTTTCATGCACTGGAGAGGGAAATGGCAACCCACTCCAGTGTTCTTGCCTGGAGAATCCCAGGGACGGGGGAGCCTGGTGGGCTGCCGTCTATGGGGTCGCACAGAGTCGGACACGACTGACGACTGACGTGACGTGACCAGAAGTGGTCGGTAGAGGGAGCAAGAGGAATTTTTAGTAACTTTCTGTTGGTTTTATTTCTGTTTTCAAGAAGTCGAAAACAAAGAGTGAGTACAAGCCAGGATGAACCTCCTCACGAGCTTGAGAACCAGTTTATACTGCGTCTGCCTGCGGTAAGAAACCCTTGTATCTCAGACCAAATGTCTTCAGTGCATAAGTATTAGCTTTGCTTGGATTCTTAAATATTTCTGTTTATTTAAGATAGCCTATAAAACCAAGAACATTTGTTTCCCAGGAATCGTGTTCTATTGGCAGTTCTATCCCAGCATGTCCTCTTTTAAGCAGCATTTCTTTCATCCTGCACATGCCACTTATCTTCCTGGTTGATTTCCTGGCAAACGGGTAGGACGACGATGTCCTCAGTCACTTATCACCAATGCTAAGAGCTTTGCTCACTGGACAGCCAAGACAGGACTCTTCTGAAACAGAGTTCTTTTCTGTCACCTCAAAAGGGGCAGTCGAGTGGTCAGCACAGTCTCCTCTGATTCATCACCATGTGAGGCTGTCGAAGCTCACCTCAACACTGTGTTAGCGTTTCTTCCCCTGTTGATACCTGTGTTCAAGTATTATTTAGTCTAAGAAAGGTATATTAAGGATGGGCTTCAGAAAGGTATTTCCCCACTTAGGGTTAATTAATATACCCTATAATTTAGTCGGACATGACTGAGCAACTGAACAACAGCAACAAATATACCCAGTAAACTGCAGCTAAGCCTTCCCTTAGCAACTACAACTGAAGGGTAACAGTGAAAAGCAGGCGTGCACAGCTAGGAGAAGGCATTATCTGTAGCTACTAAGAGACAATAGTGAGATGAGGGTCCACTGCTTCCTAACGTGACTTCCCAGTGCACAGTATCACCTGGGGCGTGGCACTCTCCCTAACGTTTGAGACATTTAAGGTTTTATTTAAAGGAGGACTGTTTCTGACATATCTTTCTATTAGCTGCTAAGTTGACAGTTGATCCTTCTGATCTTTCAATTTACCTGCTTTTTAGGAACATGCTTCCATTGTCAGAAAGATGGTGCATTCTGGAACTTCGTCCATGAAGAATAAACTAAAAATTGACTTACTGGTAAGTAGTTAATGTCCATTCACCATACATTGAACAGTAATTCAGTAAGGAATGGCTGTGTGTCAGGCATAGATACCAAGGATGTGGCAAAGAATACAATGTGGTCTCTGCCTTGATGAACTCAAAGAGAGGCTTCAGTCACTCCCATCTCTTCTTTTAAGAGGAAAGAAAATACAACTTGCATAGAACTTGAGGTAATTATCATGGTGTGTATAAGAAAGAACTTGGAGGTCAACTGTGGGATTTACATACTGGAGATTGTCTTCTAGATGCAAGTTTTTCTGACTGTCTAGGGGAATAACAAGTGAATTTGCTATTTTTTGTTCACAAAAGTGACATATCTTTATCTCTATAGTATTTATTAGATTTTTAAATATGGAGAGGTATATGAAGAATAAAATTTTAAATGGCCCATAATCCCAGCACTCAGGTAGTGTATGACTGATTGTTTCTCTCCCTCCCTCTCTGGCTATTGTATAGAATTTTACCTTTGTGACTTTAACTAGAGATTATAACTTGAGACTTACTAGTACTATTCTAGAATCAACCGTTCCCTTTGAAAACACCCACGTTCAGTGACATGATCGAAGGCTCCTAGTGGTGTCCAAATGAATGGATTTGAACGAATGGAGTTGGTCTTTCAAGATGAGAATGAAAGATTTACTGCCTCATTCACTTTTACTCCACAACCATTACCAAGAAACTTATCTGCTTTTGATTGAGTGACATAAACTGGAAAAAAAAAAAGAGCTCCATAGACTCCACTTTCTTTGTACCCAATTCTAGCATTATGAGAAATAATGTTTCAGTGAAAGACACATCTGTCTCACTTAAGTCTCCATTATTCAAACCATCAGTTTTAAGAGTATATTGGGAAGATGTGAACCTTAATTTTTTCTACTTTTCTTTAGCTGACACACGCCGTGCAATTGTTGAGGTAGACAATGTCTCACTAGCTGCTAAGCTGGTTGATTTGCCTTGTGTTATCGAAAGCCTACAAACTCTGGATAAAACAAATTTTATAAAACAGCAGATATCTCCCAGGTATGGACAAGCTTTCTTAATCTATTCACCCTCATATCCTTTTAGGATTTCCTTTCTCCCTCTTTTTCTCTCTTTCTTTCAATTCTCCTTTCACCTGTTTGTCATTTCTAATTTCCAGCTCAATTGCACAGGAATACAATGTCATGTGCTAGTTTGGTGTTTGATCCATCACTTTTCACTACTTAATTTTATCCAAATAGCTTTTAGAGCCTCTTGTTTGCCATTTATCATCATTTGAAAAATATGAACATCTGGGAGCTTCGTCTGAACTTCCTGCTAACTCTGGAGCTTTACACTGGTTCTTGTTCATCATCTCTACTGTTGATTTTTTTATTTTCTTTCTAATGCAAAATGCTAAGATATATCTTTTTTTTCAGCCATATTCCTTCTGCAGTGGTAAGCACTTGAGCAAAAAACAAAACAGAAACCCCTCAGCATCCATATACAGTACTGCTGAGATAGAGAGGGAATGAATATGAGTGTATGTAATACTTGGTTTTCTGGAAATGCCAAGTAACATTCTCCTTCTGTGCCCAGGATTTCTGGTGGTAAGAATGATCACGATCCGTCGCTAACTGAAGGTTTGTGGCCATGGGCAACTTCTTTGTCTTTGTCAAATGTAGATGCTTGTGTGCACTGCTGATGCTGAGCTTCCCTCTCCTCCTGAGGAACCAGTAACCTCTACTGATCCTAGAGCAATCAGGAGAGCTGAAAAGCAGAGAAAGAAAAAGTATACCTGGAAGCATGGCAGTAAGTCAACAACAGTCCCTTGCTCATTCTGGCTAACTATATTTATCTGCTGAGTTCTGATTACTTGTGAGCCAGGGATCTGTTGTCATACTTAGGTATTTGGTTCAGGAGGCATCTAGACACTCTTAAAAGAACAAGTCGTGTCATGAGCCTGTAGCTTATAGTGTGAGCTTTCTCTGTCCAATTCAGATAGATATGTGACTACCATCAATCATATATAATCTCACCACGTTGAATTTATTTCAGTACTCCGCCACTTAGGAATGTCAGAAAGAGAAGATTCCGCAAAATAATAAAAAAGGTTTGTGGCATGCAATTTCTGTGTCTTCTGGGTGGATTGGAAGAGGATTATGGGGCGGAGGAGGGGGAGGGAGACAGTCAGTCGGATGTTCATTTGTTCACTCATTTATATGTCCAGTAAACATTTATTGAGTGTGAGCAGCATGCCAGGCACTGTGTGCTAACAAATGGAAATATGTAATGAACAAAAATAGACTGGACTCTTGAAGTTACAGGCTAGTGTTTAGGAATCTAGATGTGTCATGAATTTGAAACTTCTGCTAATGCTTTCAAACGTTTCCAACTGTAAAATCTTATTTTAAAGTGAACCCAGCCAGAACCTGAGAATTGAGAAATGTGGTTGTATTCCTAACCTTACCTTAGATTTGTAGAACCCTGGGAAAACTACAAGAGTACTATGCCTTGGCTTCTTTTTTAATTACATTTTTTATTTTGAAATAATTGTAGATTCACATGCAGTTGTAAACAATAAAAAAGAGATACCATGTACCCTTGACCTAGTTTTTCCCATTGTAACTTTTTGCAAAACTATAGTAGAATATCGCAAACAAGAAATTGACATGATCACTGTTCACTAATCTTTTTCAAGTGGCTCCAGTCTTACTTGTACTCCTCTGTATGTGTGTGCATGTGTTTGTTGTTTAGTCGCTAAGGCGTGTCTGACTCTTTGCAGCCCCATGGACTGTAGCCTGCCAGGCTTCTCTGTCCATGGGATTTCCCAGGCAAGAATACTGGAGTGGGTTGTCGTTTCCTTTTCCAGAGGATCTTCCCGATCCAGGGATCGAACCCATGTCTCCTGCATTGACAGGCAGATACTTTACCGCTGAGCCACCAGGGAAGTCCTTGCATGTGTTTAGTTCTTTGCAGTTATCCCATGTGTATGTTGGTGTATCTACCTACACCGTCAAGATACTAAACAGTATTGTCACTACCGGGATCCCTCATCTTGCCCTTGAAAGCTACACCCACTCCCTCCAACCACCACCACCAGGCTCTAACCCCCGCTAATCACTAATGTGTTCTCCATCTCTATAATTTTGTCATTTTGAAAATGTCATATAAGTGGAATCATACAAAGTATAACATTTGAGACTGGCTTTTTTCCACTCAGATTAATTCCCTTAAGGTCCATGCAGACTATTGCATGTATGAATAGTTCCTTCCTTTTTATTGCTGAGTGGTAGGTTGTGTTATGAATGTACCATAGTTTGCTTAATTGCTCACTCATAGAAGAACATCTGGGTTGTTTACAGTTTTTGACTGTTATAAATAAAGCTGCCAGCAGATTTTTTTTATGTGAACATAAGTTTCCATTTCTTTGGCATAAATACCCAGGAGTACAATTACTGGATATGTTGCATATTTAGTTTTATAAGAAACTACCCATAGCATTTTCCAGAGTGGCTGCACCATTTTACATTGGCACCAGCAATGTTCACACAATCCAATTCGCCATTTTCACCAGCACTGGGTGTTGTCGCTAGTTTTTTAATTTGAGTCATTCTGGTAGTCGTGCAGTGATCTCACTATGGTATTTGCTCTTCCCTCATGGCTAATGATGTTGAGCATCTTCTCAGGTGCTTGTTTTCCATCTGAATGTCCATTTCAATGAAGTGTCTGTTCATGCCTTTAGTCCATTTTCTAAATGGATTGTTTTTATTGTTGAGTTTTGAGAAGTTCTTTTTTATATTCTAAATACTAGTTTTCTGTCAGATATGTGGTTTGCAAATATTTTCTCCCTGTCTGTAACTTGTATTTTCAACTTCTTCGCAGGATCTTTCAAAGAGCTAAAGATTTTTGTTTGATGAAGTCCAATTTATTGATTTTGTTTTCTTTTAAGGATCTTGTTTTTCATGTCAGTTATAAGAACTATTTGTCTAGCCCAGATCCTGAAGATTTCTCATATTTTTAAAAAAAGTTTTACATTTAAGTTTGCAATCTATTTTGTTTATTTTTGTACTTGAAGATTAGTTTAAGATTATTCTTTTTTTTCTTTGCATGTCCAAAATCTCTAGCACCATTTATTAAAAAGGCTGCCCTTTGTCCATTGTATTGCTTTTGCACTTTTGTCAAAAATAAGTTGGGCAAAAAAAAAAAAAAGTTGGGTATATTTGTGTGAGTTTTTTTCTTGGATTCCCTATTCTGTTCGACTGATCTGTGTGTTGATCACCAGTTCCACAATGTAGCTTTGTAATAAGTCTTGGAATCAGGAAGATTGATTTTATTTTATTTTTTATTCAAGATTATTATAGCCATTCTAAAGCCTGTACCTTTCCATATACATTTTAGAATAAGTTTGTCACGTATTACAGAAAAGGTTGTTGGAATTTTGATAGGAATTGCATTAAACCTATATATCAATTTGGGAAGAATTGATAGTTTTACTATGTTTAATCTATGAACGCAGTTGCTTTGGCTTTATACTGTTAGTCTAGAGCATTTATTGAGTGTCTACTAAATAGAAAACTATGTTAAGAATGGGTCTAGAGCTCTTTAAACTTTAGTAAAATAGAACAATTTCATCGTTTGCTGTCTTTTCTTTCATAGGTTGCTGATGTCAAACAAACTGAAGAAATAGAGCTTCCTGAGGTAGACAAATCATAATATAACCTCATTGTTTACCTATGGTGGATTTTATTTTGCAGCTTTTAACAAACCCCCAAAATTGTCAAGTTTACTTTTGAGTCTTCCTTCTCACCTGTAACCCCCACTCCCATACACAGAGACTGAATTTGATTCACTGAAAAATGAAGAATTCATTGTTTAATGTTTGACAGCTCCTAGAGCGGAAGATACAATTTGATCAGTAGTCTTGGTATCTTAATCTGCTTCTTTTATGTGATATTTATTTAAAAAAAATTTCTTGGAAGCCAGAGTTCACTTTTACCAGCAGTTTTTTGCAATTGCTTATTCCCCCTCAAAGTTTTAATTTTTATTTGTGGCACGATGAATTGGTTGCCATGGAGATAATTGTCTAAAACTGGATTTAAGGGAGAATGTGTATAAAAACAGGTAAGGTTCTGTTTTTATAGGAAACTCTAATAAAGATGTGGGAAAGTAGAATCTGGGAATTTGGGTCTTTACACAAAATTACATCTAAGTAGCAAAATATCATAGTTCTTTGCTAGTAAGGGTCAACGCAAATAATTAATAACTGAGACTTAAGGGTGGTACTTCTGAGAGAGTCTTTAGAGTTGCAGATTGAAAAGATTAAATGTCTCAAGTAATTGATTGGGAAAAAATAAGTTTGTTGTACAAAAAAATAGCATTGTTTAAAGTAGAAATTTGATTGGATGTATCTTAAGCCTAAATTTTTTAATTCATTTGTATGTAGGAAGAGGCCATTCCTGAAATGAAAGAGGCCAGTCCTGAAAGACCCAGTGTGTTAAGTGACAGTATTGACATTCCTCCTTTCCCTGCTGTGGTTGAGCACATTGAATCTCCTGATGTGGAAAAGGAAGTGAAAAGACTGCTGTGTTCAGATGCTGAAGCTATCAATGCCCGTATCCTTTTATACAAAATATTTTCTGTGCAGTTTGTTCCACCTCAAATGCGCTTGGTGGCAAGCCCTCATTTCTGGTATTTGTGTGCTGACATTAATGTACAGAACTTCGAATTGGGGGTAATGTTACTTTCTAGCTAGGAACAGTACATTCACATAATAGAAATCATTCACTTGAGTAATTCAGTATAAAACATTTATCCATACTAGGAATCCAGCTACAAGTGGCCTGAAGTTGGACTAAATTAAATAGCACTTTCAGATAGAGAGGCTTTACCCTTTCAACATTGCCTTCTTTCTTTCTGCCTTTTCCTTGACTTCCTCTCCTTTTAGAGTGGGTGGTCATTGCTGAAGGTGAAACCAAGGAAATAGAAAGTCAAGGCTTCATTCCTAACTATACAGTAGCCTCAGGAATGAACGACTATAAGCAGGGTCATGTCTTACCAGGTACGCTAATAAAGGCAAAGCAGAAGATTGAGAGAGAGCAAGTGTTGACTGTGTGTAGGCCCATTCTCCATAGACTCACAGGCCAACACAAAAAAAATGATGCCTTTGCCCTTCTTGCCACTTATTGGTCCCTCAAGTTAAGGGGTTTTATATTGGGGTTCTAATATCCCATCCATCACTGCTATTCTAAAATTCCTGTGGGCCCTTGGGTGGTCTAAATATTTTGATCATTGAATACATGAATGAATCTTACACTGTTTTGTATTTTCTGTCCTTGTTTTATAAAGGGAATCATTTTCCTGTGAGACAAATTATTTATGAAATTCATTGGTTGCCCAGTAAACTTGAAGGGGAGTATAATTGCAGCTGGAGTGGGAGTCATTTAAAAAGCTTCAAATGTTTTTCCCCTTCCTCTTTTTTAAAACCCTTAGAATATTACGTGCTTCAGGAGATGCGCAATGATTCTAGCAATAACGCTGAGGAGGATGATAAAGAGGAAGAGGAGGAGGACTATGATGAGGAAGAGGAGGAAGATTATTATGACGAGGATATAGAAAGGGAGCTACAGGCCAAGTTCACTGAATACGGCCAGTGTGAGGCAAAGGAAGAAACTAGCTCAACAGGTAAGTGAGAGGGAAAAACGAAAGGGTGGGACAGAGTGGGCGCCAGGACTAAAGACTGACTTTGAACTTGCATTAGATGCACAGTTAAGTTTGAGAAATTATTGCTCAAATATGTACTGGAGTTTTAGTTGATTTGGACCTTGGTCCACTAGTTTAGGCCTTGTTTAATAGATACCTGAGGCTTTTGTCTATCTGTGTTAGTCATGGACATTCAGAAGTACACGGAATACATAGAGAAAAAGCTCCATGAGATTCAGCACAAGGCACAAAGACAGAAGGAGCTCATCAGCAAAGTGGAAAACCTGACACTCAAGGTACATTCTTGTTGGTGGATATAAAGATATCCTACTTTCAAAATCCCATCTCTGTTTGCCACTCATCTCATCTCTGTGCAGCATTCTAGTTCATTCATGAACCTGAGCAACTGCTTTAGAAATCCCTGATAAAAGATAGCCGTATTTTGTTTTACCTGAGTAATTTTGTTCTCCTATATAAGCATTTGGGGGAAGGGACCAGCAGACTTGAAATAATAATTGCCAGTATTGGACATTTAACAATGCGAAAGGCATACACACAGTTAAGCATTTTACACGTGTTACTATATTTTATCCTGACATCCCTGAAATATAGGTACTGTCACTATTCCCATTTTGTAGATAAGAAATTGAAATTCAAAGTTCAGTAATTTGCTAGGGACCACAGTAAGTGGTAGAGCATAGATTGCATCTTATTGCTCTGTATCAAAATGTATTCATTGCAATGAAAGAGAATTAAAGTTAATTTTTAAATTTCATGATGCCTGCTTGAATAAGAATTAATATCATGCTTGAGTTTTATTAATACAAATTAATGCATATGTTATTAATACACATTTCAGCAAAAGGAAAATGTATGTCTAGGCCATGTTTCTTCCCCTTTTATAGTGAGGGAACTTCTGAAGCATTCGGGGAATTTCTTGCCAGATTTCTTTTTCTGTAGAGCTTTTGTCATTGAAGGGGAGAAACTTGATAGAGAACTGTACTTATTCAGAGTGTTGTCCTTCAGAATAACCAAGTGAGATAATAGATGTGGACATACTTTGAAAGCTACAGATATCATGATTACTACTGCATGCAGTATTAGTTAAGAATGATAATATTCTGTCCGAGTGCAGGGGAATGAAAGAGTCAGCAACAAATTCCAGGCCAGCTTTTTAAATGGTTCACCACAGTCAAAGAATTTGTGCTAAGCTAGAGAAAGGTAACATGGAGGCATTCCAACTGTTTGTTTTAGGGCAAGAAAAAAAAATGCTTTGTAGGGTCAAAAAATCAAATCAAATGGCCCTGTAGTTGGAGAGCATAGTTTTTATACTCCAAATCTTTAAAAAAAATTTTTTATTGAAGTATAGTCGATTTACAGTGTTGTGCCAGTCTCTGTTTCACAAAGTGATTCAGTTACACACATAAAGACAGTCTTTTTCTAATCCTTTTTAAAAGTCTTTTGTTACAACAGATAGTTTTTTTTTTAATCATCAAATTATTTGCCAAATTGTTTGTCTCTCTTAGTTTTCTTTTCCTTTGCGACTCAGCATTCATCATTTATATGACTTGCTTTCCAGAATCATTTACAGTCTGTGCTAGAGCAGCTTAAGTTACAGGAAGAAGAAAAAACTGAGCAGGTGAGAAGTGTGTTTTCACATCAAAGAAAATGATTTGTTTGATACAATAAATCATTTGATAGAAAGAATCCCCCAATCTCATTTCTGGCTGTTCTTTTCATAGGAATAGTAGTGGCCCAAATCTTCTAAATGAAGGTAGCAGGTTGAAACAAAGTCTTTGTGAAAATTCACTCATTCAGTAGGTATTAAATGCCTATTTAAGTGAAAAAGCACTGGATGTACACACAGTGTTGAAGAAGACAGATACAATACTTGTCTTAATAATGAACAGTCTAGCAGGGAAGATCAACAGTAAACAAATTATAATACAAATAAAAAGGTGCAAATAGGAGAGCTGTGAAGGAGAGTCAGGGGTGTGCTTTGAATAAAGAGAGTCCTGAATTAAATTGGGAGGGGGGATCATAATCAGCCTTTCTGAGGAAGTGATATTTAACCTGAGACCTGAAGGGTAAGTCCAAGTGAAAAGGATATGAAGGACTTCTTGGGTGGAACATATGCCAGGTCCCACACTGGAGAAGAGCTTGGTCTCTTTGAGGACCTCTGAAGTATTTAAAGCAAGGAAGTGACTCGACGTGAGGTTGGTGATGTATGCGGAGGCCATATTGTATGGTCCCTTGCAGGCCATGAGAAGGAAGATGGGTTTTAGTCTTAAGAATGCAATGGGAAACCTCGGAGAGTTTAAAGCAGGAAAGTGACATTTAATTTAGAAGTCTTAAAGATCCCTTTGATTATTGATATCTGGAGAATGGATTGTGGGAGGACAGGACTAGAAGCTGAGAGGGCAGTTAGGAGGCTGTGTTGTAGTCTAACAAAAGATGATGGTAGCTTGAAATAATGAGGTGGAAATGGAGATAGAATAAATTTTTCTTTTTTACTGAAGTATAGTTAACTTACAGTGTTGTGTCAGTTTCAAGTGTACAGCAAAGTGATTCAATTATATATGTGTGTGTGTGTATCCATCCATCATGTGCTCAGTCGTGTCTGACTCTTTGTGACCCCGTGGACTGTAGCCCTCCAGGTTCCTCTGTCCATGGATTTCCCAGGCAAGAATACTGGAGTGGCTTGCCATTTCCTGCTGCATGGGATCTTCTCGACCCAGGGATTGAACCCGAGTCTCCTGAGTCTCCCACATTGCCGGTGGACTCTACCGCTGGAGCCATCTCTTTTCAGACTCTTTTCCATTATAAGTTATTACAAGATACCGAGTATAGTTCCCTGTGCTATATAGTTCCCTGTCCTTGTTGTTTACCTAGTTTATACATAGTAATATGTGTATGGGGTTCCCTGATGGTTCAGTGGTAAAGAATCCACCTGCCAAGCAGGAGATGTGAGTTTGATTCTTGCCTGGGAAATCCCATGGACATTGCAAAAGTCAGACACGACTTAGCTACTAAACAGCAACAAACACGTATATGTTAATCCCAAACTCCTAATTAATCCCTCCCCACTCTTTCTCCTTTGGTAACCATAAATTTGCTTTTTATGTCTGTGGGTCTATTTTGTTTTGTATATAAGTTCATTTGTACCATTTTTTAGATTCCACATACAAGTGATACGATATTTGTCTTTCTCTGATTTATTAACACTTCACTTAATATGATAATCTCTAGATCCATCCCTGTTGCTGAAAATGGCATTATTTCATTCAGAAGGAATATATATATTTGTAAATGCAATACAATGTTTTATAACTGTTTTATTGGGATATAAATTCATGTGCCATACAATTCACCCATTTAAATTGTACAATTCAGTGACTTTTAGTATGTTCACAGAATTGTGCATTCATCACCACAATCGATTTTACATTTTCATCACCCCCAAAAGGAAACTTGTACCCGTTAGCAGTCACTTCCCATGTCTTCTGACCCTCCCACACACTCCATACCCATCCCACCCCCCAGCTCTAGGTAACCACTAATCATCTTTCTACTAGCCTACTTTGCCTATCCTGATTATTTCATATAAAAGGAAATATAAAATACATGGTCTTTGTGTTTGGCCTCTTTCACCTGGCATAATGTTTTCAAGGTTAACCATGTTGTGGAATGTATAAGTACTAGATTCTATATTATGGCCAAATAATATTCCATTGTACAGATATACAACATTTTGCTTATCCATCAGTTGACACTTGGGTTGTTTCCACCTTTTGGTTATCACGAATAATGCTGCTGTGAACATTTATATATGAGAGAATATATTTTAAAGTTAGAATTGATGGGACTCAGGTCAGTTTCTGGGCATTGAAGGAGAAGGGAGCGTTAAGGGCATAGGCTTGATTTCTAACTTGAAAGACCATTATTTAAAGCCCCCAAAGAGTGATCAGAGTGAAGAGAGAATAGGGCAGTGTGGGATTAGTGAAGGGCAAGCAGCTGTACAGAAAATGTATGCTGCTTAAGAGTAGGATAATGGTTTTAAAGAGGCTGGTGGTCCTACTGTGAGGATGGACTTAGCATGGGGCTCTTTTTCGTTACTTGCTTTTGGCTGCCCCATGCAGTTTGGGGAATCGTAGTTCTCTGACCAGGCATTGAACCTCAGGAGTGAAAGTGCAGAGTCCTAACCACTGGACCACCAGGAAATTCCCTAGCATGGAGCTCTTAAGGTAATGATGCCATTCCCCCATACCAACAAGGTCAGGAGAATTCTCATGTTCTGTATGTGCCCTTCCCCTCGGCACATCACTCACCCAAGTACTGCTTATATACAACCATGTGAACAGTTAATTCCATGACTGCTTTAACACCACTAAACATCTTTATTTTCCTCCATATAAGTAGTTAATATGGGGAAGTGCTATTTTCAACATAGAACTATTGCTGTACTCTTTATTCACTTAGAGTCCTTTGTGTGCTGTGTGCTGAGTCGCTCAGTCATGTCTGACTCTTTGCGACCCCATGGACTGTAACCCACCAGCTCCTCTGTCCATAGGGATTCTCCAGGCCAGAACACTGGAGTGGGTAGCTTTTCCCTTCCCCAGGGGATCTTCCCAACCCAGGGATCAAACCCAGGTCTCCCACATGGCAAGTGGATTCTTTACAAGCTGAGCCACCAGGGAAGCCCTTTATGTTAGCTCATTTATTCAACACAGATTTATTGGGTGCCTATCTAAAGCTAGGCTCTGCAGACTACAAAATGCTTATGACACAACCTCTGCCTCCAGTTGGGGAGAAATCCATGAGGAGGATAGGAATTTAAAAGGATGAGAGCTCACTTTTGTCCATGGAGATGAGAAAACTTCGTAGAGAGATGGTGTTTAGGGCCTTAAGAGCTGGGTAGGGTTTTAATAAGCTTCCCAGGTGGCCCAGTGATAAAGAACCTGCCTGCCAGTGCAAGAGACTGGGTTTCGATCCCTGGGTCGGGAAGATTCCTTGGAGCACAAAATAGCAACCTACTCTAGTATTCTTGCCAGGAAAATCCCATGGACAGAGGAGCCTTTGTGTCCATGTGGTCACAAAGAGTCAGACACGACTGAGCAACTGAGCACACACAGACACAGGGTTTAATAAAGAGATAGAGAAACAAAGGCATTCTGTATAGAAAGTAGCGTGCACAATGGCTCAGAGGTGGTGATGCCAGGCCTAAGAGTTTAGGTTTTTGGTGTAGTTCACAATAAACCTTAAAAGCTTTTTCACCTGGAGAGTAACTTAGGCAAATTTCTGTGCCAGAAGTATATAGGAGAAATTGAGGTAGGAAAAGATTAGAAGAAGATGCAAGTGCTAGAAGGAATCTGAACTTAAAAGTTGATTGGCACTGTTCTTTTTTAACATTTTAAGACTAAGTAAGATAACCTTATAAATGCCAAATGACAGTCTTTCTATTTGGTTTGTATAAGTAAATTCTAGATCATGTAATGGGACTTAAGATTTCAGATGAATTTTTCATGTTTTTTCTCCTTCTGCCTACAGCTCATTTATCTACAGGAACAACTGAACTATTCCTGAAGAAGTGAAGAGAGTCTTCAGTCTGGCACCCAGGCCTTCGATTAACCATCCAGACCGAAGTCTAGATAAACAGTGCCTGTTTCTTTTCCTTTCATTGTGTTATGCCAAATCACTTGTATTTGCTTCTCTGAAACTTTTTTTTTTTTTTTGCTAGTTCTCTAGGATCTGAAGACCCAGCTCAACTATGAGACTTGGCTTCTTGTTATAAAATTTTAAGAATTTTTTAAATGCTTCTATACTATGGTGCCATCAGATAATTCGGCCATGCTTGCCAAAGGCAGACAGTCTTAACCTGAAGGCTACATAGCCAGTCTGCACAGATTTTAGCTTTTTCTTCTGCTTGTTTCAAATATTTACTGAAATAGAACAAAGTCAAACCATTTCTGCCAAGTGCTAGAACCCGCCACAGTGAATTTAAGTGCCTTCCTGGCAGCAGTTGATACTAAGTTGTGAGGTGTCTTTGTTCAAGCATTAGCAGCTGCTTTCCTGCTCAGGGGAAATTTCTTGCTGCCGCCATCTTTTTTCCATTGTTAATATTTTTAGAATTGTGCCTGGTTGTTATTTGGCAGCTATGGGAATAGTTAGAACAGAGGCGAAATTCTGAGCTGTTATCCTTATGCTGAGCCTCTTCATCCTACCCCCACCAGAAAAGGTTAGGAAAAACCAGATACCTGTGAGTGCTCCCTGGCAGCCTCCTGATGAGGATTCCAGGCTTTTCACTGGCGTGGCCAGGGTTCAGTCCCTCATCTGGGAACTCCTGCAAGCTACATGGCCCAAACCAAAAACAGGTGCCTGTGAAAACATCCTTAAAAACCCTGGGCCAGTTCATTTATTTCTAGCTGTGTTAAGATGTTCTAGTCTGTGTTTTTAAGCAATAAAATTATTAAGTGGATTACTGTCACTTTATTAAAACAGTTCCCATGAGAAGTACATTCAAATCCAAAAGGAAACTGGTGAGACAAGCAATAAGTTCTGCAGTTAGGAAATGACAGAAGATGCTGTAAGCACTGGGGCATCTTCTAAAGAGCTCTTAGGGTGATTCTTAATGAACTAAGCAAATTGTCTCATATTCACGATATATCACTGGGCTTTTGAGAGAAGGTGCAGAGAAGTCAAAAAAAAAATGGCAGCTCCAATATTTGCAGTGAATTGTGTTGTAGTCAAAGGAACACAAGGTTAGAATCCTGGCTCTGCTACCGAACTTGGGAAAGTCCCTACACCTCTTAGAACTTCTGTGTCCTTATGTGGAAATTAAGGGTGATAATGCTTATCACCAAAAGGCAGCTGAAGGTTTTCTGGAAGTAGCCCAGGTTGACCCAGGTCTGGTCTCAATTGGTGAAGTTGGTGCCACTCTAGATGAGCCCCCAAGCTTTCTCTGCCACTTTTAGTGCTCCCATTCCAAGCTGAAAGTAGTGAGCCAGGGGCAGAGAAGGGGAAGTTAATATGTATGGGCTGGGCCTGTGCAGAAGGGATGAAGACACAAGGAATGCTTGGGGGAAAATGCAGGGGAAAAGTGGGACTAAAGGGAAGGAGAAAATGAAGCCAAGCTTAGGAGAGAAGTTAGAGGACAGTTTGAAAACCAAGATGACTTTTTTTTTCAGAAACCCAGAATTTAAAAGATGAGAAGAAAGAATAGGGAAAAGGAATTGTCATAGGAAGACGGTGGGGGAAGAGGCAGGATTTGAAAAGAAGGTAGGCCTTTCCAGGTGAAAGATGGCAGAGAACTAGGGAAGAAACATAAACAGTGCCCTGGAGACATGGCTGGAGAGACTGTGGCCAGAGAGCGTGGCACATATGCCACATGTGGGGCCATCGTGTGGGAGCAGGAGAGGCTTAGTCCGGCCTCTGCCCGATACTGCACCCCAAGAGCAGCCAGAGCTCTGGTGAGAGGCCATGGGGAAGAGAAGACAGCAGGAAGGAGCAAATTCATCCATCTGTGGCGCCCTTCTGTTCCCTCCACCACCACATCTAACCCTGGGTAACTGCCTCACCACTGTCCTCCAATCCCCCCTCAGGCGGCAGCAATAAGCTGCCCTGATCCCTCCTCACCCCAACACATACACATGATACATCATGAAGTTTTCCTTCTCTACAGCCCAGCGATTCTGACTTTGACATGTTACGGAACTGTGCTGTCCAATATGGTATCCACTAGCCACATGCAGCTTTTGAGCACTTGACCTATGGCTAGGCAGAATTGAAGTGTGTCTTTCCACG
>SJXQ01009662.1:61990-95826 GCA_006408695.1 Aepyceros melampus | reverse complement strand
TGTCTTTCCACGTAGGCAAGGCTCAACTGCAGGAAGCCCTAGGCCTTGGCGGAATGCTCCATGAGCCTCCTGGAGCCTGGAAAGATAGACGATCTCATGGGGATTCGGGACACTCAGCTTCCTGTTCGGAGGGAGGCTGTTGTGGGACAGTTTCTCATCTGCGTCCCTCATCCTGGTGAGGCATGGGGCTCTTCTGCCGGCCTCCCTTCTCCCCTGTCCTTGCCCCAGAGGGTTCTGCTGCAAGCCGCAGAGCTGCCACTCAGGAGCGCAGTGCGCCGCCGCTCCTGCTGCATGCCATCTGGCCCCTTCTGTTTCAGTGCCATCCTGTGGAACAGGTCCCATTGCTGGCCTTGCTTTTACTGTCTCTTCAGTAATAAAGTGCCTGGCTCTGTGGGTTTCTAGTTTTTTACCAGTTGAATTTGTACCCTGCTTGACAATTTCTGAAAGTGTAAGTGAAAGTCACTCAGTCATGTCCGACTCTTTGCGACCCCATGGTGTGTAGCCCACCCGGCTCCTCTGCCCATAGGGATTCAGGCAAGAATACTGGAGTGGGTTGTCATGCCCTCCTTCAGGGGATCTTCCCAACCCACAGATCATACTCAGGTCTCCCACATTGCAGGCAGATTCTTTACCTTCTGAGCCACCAGAGAAGCCCATGAATACTGGAAGGGGTAGCCATTCCCTTCTCCAGGGGAACTTCCTGATCCAGTAATCAAACTGGGGTCTCCTATATTGCAGGCAGATTCTTTACCAGCTGAGCTACCAGGGAAGCCCCTGACAATTTCTAAGCCTTATTAAAAAAAACCACCAATACAGTATACTAATGCATATATATGGAATTTAGAAAGATGGTAATGATAACCCTGTATGCGAGACAGCAGAAGAGACACAGATGTATAGAACAGTTTTTTGGACTCTCTGGGAGAGGGAGAGGGTGGGATGATTTTGGAGAATGGCATTGAAACATCTATAATATCATATATGAAATGAATTGCCAGTCCAGGTTCGATGCAGGATACTGGTGCTTGGGGCTGGTGCACTGGGATGACCCAGAGGGATGGTATGGGGAGGGAGGAGGAAGGGGGGTTCAGGATGGGGAACATGTGTACACCTGTGGTGGATTCATGTTGATGTATGGCACAACCAATACAATATTGTAAAGTAACGTACAATTAAAATAAATTTATATTAAACAATATAAAATATGTCAGTAATGGTTTTATACTGATTACATGATGAAATGAAAATATTTTGGATATATTGGTCTATTATTAAAATGAATTTCATTTGGGTTTGTTCGGCCTTTTTTTTATTATGGCCGCTAGAAAATTTTAAGCTGCATATGTGACTCACATCATATTTCATGTCAACTTCATTGACAATGAAGTCATAGATTGGTGAGAAAGAAGATTGGTGGTGGGGAAGAGGGACTGACGGGGTTTTATTTTGCCAGAAAAGTGTATTAAAAAAAACTTACCACCAATTCACAGGGACATTTAATACAGATATCCCCCCAAAATATATAACCATAATCTCAGAATAAAGGATACCTTTTTCCTGTATCAGGATACATTTTTAAATTGAATATATGTAACTTTATGGAAACTCCCTGCATTGTCCATATTTTTCTCTCACTGCTTTAGGGTGGTGAAAAATTCCTCAGACTGATGAGGACGGTGTTGAAGAACCATTACTATAGACAGCTAATTCCCTGAGTGAATAACTAGCTAATTTTCATGGGCCTTTCGAGGTGGCCACGCCAGGTAACAGTGGTGGATGAGGCCGGGGGCGCGTGTCTTTTTTGCCCTGTAGGTGTTGGACTCTTCTGGTGTGTTTTGCAGTGTTCTTGTGGGTTTGTGGCCTACCCTCTCTGCCCATGCGCAAATAAGGGAACAATGTAGAGTGTCAGAGTCAAAGAGCAGAACCAGAGGAACGAAAGTAAACAAATACGAATTTATTCTTTCAAAGCAGAATTTAAGGGAAAGGGAGAAAAGCACCACGGTGAGTGGCAAAGTTAACCAATTTGTTCCCAGCCCCGCCCTTTATCCCCAAATTTTCTAGACTAGTATGCCACCCTTTCTGCTTCCCTGAATACCACCCCTGTGACCACCAGCTCTTGTAGCCAGCGAGCAGCATCAGAGGCTTCAATCTGGCCTCAAGACTGCCCTGGGGACACCAAAGACATTGAGCAGGTGCCCCTCCAAATGTGGCACCTGTGGGAGGAGATGAAGCCTGGGAGCTTAGCCTTGGCCTTGAGCCTTTTGCTCTCCCACAGTCACTGGTGTTTAAAGAACAACAAGGAGCTGATGTATTCCTTTGTTCTCAGAGTCAGCTTTTGGCAGGAAGGCCCAGAGATAGAGCTGCCCAGCTGAGTAAGTCTCCACAGCCCTAGGGCAAGCCCCCACCTTTCTCCTCCAGAACTGTTTGTCTCAGGACAGTTACATTCTTAGGTATCTGTCACTTACATCAAGAGAACTTTGATGAGAGTCTTGGCTTGAAATGTTCTCAGAGGCCATGATTCTGTCATTGAGAATGCCTGTTCAAGGAATGTTCTAGCCTGAAGTTGAATATGGAGCCCAGATCCCAAACACACACCACAAGCATCATGGGTATTCCTTAAAATTTATCCGGAAGGAAATCATCACCCAGGATTGGCCTCTGTTTGACCTCAGGGTTTCTCATTACCATGGCCTGCCAGCCCAGCTCCTAAAGTACGACAAACTCAAGCAAGTTTCTCTACAAGGAAATATCTCCAAATTTTGGGCCTTGAAGAAAATGGGCATTTGAGGGCCTTGGTTTCAGCCTTTCCATCCTGGAGGGAAGGGTGCATGTCCTGGGTTGGACTCTCTAAGGAACCATGCAACAAACAGCTGGATGTCCTCCAACCAGTCAGCCTTCCTTAAATAATTTCCCAGTCTACCTGACTCCACTTTGCTCTCACTGGAAGCAGAGGCACCCTCCTAATCGCTTTTTGGCCTCTGTCAGATTCTGGCAAGAATATATCACCTGTCAATCCTAACTGTTCCCCATACTACATGACGACAACCCCAGCACACACTCACTTTCTTAACACTGATGCTAATCCCACAAGTCAGAGGTTTTCATTAGGCCACCTACCCAGCAAGCCCCCTCACCACCCTTCCAGTGCAGGGCCATAAACTACGCAGCACCCCACACTCCACCTCTAGGAGACAAGACACACAGCAGACGGCCTAGCACACAACACATCTCAGGAAATCTCACCTTCATCTGAACTCACGGTGCCCAAAGGTCTGCTTACTTCACTGTGGGCAAACTGTGCTGCAGTGACTATCACCGGACCCTTGAGCCATGTGCTCACCTTGGGCATCAAGGCACACACAGGACCACAAAGGGTCAGTGAGCCTATTACTGAGAATTCAACTCTTGACCTGCTGCTTCCGTCCACCTATAACCCAAATCCTACGTAGCGAGATCTACATCTTCTCTACCATGACCCACTGCAGTTGCCATAGTTGCCATAGGCCCTCAAGAGCTCAAGATCTCTCAGGCGGAGTGGAGATTATGGAAAAAGATTCTTGCAGAACTTTCCTGGTAAGGTGGTTTCATAACATGTGCTTTCTTCAGGCTTAGGCAGGCATTTGCCTCAAAGATCCTGAGCTGCCAGTCCTATAGAAAATTTCTCCTATCCTTAATGTGCTCAGTTGCTCAGTCGTGTCTGACTCTTTGAACTACAGACCCTGTGGATGTAGCCCACCAGGCTTCTCTGTCCATGGGATTCTCCAGGAAAGAATACTGGAGTGGGTTGCCATTCCCTTCTCCAGGGTATTTTCCCAACCCAGGGATCGAACCTGGGTCTCCTGTATTACAGGTGGATTCTTTACTGTCTAAGCCACCAGGGAAGCCCCTACCTATAATCTAGGCTCCTACAAATACAGGTCCCTTGCCAAGCCTGCTAACCGATGTCCAGGCTCTTTGTTTGATGCCTACCTGCCACCTGCTCACCATATATTACCAGTTGTCCTGCCCTGAGACCTCATGAGCGCTAAGGCAATTGTCATGAAAAAGTCTGACAGCCTGGACCTGTGGCTAGTGCCCCTTGGTGATTCAGAAGGAGGCAGTCCTAGGTTTCTGGACCAAAGCCACTGCCTTCCATGCCCTGCAGTAGATAAATCTGCTTTCCCAGCAGTTCTACCCACTGGCTACTGCTTGATTATAAGAGAGCACTCCAACCATCTCACACCCTTCTAACCTTGGTGGCAATTTCTTTCTTTAAAGCCCTGAGTCAGACTTAGAAATTGGAAGGGGCAAGAAGATGTACTCTGTGTCTTAGCCTGGCTATTTGTTCCTCCCTTTATGCACAGGGTGGGTAGAGCTCAGATTTGCTCTATTTTGGCCCCTGAACCGTTATTCAGAGAAGCCCAGAAAAATTCACCCCAGGACCAGGTCTTCAGGGAAGAAGATTTGGAATGAATGAAGAGAACAGAGTGACTCTTCCTGTTAGATTCCTCTGTGGCCACAGGCTTTCTGTTGCTTTGGTCTTGAGGATGGCTCACCTCAAATATGAATGGAGAGACATCCTAAATGAGCAGCTAGGAGGCATCTTATCTGTCCATCCAGAGGCTGGGACTAACAAAGAGCAAAGCAGAACATTAATACTTCAAGAGGTATTAGAATTTAATGTGTGAGGCTGGGGTAGTACTGATGTACAGTAGATATGAAGGATAGCTAAGTATCTATATAAACTTAGGCAAATCAAGTCGGTTGCAGGATTCTAAGTTATAAAGTTCCTTTTGACAGAAATCTGCCTAAATGAGACCTGACTCTGTTTAAAGTTCCCAAGCCTGCTCCCCCGAAGCTCCCCCCTCCCACTATCTACTCTGAATAGTTTCTGGATAAAGGGATCATGGTATGTGTTGCCTAGGAAGAGTTAGATAAAATCGCCTAGGCAGATTTATCCAGAAATCTGCCTAACAAATTTGAGGACTGGGTTCATTTTCCAGAGTTAGAAAGAAAGGTTTTATGGAAAGGAAGGCCCTGCTGTTGTCTGTGTGGAAAGCGGCCAGCTTGCTGATCTGAAGCCCGTGGATCCTAGGAAAGGGCTGCTATTCACGGTGGACTGTTGCATCTGCTTCTGATTAGCTGAGGGATATCAGCCACCTCATCTGATTCAACTTAAGAGAAAGAAGGGTCACAGCCGTCAAGGATGTGGGACAGTCACACTCCTCTGGTCTAGAGGGTGGCTTTCCTTTCCTCACCCAAGGAGAAGGCCCCCTTGCTGAGAAGCTGCTAGCCCTCCCCCGGGGCTGTGAGGGCTGACTCAGAAGAGTTGGTCTCTCAGGATGCTGAGCGTTTCAGGAAAGAGGAGGATCCGGGGAAAATATCTAAACCCCTACATATTTCTTTACTGTTTCCCAAAGTAAGGTGAAAATAGGAACCTGAATGAACTGTTCCCCCTTGAGAAAGGTCTGCCAGGGACTGAGGCCGAAGAAACTGAAGATATTCACAGAGGAAACAACATCTAGGTAGCATCAGGAGGACTAGAGCTATACCCTCGAGCTGAAGCTACACGACACACATTGCCCAGATTTTTCAGGGGTACTTTGGGGGGGGAGTGTCTTCAGACTACCCCTTCACCTCCCTTGTGTTGGGTCAGAGAGTAGGGCTAAGTTCTGTGTACTCATAATGCTGGGGCCTTGGGGTCATTAGGTGCCCTCCATCTCCATCATTCCATGAGAATGGAAAGGGACCAGTGGGCACTGCTTCACAAGGCAACCCATCTGAATGGCTTCCAAGTGCCATCAGCCTGGGCTGCAACAGAAGCGTACTGAAGGGACTGACCTCAAACTTGAAGTAAAGAGCACATTTCTAGAATCAGAGGAATCATGCCTCTCCCTCCTCCAGCCCCCCTACCCCCGCCTTGCATACCAGCAAATCTCTGCTGCTGCCTGGAGCACAAATAACTCCAGCTGAGGAGAGTGGGGCCAGTGGGGACTGGGAAGGTTGGGTGAAGTCTGAGGAAAGCCTTTGGCCAGACCAGGAGAGGACCATGGACTATAGGATGGGGCTCTGGCTCCCTCAAGAGGCCAGCAGTGTGCTGGCAGTCACATCAGAACTTCGTACACTGGGGAAGGCATGGCGGAGCTTCTCCATATGTCCTCCAAGCAGAGGCTGACATCTTGGCTCTTCAATCCCACATCATCTGAATTGGAAAAGAGAGATTTGGGAAGACAACTAGAGATCCCCTTATGAGGTCAAGGAGCCGAGGTAGGATGCTGCCTGCTGAAAGATAAACCTGTAGCATGTGTATCTTCCCAGCATGATGCCTAGGTATGCATGAGGTGATCAATATACATTTGTAGAATAAAGAAATGAACGAATCAGTCAATAATCCAATCATCCCTGACCCTAAGCTCAAAGACACGAGGAGGAACCAGTCCCAGTCCTAGCAGAACCTTGGGCAGGAGACCTGAGGCAAGACAAAGCCATGGAGGAAGGGGTTGAGGGAACTCACCTGCAGCTTCAGTGTCTGGAGTAGTCTGTCCTTTCTCATGGGGGTGACTGCCTTCTGACTGCTGTGGAGAGGAAGCCAGAGACGAGCCTGCAGAGCCGTTGCCATTGGATTCGATAGGTGGCTGGCAAGAGGAAAGGCATAACTTAAGTGACTTTGCCTTCCTGACCTTCCTTTGACAGGCTCTTGAGCTTAGAAAGGGCCTTAGAGACCTCATGCCCATCTCTTTACCCTAGGACTTGAAGAAACTTTTGATGGCACCCCAGTCAGTGGCTTCTCCTTTCAGGAAACTTCTTAGAATATTACTAAATACCTTCTTCCTTCAACACCAGGTATCAAAGGCTTCCAGTTCTTATAAGGATGGCATTGCCCCCAGAAGATCTCTTGCTTGTCATTTCAGCTATAATTAAACTATTTAGGACCCAGTTCTGTCTGGAAATATAGAGTTGCACCCCTGATCCTTAGTTCATGACATAATATCATTTGTTAAGACCTCCAGAAATTGATCCAGAGGTCATCCCTTGGAAGATCTGGTGTGGTATTCCCTGGTATGGATAATGACAACAATAGGTAACACTTATGAAGTGTTTACTAATATTTCTGGCATCATGCTAAACTCAATAAATGTATGATCTCCTTAGATTTTTACAATTCCATGAAATTGTATATTTTCATCCCTGTCTTACAGATGAGGAAACTGGGGCTTAGTAAGGCTAAGGAAGTTGCCTAACATTCCAAGGCCACTAATTGGCAGAACCATATTCAATTCTAGGGCTATTGAACTCCCAAATCATATTACATTCTATACACTCCCTCTCAAAGAGGAAAGGGATAAAAAGTAACAAGTGATCTGTCCACAGCTAAATCTTTCTTTCCCCAAGCATGCCCAAATTTGCTTCTTTCCAGCGAACATCAAAGCAGCAAAATCAACCTTTTGGATGGTTCTTTGAACTTGTTCTTTCAATACCAGATTCAAATGGGGGTCGGGGACATGAGCCCCCAAAAGCCCTCCCTCTGCCCGAGGCCCCATGGTGACTTGAGAGTAACACAGAAGGATGGAGTGGAAGCTTAGTGCAAGAAAACTGGCTGAGCGCTGTGATATAGTGGCTCCTTCATTACCCCATCTTTTCTGATTGCCAGCTTAGTGCTCTTTAGAAAGTCTTCCCAGCCCTCCTGTGCCCTGAGGCTGTTCTGGTTCTTCCCCTGGCCCCAGACCCACCTGTAGGAGCAGCTCCCTTAAGCGCTGCAGCTGGGACTCCAGCTGCTTGTTGTGGTCTTCAAGAATCTGCATGCGCGTCTCCAGGCGGCTCTTGTGCTGCCGAAGGATCCGGGCCTCAGCCAGCAGCTCCTCGTTGCAGTGGCCCTGCGCCACCTCAGCAGAGCCCTCAGTCAGCGCGGGGACCTCAGTGGCCTCCTCATGCTGCCACTTCAGGCGCCTGAGCTCTCCCTGGAGAATCCTGTCAAGGATGGAGAAGCCAAGGCTGAACGTCCTCATGGGGGATTGACTGTCCAGGGCCCAGTGTCCCCTCAGAGCCAGGTGTGAACAATCCCTTTGCATCCCCATTCCCACGCCCACTCCAGCTGTGCTCTTGCCTGAATGGCCATATCCATTCCTCTCCAGCCTATGTGTCATTTACTCTGCTGTTCTTAGGCTGCAGCACAGAGAGAGCTGACATTTAGTATAACAATTTCTCAGCACTTTGATGTGCTGCTTTGGGGATTAATTCTGACCTTAAAGCCAGGCAGAAAAACTTTCTGCAAAAAAATGAGGCATTAGAGCCGCTGACTCACCTACTCCACTTTTAGATTTTTAGATTACAGGGGAAGACATAACAAAACATAAACAAAACATAACATAAACAAAAGATCACCCATCTTTCCTCTTCCTCTGCCACCCTCCTCTTTGGCCCACTTTAAACACCCACGTTGGGTCATCAAGGAAACAGATTCCAAAGAGATGGTCTCCTTTGAGGGATATTACTTTTTTTTCCCCCCTTTATGGTTTTTTTTTTTTTTTTTACAATAGAATCACTTTCTCTCCAGTGCTTCCCAGGGCCTCCCCACCACTGCTCTTGCACAGCACTTCTCAAAATATCCATAAGGAAAAACCAGGGGGATTTTTCAATCCATTGTGGATCAGTGTTTGGTCTGAATGCATATGGCTAGTACACTGGTCATGCCACACAGCACTCGCCACACAGAGTTCAACAATACTCAAACTGGTCTACATCCTATTCAGTGAAGACAAGTCCACTCATTATATGCTTGGATATCATGGCAATGTCAAATTGCTATGAAAGTTTCTAAAAGCTTACTCTGTATTTATGTATTTATCTTGTCTTGAACCAGTAAAAGATACTTTGCAAACAGGCACTGTTTTAAGGACTAGAGGCACCAGACACAGTCTGTTAGGCCAGCGGCATGGGCAACTTCTAGGTTAGAAGAGCAGGAACTGAGGCCTTACCCCAGACCTGCAAATCAGAACCTGCATTTCACCAAGCTTCCCAAGTGGCCTGTATGCACACTGATATTTGAGAAGCACTGTTCCGGGGGGTGCTATTTATTCTAGGACACACCCCCAAAGTGGCTTAGATGCTCTTTAGACTCCTGCTGCCCTCTGTGCTTTAGGGAGCTCAATGTCATCCCCGTAATCATCTTCACCTTCGCTCTTCCAGTCCTCACATGCTCTATGCAATATCATCCTCCTCTACCACTTTCACTAAGTGATAAGGATTTCTTTCCATTTCCAACAACGGAAAGTTCCTTGAGGGCAGAGACAAGCAGCATCTCTTCTGTATTTTCTGTGTTTGCATTCTCTGCTGGCATCTCCTGGGTACTTGGAGATACTCAGCTTGAGTTAAAATGATTCAAATAATTATTAGTAGTGTTTGTGTGTGTGTTTATTTGCTCAGTCATGTCTGACTCTTTGTGACCCATGGACTGTAGCCCACTAGGCTTCTCTGTCCATGGGATTCTCCAGACAAGAACACTGGAGTGGGGTGCCATGCCCTCCTCCAGGGGATCTTCCCAACCCAGAGATTGAAGGCACATCTCCCATGTTGCAGATGGATTCTTTACCATCTGAGCCACCAGAGAAGCCCAAGAATACTGGAGTGGGTATTCTAACCCTTCTCCAGAGGATGTTCCTGATCCAGGAATTGAACCGAGGTCTCCTGCATTGCAGGTGAATTCTTTATCAGCTGAGCTACAACAGGGAAGACCAATTATTAGTATAGTTAGCTTTTATTTTAGCTATTGAAAGGGCTATTTTAGAACCCTTTCAATAAGACAGACACTGGCTAGCATATTGAAAGGGTTATTTTAGAACCCTTTCAATAAGACAGACACTGGCTGACACATTATATGCCTGATCATTTTATCTTCACAAATGACTCTGAGACATAGGTACTATTATCACCATCCCCATTTTACAGATGAGGAAATGGAAGATCACAGAACATAAGTCACTTGTTAGAGGCCACAGAGTTAGGATGTGGAAGTCCAGGGCTTGAGTTAGGCTGTCTGACTGTAGAAACCACACAGATCTCTGCCATTGCCACACCCACCGGTTCTCATCCTCTAGGTGGGCTAGGATCTTCTCAAGCTCCCCTTTGCTCCCCGTGGCCATGCTGTGCAGAGCCTGCTGTCTGAAGGCCGGCTCCCGGTCTGTAACGGGGCTGGAGTGCCGCAGCAGGTACTGGTCCTCATCTCTGTGTGCATGTGGAGAGAAAAAGAGGGGCTGGGCACTGAACAGGGAAACAGCTCAGGGTGTGAGCTCTCAGCTCCCAGCTCAAGCCCCAAGACACATGCTGGCGAAGTCCCTCTCTAAGCTGCATACAGTAGGAAGAGGGATCAAAGTGTTCAAAGGTGCAAGGGTCATGCTTGGGAGTGACAGGAGAGAGTGCTTCCAGGATGCTGGGGCGTCTGGTTCTACTTGTAGTGATCTGGGAAACAATGAGCAAGTCACTTCCCGTTCTGTGATGTTCCCTCACCCCCTCCCCCTTTGCTTTCCCATCCCCAAGGGAATTGTGGCCTGCCTGAGTCCCAGTCCCAGGACTGGATTTATCCATGTAACTGACAGTTCCTAGGTCCTCTGAGAAAGCTGGGACCCTCCCTAGAAATGACAGGTCCCTTCTCTGGGCTAGAGCATCCAGGAATCTCTCTGGCCACGCTTCAGTCAAGCCCCTGATATCTCCCCAGGGTTGATGTGACCCAGGATGGGGCATTGGCATTTTGAGTATAAGATACGGCTTATTTGTGAAACTTTAGATGAGGGCATATTCTTCTTCCCTCAGAGTTGGGAATAGAAGGATGGGATCTTACAACAGGAAGGGACCTTGACGGATGGCAGGGATGTAGTACATCCTTCACTGCCCAGTTCAGCTGATAGAGGGCATACTGCTTCCCTCATTAAACACTGCCCAGAAAGCAGCCTTTTTTTCCTTAGGGTGTCAAGGACCCTAACCACCACACCCCTCTTCCCTTAAGGATATACCCTTCCCAAATAGTGGCCAAGGAGAGCTATTCATGGCAAATAAGCAGCTGTGAAAACTCACATGCTGTCATCTGGGGACAGGCTGTCATTAAAGAAGGAGCAATTTTGACTTTCCATCTCAGCAAGCCTGGGAAGAAAGAGCAGGAACATAAGGGAACACAGAATATGAAGCTTGCTTTCATCTCAAGGACTCTCATCACACAAGAGGATAATCAGGGAGTTTGGGGGCCTGTCCCAACTCTCCCTCCCCCCAAACATGGGCCTTGCTGGCTGCTGCATATCCTCACCGTGCCCATCCCCCTGGCTGTGGTGCCATTCTCTTGCCCCAACTGAAAAGCCCTTCCCCCTTGGACTCCTTACAATTCTCCTGCCCCAAACGTGGTGGTACCTGCTGGCAAAATGCTCAATTCGGGTTCACCACCACCCAGCCACGCACACCCCGTCACCACCACCCAGCCACGCACACCCCGTCACCACCACCCAGCCACGCACACCCCGTCACCACCACCCAGCCACGCACACCCCGTCACCACCACCCAGCCACGCACACCCCGTCACCACCACCCAGCCACGCACACCCCGTCACCACCACCCAGCCACGCACACCCCGTCACCACCACCCAGCCACGCACACCCCGTCACCACCACCCAGCCACGCACACCCCGTCACCACCACCCAG
This sequence comes from Aepyceros melampus, assembly GCA_006408695.1. Classification (NCBI taxonomy): domain Eukaryota; kingdom Metazoa; phylum Chordata; class Mammalia; order Artiodactyla; family Bovidae; genus Aepyceros; species Aepyceros melampus. Next base: position 84,161 of record SJXQ01009662.1, on the reverse strand, counting down.
CCACGCACACCCCGTCACCACCACCCAGCCACGCACACCCCGTCACCACCACCCAGCCACGCACACCCCGTCACCACCACCCAGCCACGCACACCCCGTCACCACCACCCAGCCACGCACACCCCGTCACCACCACCCAGCCACGCACACCCCGTCACCACCACCCAGCCACGCACACCCCGTCACCACCACCCAGCCACGCACACCCCGTCACCACCACCCAGCCACGCACACCCCGTCACCACCACCCAGCCACGCACACCCCGTCACCACCACCCAGCCACGCACACCCCGTCACCACCACCCAGCCACGCACACCCCGTCACCACCACCCAGCCACGCACACCCCGTCACCACCACCCAGCCACGCACACCCCGTCACCACCACCCAGCCACGCACACCCCGTCACCACCACCCAGCCACGCACACCCCGTCACCACCACCCAGCCACGCACACCCCGTCACCACCACCCAGCCACGCACACCCCGTCACCACCACCCAGCCACGCACACCCCGTCACCACCACCCAGCCACGCACACCCCGTCACCACCACCCAGCCACGCACACCCCGTCACCACCACCCAGCCACGCACACCCCGTCACCACCACCCAGCCACGCACACCCCGTCACCACCACCCAGCCACGCACACCCCGTCACCACCACCCAGCCACGCACACCCCGTCACCACCACCCAGCCACGCACACCCCGTCACCACCACCCAGCCACGCACATCCCGTCACCACCACCCATCCACACCACCCCGTCACCACCACCGAATTAGAGAGCTGGGCAAGAGCTGACGGGAACAAGGTCCAGAGACTGGATTCAAATCTGTTTCTTGGGTCAGACTCCTGGTCAAGCCCCAGCTGAACTGTGCTGTCACTAGTCGAGTTTGTCCTGGAGCACTGCCCTAGCCCACGCAGGACTCGGCCCCTTCACAGCACACCCCTAGACTCAGTGAGGATGCCTGCAGCCCCTGCTCAGCCTCCGGTACTCACGTCTCACTGTAGTCAGCCTCCGCACCGATTGAACAGGCAGATAACCTCGCTGAGGGTGTTTGCTGAAATAATGCTTTGAGCGGAACTTGTTCTTTAAGGTAGTGGCAAAGTCCCTCATGTTCTCACTGGATGTGGTCTGGGGGAAGATAAGACAGGGGGACTCACACTAATGGGCTTCTCTATGGAGGTGTGGCTGCTCCACTGGAGCAGGGAACGTGACTGGTAATCAACTCTCATTTATCTTTATCACATCTCACTCCTAGAAAAAGGTCTAGAAGGATATGTGCCAAACTATGAACACTGGTTGCATCAGGGAAGTTGGGCTGGAGGGGTTGGGAACATACTGAGAAAAGGGGACTTTGTTTTATACTTTAAACACCTCTGAAAATTAGAATCTTTTACAATGATCATATATTTGTTAATTTTTAGATATCTTTTACATAAATTCTAGAGATGCAGAGGATGAGCAGGAGCTAGAGGATTATCAGTCTACCATCTCAAGCCAGTTTTCATGTATGATTTTAATAAATGTTTATTTTTGCAGTGCATGGTAAGTCGCTTCAGTTGTATCTGACTCTTTGTGACCCCATGGACTGTAGCCCACCAGGCTCCTATGTCCATGGAATTCTCCAGGCAAGAATACTGGAGTGGGTTGCCATGCCCTCCCCCAGGGGATGTTCCTGACCCAGGGATTGAACCCGCATCTATTACATCTCTTGTATTGGCAGGCAGGGTCATTACCACTAGCGACACCTGGGAAGCCGAATGCTTATTTTTAGATGATAATAAAAGAAAAAATTTAAAGGGCAACATCACTGCTCCCATTGGGTCACACATGTTTCTGTGCCAACAAAACATAGAGAAGAAATGACAGCTCATGGAGATGGATTATGGAGATGAGGAGAGGAGAGGAGATGGAAGAGAGTAGTAGGGAGAGGGATAAAAGAGTTTAGGGAGCAGAGTCAGCTCAGGAAGCTAAGCCTGGAGCTGTGGGTCCTGAACACAGCAGAGGAGAAACTCTGTGGCTAGAGTTTAGGGATGCTACCAACCTGGTCTCAGGAGGCTATAAAGGGACCAGTTTTCAATGAAAGCCAAGTCAGTTTTGGAGACCCAGGTAAAGAGCATTCCTTCTCTTTCCCACAAGAGACTGAGTAATGAATCTGAGCACAAACTTTAAACTTTGGTTTTGACTAAAAGGGATAGAAGCAATGACAAAGTAGCAAGTGAAGACCAGGGAACAAGAAGATCCAGGAAGCTAAGCAGGAAAAACTAGAGGGACCAAAGGCTAGTCACCAGGAACTGCCTTGCTCTATTTTTTTTCCCTAGACTTTTCTCTGCAGGAGAATAGTGCATGCCTTTTAGATGATGAAGAATGTCCTGGGCTGATCCAACCAGTTGCAGCCCAGGTGAGGATGAAGGACAAGCTTTGCTAGAAGAACAGGCCTGGATCCCTCAAACCAGTCAATCACCAGGCCTGTACGGAGGATGCTCCCCAATGGAGAGCACAATACAGTAAGCCAATGCTGGGCAAAATGGATCAAGCACCCAGAAGCTGCGAGCTGCCGGCCCCTGCCCCCCAGCCCAGAGGCTCCATACCGGGGTGTAATACTCCATGATGGGGTAGTGAAGTTTGTTGCCCTTGCTGGCCCTGCCAGTCAGGAAGCAGGTCTGGCAGATGTCCACGTTAAACTGTTTCAGACTCCGGTACCTTGGGGAGAGGACAGGTGGTGGGAAAGATGATACAATGTACTCTAGTGACCTTCCCCTCCCCCAAACATCCAAATTCACACCTACATTAGAAGAGGGTGAAGCATGGAACTATAACCTGTACATAGAACATTTAACCTCCTACACAGAGCAGTGGCAGAGTCCTCACTAAGATGACTCGTCTTACTCCAGAGACCATAAATCTCCATGAAATCACATGCTCAGAGTTACAGGAAGTTTGGGAAATAGCATTGTCTCACCATCTTTTTTCAAAGGGAAGGTAGTATAAACAACAAGGTCCCACTGTATACAGAGAACTAAATTCAATATCCTATGTTAAACCATAATGTAAAAGAATTTTAAAAAGAATGTGTAGCTACACATTATATATACATTCTGAATATATATATATAATGTATCCAAGTCACTTTGCTGTACAGCAAAAATTAATACAATGTTGTAAATCAATTATGCTTAATGTTATAAATCAACTATACTTTAATTAAAAATGTATAAAAGGGACGGTGGGACAGGGCTAAAGAGCTCATTATATCAAATGGCCTTCTAAACAAGGGTGGCCTGAAAGGGTACAGTTTCACAGGTATGGCCAGCTTCCTTGGAGAAGGTACACCTTCATGATGAAGACAATAGATTCTATCAGCTGTGGGCATGTTGACTAAAAGTTATTCCTCAAAGTTATTTATAATAACTCTATTATGACTGAATACAGACTAGCCATTCAGATCCAGTTCCAAAGGCGCCCTGGACTGCCCAGACCTAGTAGCGCAGCATGGTGAAGTACCTAGACTTAGAGCAGTCAGAGTTCTGACATCTTGTCCTAGAGCTACACCAGCCAGCGGCGTAAACCCCACCTCTGTGCCTCATCTGCTTATAGAAGGCAGACTGCTTGTCAAAAGAGTATGTGCTGGAGCTTTAAAAAGGTTGTTATTATTTAGTCAGGAAGTCGTGTCCAACTCTTTCGTGACCCCATGCACTATAGCCCTGCAGGCTTCTCTGTTTGTGGGGTTTCCCAGGCAAGAATACTGGAGTGGGTTGCCATTTCCTTCTCCAAGGGATCTTCCTGACCCAGGGATCGAACCCACATCTCCTGCATTGGTAGGCATATCTTTACTGCTGAGCCTCTAGGGATAAAAACAAGCATTTTATGATGAAAGCCAAATTCAGGACAGTAGTTATCTTTGTGGGAGTAGGAGGGAAATTTCATCAAGGAAACTTTAAATATATTGTTTTGCATATTATATAAAATATGTTTATAATATATAAATTAGTAGACATAAAGTATATAAATATATAACATACATAAAAATATATTGTAAAATCTTTATTTCTTCAGCTTGGTGATGGGTGCCCACCATGGGGACTGGAGCCAGCTCATACCAGCTCATGGGAGCCAGTTGTTAACATTTCAGGAATTTTCCAAGTCGGTTGTTAACTATAGCTATTATTTAAAAATTAAATCATATAAACTCACAATTAAGCAAAGAGTATTAAAAACTAAGGTAATAAATACTCGAGCTTATCACTTCCTATTTCACTATTATTTATGCTCTGGAGATTGTCTACGTCTATCGTACCCTGTGGTGGAAATACTATAAATGGTGTACAGCTGAGCACCTCTTCCTGACCTCCTGAGGGCAGCCTGACTTTGGCCACGGTGGGAGTATCTATAGCATGGAAATTAGCCAATGCTCTATCAGGTTTCTCTTCTGCTTTCTGGAGAGTAGGCTGTGACCCATTTGCCAGCACACCTTTTGGTACATAGGTGTTCTCATAGGTCAGGATGCTGGAGCTTTTGGGTTCTACTTAATGGGCCCTGGGAAACAAAGAACAAATTACTTCCTTTTCTGGGCTGTTCTCCGACTCTACCCCCACTTTGCTTATCTATCCATTTTTCTAGGTCTGAATACTTCATAATATAACTGAAAAAATATTCCATCTTTTTTCTTTTTCAAAAATTAAACAGAACACAATAGAAAGAATTACAACCATATACAACAACATATATATATATATACACACATACATATATATACACAATGGATTAGTTGTAATTATACAACTACATAATGCGTCGTTTTGCAATATACGATTTATATGTGACGTTGCCTATTTTTATTAGTATCACTCCAGCAGGTATTGTTTGCCCTACCTGAAGCCCTTGATGGGGCACTGCCTACAGATAGAGCACTTGGTCTGATGCTTTACTTGTTCAGCAATGGTGACCCGATGCAGAACAGCCAGCCACACCATGGATTGGGGCTCCAAGTTGACCCATTCCAGGAACTGTGAAGCTTCAATGACTGGCTTCCCAGTGCTCTAGGGAAACAAGAAGCCCGACGGCGATGTCTGAGGCCCAAAGCGTCCTGAGCCTAGAATGGCAGCCTCGTGGGAAGAAGAGAAACAGCAAGGCCTGGGTTTGCCTGTTCTTTAGAGGCGTCCACCTTCTACCCTGTCCTAGTGGACCTGGTGCCCTTCCCATAGGACTCTGATCCTAAAAGCCCAGAGAACCCTCTGCCCTGTTGTTCCAGCCCAACAAACTCCCTTCCATCTGAGTACTATAGCACAGGCAACTCTACTCAGTACTCTGTAATAACCTGTATGGGTAAAGAATCTGAACAAGAATGGGTATTTGTATATGTATAACTGAATCATTTTACTGTACACTTGAAACTAACAAAACATTGTAAAGCAACTATATGCCAATAAAACTTGAAACAAATATCTGAAGCAAAGCAAACTAAGAACAGAAGCCCAGCTTTGAGTCCTCCCTCCCTTTTCCCCAATCTTTGTCTCATCATCCCTCCTTTCCTCCCTCCCTAGCTCCATACTCACAAAACGGAAGCAACTACGGACACTGGGCTCCACGTTGCTGCCACCAAAGGCTGCCACTTCTCCCAGCTGACGGGGCACCTGAATGGCCTCATGAAGCAGGACGCCAAGATGGCGTTGGTCACACTGGCTGCCTGAGTTGGCCACTTGGCTGAAGAGGTCTGCTGGCCCCACCATAAGTCATGGCCAAGCCCACAACAGAAATGGCCAGGGAATGGTGTGAGGAGAAAGAGGAGAAAAAGAAGAGACGGTAAGAGTGCATTGACTTAGCTAATGACTTGTGAAACTGGAATACCTAAAGGTCCCTGATCTTCTAGAAGCCCTCTAAGAACATTCTAATGCTCTCCCTCTTTGTGTCTGTCTCACTTCTTTCTCTCTGAACACAGAGAGGAGGAGGGAAGGGTGAAGAGAGAGTGAGCTATGCGTGAGAGCAGTGCCAGACACAAACACATTGCTGGGAAAACAGTTTCAAAGAAGCAAGATCAAGGGGTTGAGGGTTCAAAGGTGCCTGAATATGAATCAAGGTCGGTCTGCCCTATCCCCTCCCGTTCGTGTAGCCCATGTAGTCTCATACGCAGCAATCTCTCAGTTATCCACACAAATGGAAGGAAACACTGTAGAGATATTCTATAAAGAGGACATAATCCAACCCATTTGGTCACCTAAGAATTCACTCTAAATGACTGTGGAACAGCCTATGGGACTTCTATTTGAACATTGTCCTTGTGGGAACTCCCCTATTCCAACCCAATTTTAAAAAACCTCCTCCAGAGTTCCTTGTCTCTCTGCTTCATGCCTCACCTAAGGCCCAGAAAACAAACAAAACTACAAGGCAGAGGGCCTGGGGTTTAGTTCTTGACCCATTACCAACTAGCTTGGGAAACCCTGGGTAGGTCATGAATCTCTCTGTGCTGAAGTTTCCTTACTTATAAATGAAGACTACATTATCACTATCCATCCCATCTGAAAGGAATGTTGGGAGAAATAAATTACATCATAGCTGTGAATGCACTTTGAAAAGTCTTCTTCCCTGTAAAGCTTTCCTAGATTGCTGTCCTCACTCTTCTGTGATCTCATATAGCACATATCCTTTCCCATTCAGGTTATTCTAATCAGCACTCTAAGAAGTGCTTTCTCTGTACCTCTGTCTCCTCACCTGGACTATAAACCACTTGAGACAGGGACCACATCTAACTGGATCTTGTACTCATCACATTTAGCACAGTGGTCAGTGAACATTCAATACCTGACAACTAATGATGCTGCTGCAGAAAACTGCAAAATGCTGTACAAATGATGGAGGATGGAAGGGAAAACAAAGATATTGTACACCAGAGAGGTTTAAACTTACAGAATTACATGCTGTCCACCCCCCAGATAATGGGACTATTGCATACTGCCCATGTTATCCCATGGAAAGTCTCCAGCAGAACATGTGACATAGTCTGAGCATCAGATTAGGAGAGGGCTAAGCCTGATGGTCCATCGGGAAATGGAACTAGGAAGTCCAGGACCTGGGTATCCCAAGATCCCAACTCAGATCCCCATCAAGTAATTACACCAGATCAGAAGGAAGCAATGTCCTTGGAGGGACAGGGGAATGATAACGGGCCTTAGACCCATCTTGGCCTTTGGTTGTTGTAGATTCTTTGCAATAGCCTGTACCAGGAAGCATTCCAATGTAGCCTGAGTAGACCTGTGCTGTCATAAGACTGGACCTCTGCTTATCTTGCACCTTTCTTTCTCCCACCACAACCCTCCCTCCACCCAACTCCTCTTCCGGACTTTGGAGTTGTACTCACACTGCAGTTTTTCCTTCACTTCCGTGCCACACAGGCAGGCAATGCCAGTCTTAAAGGATAATGCCCGCATCTTTCCACTGCGACCGCTAGGTTTAAAAGAAGAGACTGAGAACTTGAATATCTGCAAAGGGTTAACATCTTGGCAGTCATTTCCCTCACGGGGTGGATCCCAGCAGGGCTTGGTGCCACCCATACCCCAAGCTGAGCTGAGTCCAGATCCACCAGGGGAGGAAACCCTTCCCACTGTGTCCACTCCAGATATCCCACTGGAACTTCATCCTGGAGGCTGCCAGGGCAGCAAGCCCTTACCTATCAAAAACGTTGAGGAGCCAGTTGAGACTCATGTCCACACAGAGCGGCACATTGACGAGGATGCCTCTTTCCTCCTCCAGCCGTTCATATAAGGCAGTCAGGCAGTGAATGACCTCCACCACATCCATCACGTGCTCACTGGCCTGCAGATCATGCTCATTGAAGATCTCCAGAGCTGTGGTTAAAGTTACCAGGTCCACTGGGGAGGAAAGGAGAAAAAGAGAAAGTAAAGCCAAAAGCGGAAGCCCAGGGACTAGACAAGGAGATACAGACACCAGCATCAGCAAATCTGACTCCATCTCCAGACTAACCATTTGTAAGTATGAAATAAGCTTGCCCTTTACCAAGACACACAACCCAAGTAGGGAGAAAGTGGCAGAAGACCCCCTAATAACTCCAAATGTTTCTATGCCCAAATGATCCTTGACATCAGTTTCAAGAAGATGGTGGGATTTGGGTAAACTCCCAGGGATCAAATACCATACCATTTTTTTTTTCAGTTTCCTGTCCTTACATGCATTGCAACTGCAAATAGGTGGGTCCATGAACCTTGTTCTAAAAACCTAGACACTGGTTATGAAGGCTCGTGTATGGCTGTGTGAATGTGACATACCTTAGGAGGATTTTTTAATTACCCCAAATGCTGGCATCAGCCTAGCCAGATACACTTGGTCCAGGAAGACTGGATGGACAGTGTCTCGGAGAGGAGACAGAAGGCGCATTATGTCTGCAGCCATGTTGTCCCCTAACCATTTGCATTTGCTTCAACCCTTCTGCTGCTACATCCAATAACCCCAAGATTGTGAAAGAACACAAGCCTTCAATGGCTCCAAACCATCTGCTGGATACTTCTTGCCATAAAACACTAGATTGATTGTCTGTGTTGGGCAGGGAAGAAGGGACAAAGCTGTGAGTTAATTTGGAAACGAGCCTGGAGGTTGGAGAAAATAGAAGGGCCCTGGAAAGATCAGGTGTCCACAGCCAGCATATCCCAGCCTTTGGAGAGTCCCCACAAAGCTGACCAACAACCTTGGCCAAGGTGGGATGGGAGTGGGCAACAGCCAATGGATGAGGAAGGATGAAGGCCATAAGGGAAGTGGGATGGGAGACTCACAGCGCAGTGCCTTCTGGACTCTGCGCAGCTTCATGGCAGTGCGGTAAGCTGAGAACTTAATGTTGTTCAAATCAGCTGCAAAGAATGGAAAGAGATCCACTCAGATCCAGGAAATGCAAATTAAGACCATAATAATATATCATGTTATACCTGTCAGAATGACAAAAAATAAAAGTCTGACAGTAGCAAGTTCAGCAAAGATGTGGATGAATGAGAATTGCTAGTGGAAGTGTAAACTGACACAATCATATTGGAAAACAACTTGGTATTACCTAGTAAAACTGAACATTCATATATCCTACAACCCAGCCAGCTGTATATATATTCCAGAGCAGTGAGTTCCACATTTTTTTTTTTACCAAGCAGCACTGTTTTTGTTAGCTCCAAAGTAGAAATGACCCAAATGTCCATTACAGTAGGATGGATGAGGAAACTGTGGTATATACAATGGAACACTCTATGGCAGTAAAAATGAATGAACTATAGTCACGTGCATCAACATGGGTAAAATCTACAACATAATAGTGAGTCTCTCTCAGCAGTGAAAGATAAGGCACATGAGAGTCACATTCATCATATTCATATTATAGAGAGTCACACTCATATTATAGCCTTGATAATGTCTTTCAAAACAGATATAGCATATATCTATAAGCATAATTCCCTGATGTGATGATAAAGTTGCTCAGGGGGAGAATAGAGCTTCCTGTTGAGGGAGGTGCAGAGAGGAAAGGAAGGAAGCCACTGGAAAAAGGACAAGGACTCACTTCCACCCTCATCTGCTTGTTGGATGGGATTTCCTTGTGTTCTTTCTTTTTATTTTTATTGAGACAACATTGGTTTATAACATTATATAAGTTTCATGTATACAACATTTTATTTCCACCTGTCACCATTCAGTCAATCCCCTTACCTATTTAGCCTCTCCCCTAACCCCTTCTCTTTGGGTAACCACTACTCTGTTTTTTGGTATCGATGTGTATTTGTTTGGTTTGTTCATTTATTTTCTTTTTATATACACATATGAATGGAATAATATGGTATTTGTCTTTCTCTACCTGATTTATATCACTCAGCATAATATCCTGAAAGTCTATCCATGTTGTCACAAGTGGCAAGATTTCCTCCATTTTTATGATTGTGTTCTACCATGTGTGTGTGTGTGCATGCACGTGTGGGTGCATGTATGACCCAGCTATCCCCACTCCTGGGTATTTACTCAAAGAATATAGAAACACTAATTCAAAAAGATATACATACTCCTGTATTCATCACAGCACTATTTACAATAGCCAAGACATGAAAACAACCTGTCTATCAGCAGATGAATGAATAAAGAGGATACGGTATACATACACACAATGGAATACTATTCCCCTGTATTCTTATAGGACAAAGGCAACTGTATACATCTCCACCCTGTTCAGGAACCTTAATTCTTACCCAGAGTTTGGTATAACTCGGTCATCTTGGGATGGTCCCAGCATGTGGTTTGAGCCTGGTGGCTGCAAATAAAAGCATCAATAGCACCAGGGTCCATATCACCCCCCACCCCACAGACAAACATGCACACATCATCAGTGATAGGTTGGATACAAGGAGCAGCAGGATCTGAAGGTGAACCCTGAAGATCCCAAAGCACAAGGGTTCACCTTTACCCAGGGAGAATATTGAGCTCTTGAGATGAGTAAGAGGAAAAACTGGACTGGATGGAGGAGTCCCAACAGATAGGGGTGAAAGGGATAGGTAGAGAAAAAGACAGGGGAGGGAGAGGGTGGGCAGGTGATTGGCCTGTTTCCGATTCAGATGGTCACTCACTTGATGTAGTAGGGAACTTTATTGGGTGAAATTGCTCTTTCCCAGGGAACCTGAACAGAGGCTGGCGAGGGAGAAAAGAAAGAGAAAGAAGCTGCCCACTAATGTTCTTCATGCCCCTGATTACTCCCCTATACTATCCTCCCAAAGAAATAGCTAAGCCCCAAAAGGGATGCCGGAGTCTCACTGCAGGTCTTAACAGGACCTGAGCATGGGGCAAGCACTTCTAATGAAGACACTTCACTCCCTGATGTTAGGGTGAGGGACAGAGAAGAGGTTGTCACTGATACCCTCATGTGCCAGAGACACAACAAGGGTATGAACAGGTGGCCTTGGCCACCCTGACAATCTTCCCCCTGAGCAGGCTGTCATTTTGTCCATTCAGCTGCTAGCAGCTGGTGTGCAACTGTAGATATGAAGTGACCCTACTTTCCTCATGAGACTCAAAGCCCTTCCCCCAGAAGGCCCAGCTTCTCAGTCCTGTGAGACAATGGGGAACAGGACTGCCCACTCATCTATGGTGAGAAACTCTGGAAAATGATGCTTCTCTCTGTTCCATGTCTTTAACTTCCAGATGGTCCAGGAGAGGCCCAGTCATCTGGTCAATCTCTTCCTTGCAGTTTCCCTGGGTACAAGAGCCTCTGCAGGTGTAGCTGCATGCCGGTCATTACAATGCAATAGTTCGAATTACCATTGACATTTACTGAGTTCCTACTATGTGCCAGATACTCTGCTGAATGCTCTGTGTGCATATCTAATTTTCACGTCTAGTTACATTTCCACCATCTCCACTCTGACTGGGTCACCATCGTCCCTCATTTAGATGATCACAATATGTACCCTGAGAGGTCTCCCTCCTCCTATTCTCGCCCCCCAACACTCTGCTGAAACAGAAGTTGGATCATGTCATCCCTCTGCTCAAACCTCTGCAAGGGTTCTTATTCTACTCAGAATAAAATCCTCGTTCTTACCATAGCCCTCCGGGCCCTCCATGCTTTGGCTTCCTGCTCGCATTCTGATCTCTCGCTCTCTCTCCTCTTCAGTCACTTCTATACTGGTCTCCTTGCTGTTTCTCAGGCATGCCCCTCCCTTACGGTCCTGGAAGTGATTGTTTCCCCTGCCCAGTCTGCTCTTCCCTAAGATATCTACATGGCTCATTCCCTCACCTCTTTAAGGTTTCTACTCAGTTGCCATGATTTCAGTGACAACATTCCCAACCACCCTATTCAAAATTGCAATGCCGCCTTCCTTATGTCCAGCACTCCCTAACCCATAACTTCCCTGCTTTACTTTTTTCTGGAACATTTGTCACCAATTGACATTTTACACACACACACTTGCTAATGGTTTGGCTTCTTCTAGCAGAATGTAAGCTCTCCAAGTCCAAGAATTTCTGTTTTGCTCACTGATATAGCCCCAGAGCCTAGAATGGTACCTGGCCCACAGCAGGCCATCAATAAATATTTTTGGAACAATAAAGTCATTTAATTCCCTTAACTCTACAAGCTAGGTATCATCATTTTCCCTCTTTTTATATATGGGAAAATTGACGTTCAGAAAGGTTAAGCTATTTTTTTCAAGCTTGCATCGCTATGAAGTTGAGGAGCTCTGACTCAGATTCAGGTCTCTCTGACTCAAGAGCCTGTCCTTTTAACCACTATCCACACTGCTTTATTCTACTGCTTCTTAGATGCCAAGGTACACTGGGCTCCCACCAGGCCCCCAACAGACAACAGTAGACTCTCTTGGAAAGTGTCTGAGGTTCTACAAAGTGAAGTACAGCTTGTCTCACATACAGGAGAGGAAGTGTTGTGACCCAGGCCCAAAGTCCCGGTGAGCATCCTGAAGCTGCTTAAGCCTCTCGCCAACTGACACCTATGGAAAGAATATGCAGGAAGTCAGTGGCCTCATTCCACATATCCAAGGTGGGATTTCCAGGTGCCTCCGGCCATCTTTGTGAATTCCCTCCAAGGCTGCCTCTTCTCCAGTTCCAGATCCTCCCACCATTCACCCAAATCTTAGTTCTCCTGTGTCCCTCCCAGAGGTCAGAGAAGACCATCTCTAACTCCAGGCCACAGTCACTCTTCATCTGCCCCTGTCTACTCTGAGTGCTCAAATGCAGACAGCCCCCTCTCAGACTATTTTAATTATTTCCTGCAGTTTAGAGGTTGAGAAGCTTGTTTCCTGGCCCCAAATTCTATAAAACTCTTGCCCCACATAGATCCCATTTCAATGCCCCTTTACTTCCTGAAGGCCTGGAGAAGTACCCCCATCACCAAGCCTAGTTATACTGAATCTTTCTCCCATAGCTCACTTTAGGCTTCTCCTTTACCTGTAGCTGTTTCCACCGGATATTGATTTGCTCCAAAGCCCGGGAGTTCTCCATTGACAAGTGCACATCAGAAATGGCCAGTTGATGGGCCAGATCATTTACTAACTTCACTCCATCTTTCATGGGGGAGAATTCTTCCTTGAATAGCTATGGAACCAAGATCCAAGTCCCACAACAGGTAGATAAGAGGAACCATTAGTCATTCACACCAACTCCTTCCTCTTTACCCAGAGATTCTGTTTTAGTAGTAGAGCTTCCATGCTTGCATATTAGGGCAACCAGACTAAGATGTGTGTGTATGGGGGGTGGGGGTAGGCATTGTCACTATTTCCTTTTCTTCTTTTAGAAAACACAGGGAAAGAGAAGACAGTAGGACAGAGGAGACCTCAGCTAAGTGTGTTATTCATTCAGTCATGTCTGACTCTGTGACCCCAAGGACTGCAACCCACCAGGCTCCTCTGTCCACGTGATTCTTCAGGCAAGGATACTGGAGTGGGTTGCCATGCCCTTCTCCAGGGGATCATCTCAACTCAGGGATCAAACCCAGGTCTACTGCATTGCAGGGGGATTCTTTACCATCTGAGTCACCAGGGAAGCCCTTCCCCAACCAGAGAAGCCCTCAGGTAAACCAGCCCCCAAATCCAGCAGAGAAACTGGGAGAGACTCTGTTGAAGTCCAGGGCAACAATGGAGCCTCAGCATCAGGAACACTGTCAGGGTCTGGGTGGAGTATCTGGTCTCTGGGTAGCCAGGAGAAAGGGCCTGCATACCTTAAGAGCCTGGATATGCTCGGGAAGTGAATCAATGAAGAGATCCCCGATGGGCTCCCAAGTGGCTCGGACTCCCTCGGCCTGGGTCAGAGATGCATTCAATTCCTCCATTGCCCCTTGGATCTCCAACAGCTGCTCCAGAGTGTGCTCAATGTGGCGGTGCTGGTCCACGCAGCGGGCTGTCAACTTCTCCCAGAGTTCACTGGCCACTGTTGCCTGCTTCCACACAAAGCGGCTAAGATTCTGGATCCGCTGTCTAGGAGAGGTATCTGCAAGGGCAGTCATGAAGTCAGGTCAGGCCAGCCAGGCAAGGGTATCCACAGAAAGACAAAAACAGCCTTTTGTAAATAGGTGTGTGCTTCACACACACACAAATACATATTTTTTATGGCTGAGCTCCTTTTATAAATGTGGCGTTTTAAAAATTAAAACTTTAATTTTGAGTTCATAGTAGATTCATATGCAATTGTGAGAAATAATAGGGATCTCATGTAACCTTTAGATAGTTTCCCCAAATAGTAACATCTTGTAAAATTATAGTATAACAATCAGGATATTGACATTGACACAATCCAGAAATTTTTTTCCTAATTCCCCAATTTTGCTTTACTCACTTGTGTATGTGTGTGTGTTTTGTTCTACGTGATTTTATCACATGTGTAGGCTCATGGATCCACCACCACAGTCAAGAGACCATCCTGGTGTTTTCCACCTATGGTATCATGAGGATTTCCTCATATTCTTAAGAAATGGGCAAGATAAAGAGTGAGTAAAATATTTAAGAGGCACAGTAAGGCCAATCATCCAGAGATCTATTCACATGACCTTGGAATGTGATTTTGCATTAGTGTCTAGTGTGTGTGTGTGCTAAGTTGCCTCACTCACGTCCAACTGTTTGTGACCCCATGGACTGTAGCCCATCAGGCTCCCCTGTCCATGGGATTCTCCAGGCAAGAATACTGGAGTGGGGTGCCATTTCTTCCTCCAGGGGATCTTCCCAACCCAGGGATCGAACCCACATCTCTTACATCTCCTATATTGGCAGGTGAGTTCTTCACCCCTAGCGCCATGTGGGAAGCCCAGTGTCTGTTGTACAGTTCCTTCCAAAGAAGGGAGGCATTTTATGAAGGTCTAGCAGAGGAGAGGTTAGTATAATTTTCCCAGCCTTTCCACCTAGGCTCCTAAATTGTAATTTTCTTTCTCCTCCTTCAGACCTCCCCTCAAAAGTAGATTTAGAGCCCCCAAACTCCAGGCTAATTGGAATTGTCCTGCTGTCTTGAGCTTGTTCTACCTGAGGCCCATTGGGTGGCAAATTGAGTACTGGTTAGTACTCAGTAGGACGGGCTCAAGGTAAACTGAGAGGGTCAACAGCATTGACAAAGGGCTCCATTAATGAAGGGTCCTGTCAGGTCATTCATAGCCAGTCTCAGAGTGTCAAAGCTTCTTTCTCAACAAGAGGGCTTGCTGGGTCATCACTTGGAGCTAAATACCATGGATCCCACCCTGATGCCTTATTTAAACTTAGATCTGCAGTGACCCACTCCATCAGAGAAAGAGAACCAGAAATCATCAGGGTCAGAATTAAAGAGCCACAATCAGTTTTCTTCTCAAGTACCATCACCTAATTTTAAAGATTTTTTGAAAGGATTTTTATTTGCTAGTTGATTGGAGCTTCCCTGGTGGCTCAGAGGTTAAAGCGTCTGCCTCCAATGCGGGAGATCCAGGTTCGATCCCTGGGTCGGGAAGATTCCCTGGAGAAGGAAATGGCAACCCACCCCAGTGTTCTTGCCTGGAGAATCCCATGGACAAAGAAGCCTAGTAGGTTACAGTCCACGGGGTCGCAAAGAGTCGGACACGACTGAGTGACTTTACCTTACCTAGTTGATTGGAGCAGTGTCACGTGCCTCTCTATACTTGAATAAAGCAGTACGTTTTAAAAGAACACACTACTACTTTTATTTACTGAGTTTGTTTAATGCATTTGAGTCTTTTTAATTTCTTTTTCATGCCTTCTTAGATGGCCACACACGATGCTCCAGAGAGCCACATACAGCTTTGGGCCAAACGCTCGTCTCCCCTGCTCCAGGGTCTTCTCTTTGCTTTTCTTAGAGTATGAATCTTGTTCCTTCCCAATTTTGGACTCCTAGGAATAAATTAGGCAATGGCAAACCAATCCAGTACTCTTGCCTGGAAAATCCCATGGACAGAGGAGCCTGGTAGTCTGCAGTCCAAGGGGTCGCTAAGAGTTGGACACAACTGAGCGACTTTACTTTCACTTTTCACTTTCATGCATTGGAGAAGGAAATGGCAACCCACCCCAGTGTTCTTGCCTGGAGAATCCCAGGGATGGGGGAGCCTGGTGGGCTGCCGTCTATGGGGTCACAGAGTCGGACATGACTGAAGTGACTTAGCAGCAGCAGCAGCAACAGGAATAAATTATCCTCCTAGGTAACAGCTGAGAAATGAGTTTGGGATGGACATAAAGGTGTTTTAATGGTTCATAGCTCAAGAAGAAGATGAAAGAGAGGAAGACCACCCACCTTTGCTCTCAGAACGAGGCTCCTCTAATTCATCAAATGGGTGCTGGGACAGGAAGGCCTGAGCTGACTCCAGCACAGAGTAAATATAGGGGCCTCGAGACTTGACATCTCCATAAAGGCCTGTGAAGTTTAGCAACATGGTCAATGGGGAAGGAAAGTCTTTCAGTTGCTTTGAATTCCATCCTGCAATTGATAGTCTTTCTTCTCCTCAGTGCAATTTGATATCCTGTACCTTTGGGCTACTCAGACTAAAAGAGGGGCAGTCTTCTCTATAGGCAAAAGAGAATAACTTTGATACTGGAAGGTCTATTTACTCTGAAATGGATCTGTCTATGCCACAAGGTAGAGAGAAATATGGGGACTTGAGGCTAGGAATCTTGGTTCTCTGGAAGACTCAGAAAGTCCTCTGAAAGGGGCTTTAAGAAATCAAAACCAGGATGGGCTAGATTTATATGAAAAGTTTAATTAAATTTTTGTTGAAATATACATGAGTATGCAAATCACGGACTCGATGAACTTGAGTCTGAGTGAACTCCGGGAGATGGTAATGGACAGGGAGGCCTGGCGTGCTGCGATTCATGGGGTCGCGAAGAGTCGGACACGACTGAGCCACTGAACTGAACTGAACTGGAACTGAACGCCAATCAAAAGTGTACTTTTCATCACAGCTTGGTGAATTTTCATAAAGTGATTCCATATCTGTAACCAGTACTGAGATGAAGAAACAGAACTCCACCAGCCTCCCAGAACGCCCTGTCATGACCTCTTCAGTCACTCTCTCCTCCTCCCCTCCCCCAAGGTAACAACTATCCTGACTTGTACCACCACTGATTAGTTTTGCCAATTTTTTAAACCTTATATACATGGAACCACACTGTATGTACTCTTTTTTGTATTTGACTTTTTTTCACTCAACATATTGTCTTTAAAATTCAGCCATACTGTGGCACACATTTAGTTTGTTTATTTTCCTGCTGTATTGTATTCATCTTTTAAATTGTGCTATAATTGACCTATAACATTGTGTAAATTTAACATGTACTGCTTTGATTTAGCACAATATACTGATTTGATGCATTTGTCTAATATGATTGCCTCTGTAGTGTGAGCTAACACCTCTGTCACATCCCATCCATAATGATCGTTTCTTCCAGTGCATCTGTGTTCATTTTAAGAAACATTTGTTGTTATTTTCTGATTATAGAGGAAAGATATGTCACAGAAATCTTAGAAGTTTCAGAAAAGGATGAAAAGAACAAAATTAAAAAGAACTAATTTCATCACCTGGAGGTACCCATTGTGAAGATTTTGATGGAGTTCCTGCTTATGTGTATATACACACATATACATCTATATTGATTTTTATACAATTGAGATCTACTATAAACAGTTTTGTATCTTGTGTTTTTTTCACTGAATATTATTTTATGTTCATTTCCCATGTCCTCATTAAAAATCAGGGAAGCATTTTAAGGGAGGCCAATATTGGATGCGATGTATAGAGGGGGGAGATTTGACTTATTCTCTGGAGTGCCATCCACAAACCAGTAGGACTGCATATAGCTTCCAGTGATTTTAAGCACCTAAGCAGAGACTGAGCATCCGTCTGTCAGGGCGTTGCAGAAGACATCCCTTCCCAACCAAGCCTCTGTAACTCTAACCTACCGCGTGTGTCTCCTTCTCCTGTTGCACCAGGACCACATCCCCTTGTAGGGGCAGCTGAGCTGACAATTCCTCATCCTTTTGGCTGAGCCAGTCAATTATCTCTTGGAGAGGGAGCTGAAGCTTTCCACTGTGGTCTGAGAAGGCCTCTAGCCGGGCCCTGCACACAATGATAAGACCAGTGATTTTCAGTCCGCTTGTTAAGTGGCAAAACAGTTTTCCCCAGCAGATATGTAAGTGGCATCTTACTAGATAAACAGATGATAAAGGTGCTGCTCTGGCTAAAGTGGGAGAAAGCCTGGAACCCAGCCTCTGACCCACCCACAGAGCCTGCCCCATACAGCATGGCACCAAAACACTTGGTGGACTTCAGTTCATTCAGCTGTGCGCCCAGAATCAGGCTGCAAAGGGCAATGAAGTAAGCAAGGGTGTTAGTGGAGACAGCTGTCGTGTTGCCTTCTTGTCCTGGAGGAACTCAAGTCATGCTAAACTTTCATCCTCAGAGGCTTCTCAGAGGCTGCCTTCTGAGCAGGAGCAATGCAGTGGGTGGAAAGGGTGTGCCAGGCGGCTGAGTGTGGGCACGCATGTGTGTAAGGTTGCATACAAATACAAGCAGCCCAGGGGTCCCGAAGGATGAGGGCAACAGAGGCTAGAAGCCTGACATACAGAAGGAGGAAAACACGTGCAGCATAGTCATCTCTGTCTGCCTTCCCCTCTCCCCGCAAATGAGCCACGAACTGAAGTCCAAGCGACAGGAAGCCAGAGGCCAGTCCAGGCTGTGTGAGCCATTGAACCCATTCCCCTTAGATGACTGGCAACTGGTTATTCTGTCCCTACCTCTTCAGCCAAGGCTTTTACCTAAATTTTTCCTTCTACTAATTCTTAGAGCAACCTTGAGAGGTAGCCACTGGTGTTGACCAGAGAAGTTAAGTAATTTTCCCAAGGTCACACAGTAAAGTCACTGGATTTGAACTCAGGGTTGTCTGATTTCAGAGCCTGCATTCCTTCAACTTCTGTACACTCCTCAACTCACCAGAACCCACCAGAAGCCAGGAGTTTGGTCTTTGATGATAGAGAGTAGAGAGGAAAAGTGTGTGTTTGGGGTGGGGGAGTTATGGAGAAGGGTAGAGGAAAGAGGGACAACTGAGTTATTGATTTGCTCTTAGTTTAGGGAGGCATGGGTTGGGGATAGGCAGTGGATGGGAAGAGAGGGCTAACAACCACTACAATTATCCTGCAATTAAAATAAATAAATAAAAATTTTTAAAAGCTGTGAAAAAGCAAATGAGAGCTACTAAGATAGAAGACAGTTATGAGAGGGAGGCGGGCAGTAATCAAATCCTCCATTTATACATCAGCACTTTTAAGTGCAGAAAGCGTTTTCATATCTCATTTGAGTCCTCATAACAACACTGGGAAACAGAACAAGCATTATTCCTTTACTCATTTTGTTGTTATTGTTAAAAAAATCCAAACAAGTGGAAGCCAACTTTCAGGGATTACTGAAACCAATTTCCAAGGTGACACAGCCGACTGAGGCTTGGGATGGGAGGGAAGTTTGGGGGAGAATGGATATATGCATACGTATGGCTGAGTCCCTTTGCTAGTCACTTGAAACTACCACAGCATTGTTAATCGGCTATAACCCAATATAAAACCTTTTTGGTGTTAAAAAAATAAATAAAAATAAAGGGAAAAGACAGAGACTCAAATCCAAGTCTCCTGACTTCTGACCCAGGGTTCTTCCCCCAGCACCAGAGCATGAAAAGGAGGAAAAACAGAGGATGAAGCTAAAAGGAGGAAAAACAGAGGATGAAGCTGACAAGAAGCCTGAGAAGAGGGTGACGAGCAGGAGGAGCCCAACATTCTCCCCACCAACGCCCCAAAGCCCCTGTTTCGGGGCTCCAGGCCTTACCGGAGATTGTGAGACTTCTTCTTGATTTCATTCCAACACAGATTCATGGCTGGTGGTTCCAGGGTTCTGGCGGCACCAACAGACCCGTTGAATAGCTTTGGACTTAGGCTGGGTACCCCAGCACCATCGTGAGGAGGCGCAGGGGTGGTGGCAGCAGCTCTAACCTGTACAGAAACACAGACACCTCTACAATTCCTGGAGTGTACCACAGCCTGGTCTGTGCCAGGCCAAGCATGGGACAAGTGTGAACGGGGTGGGAGGGGGGAGGGAGATGTGTATAAGAGACAGGGACAGGACTGGTGGTGAGGTAACCCCGGGCACAGGGTGGAAGTACAGGATGTGATAACAGCAGAACCTCCTGGGCGCCGGGCTCTTAGCTAGCATTGTGCAGTCTATGTCAGAAGGGAGACTCCAGGAAGGAAAGGAAGACTCAGCCAGAAACCTTGTTAAACAAAATGACGCCCCACCAAAGACTGTCTCACTCTCAGAGATTCTTAGCAGACCCACGGCCTGTGTTTAACATGTACCTCTGGTGATTCTGTTGTGTGTGGTCCCCACACTTTGAGAAGCATAGTTTTATGAATATTTTCTGATTAACTGCTCTACGGTTGTAATAAAAAATAGATGTGTGTTTTGGAAATAAAGGTAATTGGGTATGAACTGGAAACCAACTATATTTCTTATTTCCTCAGGGTAAGGAGAACTGAAATTGAATTTTAACCAGCTTGTGACTTACTTAGCTCAGTAAAAATGAGACTTAGCAATTAAAGATAAAAACCTAATCACTGATTTCTAATTTTAGTCATCTCAATTATTTACTCTGGATAGAAGTGAGGAAAAAAGAGAAAAATAATAATCCCTGGGGAGGGGAGAAGGGGCTGGCTCTGGATGTGTTTGAGCAGTCGAGAGAAAGAAAGACTCTGTGGTTCTGTGGCAAGGTCCTCTCTTGGTGCTGGGCTGGGCTCAGTTATGTCCAACTCTTTGTGACCCCATGGACGGTAGCCCGCACACACGGGCTTAACACATGTGTTAAGCACTTTGAGTTGTGCTTTTAATGGGAAGATTGGTTTCCCAACTTGCCTGGCGAGTCTTGTGTGGGAAAGATGTATGGTTTGGGGGGAAGGAGAGACTAGAGGAAGCTCAGCCACCAGCAGGCCCATTTTCCTCCCACAGAAGGGGAGCAGGTAGACAGGCATGCGTGCAGGTGGGTTTCTCCAGGCTGAGATTTCCTCTCCACACTCCCCTGTCCTTCACTCCCTTCTCCTTCTGCCTGAGCATGTCTTGAAGTGCGAGGGAGACAGCTAACTCCTGAAGGGCTATTTGACATACACCCCCCCATTCCTCCAAACCCCATAATACCCTACAAGGTGAGCAAGTGATGGGAGCCCCTTAGCTGTCGACTCTTGTCAGAGTTCTTTGGAGATCAGGACCCCAAAGGCTGCCTTAGCCCTTTCTCAACCCACTGAAGATGGGCAGTGCTCTTTAGGACTCTCCTGACTGTGATGGGAAATACGAGTGGTGAAGAGGGAGAAGGGGGCACCAAGGCCCCCTTGGAATTAGGACATCTACTACAGATGGCTCTCTCTCTCTCTGTCTCTCTCTCTGAATTTGTGGGACAGCCCTTCAGCTTCCTTTTCTAGAAGGCTGGGTAAACTCTGGGACACTGAACGATGAGCCTGCGGCTTCCCTTGAAGGCCATGGTTGCCAGAGTTTGGGCCATTTGAACAGTTCCAACCTAATACAAGTACTTCCAGGATCTCATTCATCTGGGCAGTAGTGCTGGCAGAATTTGTAAGAGTAAGAGTGATAATCATAGGAGTCAGCAGTTAAACATAGCCAACCTGCACTAAGAGAGGGCCTCTTTAGTACTGGTGCTAAAGAATCCGCCTCCCAGTGCAGGAGACAAAGGAGGTGCAGGTTGATGCCTGGGTTGGGAAGATCCCCTGAAGGAGGGTATGACAGCCCACTCCAACATTCTTTCCTGGAGAAGCCCCATGGACAGAGGAGCCTGGCGGGCTGTAGTCCATGGGTCGAAAAGAGTTGGACATGACTGAGTGACTCAGCCCACACAAATCTATAGAATAAAGAATATTCAAGACTTTTTAAAAAACTCCCACAGCTCACAGCCATGCACAGAAGGGGAAGTGGGAGGACAGCCAAGACCCAGGGCACAGCTCTAGAGTCAGTTGCTCTGCGTTCCCATCAGTGGACCCTACCTGTGCCGCCTGGGGACCCGCTCGCAGGACTGGGCAGCCCCATGATGCTCCTCCGAATGAACCCAGACCCAGCGCGTGGTGAGCCGCAGGCAGAGTCCAGGCAGGCTCTGAGCAGGCTCCCCGAGGGAGGGCG
>SJXQ01009662.1:35274-61825 GCA_006408695.1 Aepyceros melampus | reverse complement strand
GCTCCCCGAGGGAGGGCGAGCAGAGCTGAGCCAGGCCGGGAGGCGAGGTCTGTCACCCTGTTTGTGTACTGACCCCCCAGGAATCCAGAGGGGGCGGCTATGTCAGGATTGGGGACGGTGAATCAGGGCTTTGTCCCTGGGGAATTCCGGCTCGCTCCCAACTGGGCCCGCCACACCGGGGCCAGGAGGGCCCTCCCAGGCTGGCAAGGATGGTGAGAGTGGGATTGGGCATTCCATGGTGCTGAGGAGGGGTGCGCAGAGGGGAGCTTCTGTTGATTTATGTTCCCTTTGCCTGGAAGACACAAAGAACTCACTCTGCCTCTAGCTCCCTCTCCCCTACCCTGAGGTGGAGGAAAAGATCAGATCACTTTGGTGACAAACCTTTGGTAAGCAGTTTCACCAAGGCCTGGCAGGACAATGAGCTTGAGGATCAGCCTTGTCCTTCAGCATGGAAGTGTCCTCAGAGACAGTGAGGGATGTATGCAAGAACAGAGCTGTGGGATGGTGGGCAAGAGATGCTGACCCAAGCCAGCAGTGAAAATGAGGGGGGCTCTGCCCTGCCTTTGGAGAGACAGGACAGATAGCCTTGTCCCCACAGACGCCCCCCCCCCCCGCCTCCCCTACCCTGAGGTGGAGGAAAAGATCAGATCACTTTGGTGACAAACCTTTGGTAAGCAGTTTCACCAAGGCCTGGCAGGACAATGAGCTTGAGGATCAGCCTTGTCCTTCAGCATGGAAGTGTCCTCAGAGACAGTGAGGGATGTATGCAAGAACAGAGCTGTGGGATGGTGGGCAAGAGATGCTGACCCAAGCCAGCAGTGAAAATGAGGGGGGCTCTGCCCTGCCTTTGGAGAGACAGGACAGATAGCCTTGTCCCCACAGACGCCCCCCCCCCCCGCCATATGGTCTATGCGCATGTGCCCTGGACTTCTGCAGGGGGGGGAGGGGGAGATGGAACCCAGGAACTCGGTACAGGGAGCCTCCTGTGCCCTGCCTCTGCTGTCCTGGGCTACTGGCCTGAGGGGCCCTTCTGGAGGTGGCCACTCCTTTTCCAGAAGACTTGCCTAGGAAAAGGTTAACATTCCCAAGCTGACCGCACCCCCCCACCGCCGCCCCAGCACTGAGGGAAAACACTTCATTTCGACCAAAAAGGGTTCTGTTCCCATCCTCATTTATCTCCCACAGAGTCTTCTGTGGGGCTTTCCACAGTTCCACATTGTTTCCATGCTGAGGCCCACCTACAGGAATAGTTAGAGCAGCTGCCTGAGCCTTTCCTGGGGTCCAGGGTGGGGCCATGTGGGGTGGATGGCAGAATGGCAGGGGACAGCAGGCAAAGAGCAGGGAGCGGCTCTAGCTCCGGGTCGCAGCTTGGTTTATGCTGGGGTAACTGGTTGGTCCCGAGCCATTCTCACAGAGTTCCCTGGGCTGGGAATGCCCTAGAGTTAGAAAGGGCCTCTTGTGATCCAGCCACAACGAAATTGTCATGGTTCTGATGGAAGCACCCATGATGAACAGGGCTCCACCCATGTCAGCCTTTCAGTCCCTCCAGCCTTCTTAGTTTCCTAAGTGTGAAAAGTGTGCAAGTGTTAATCACTCAGTTGTGTCCGACTCTTTTGTGACCCCATGGACTGTAGTCCACCAGGTTCCTCTGTTCATAGAATCCTCCAGGCAAGAATACTGAAGTAGGTTGTCATTTTCTTCTCCAGGGGATCTTCCTGACCCAGGGTCAAACCCTGGTCTCCTGCATTGAGGGCAGATTCTTTACCATCTGAGCCACCAGGGAAGCCCAGTTTCCTAAATGCCACCCCCCAGTTTGGCTCCCTTAATAGACTCCCTCACCCTGTTCTCCCCTCGGAGTTCCCCTACGAATCACAGTCCCCTCTAGCAGAGCCAGGGCCTCAGGCAAATGATGACTAAGCCTTGATTTCTTTCCCTATCAATAGCCTTCTACTTCTGATTTTGTGACCAAGATGTTTGGTCTCCCCGCTTCCCATAGGACTTTCTCCTCATCTCTTGAGACTTTAAGACAAAGTCAGAGCTGTAGAGAAAGAAGAGAAGAAACTCGACAGTAACCGAAGAGAGGGCTTGATCTCACCATTCTCCATCACAAAATGAAGCCCTCATGTCCCACTGCCTAGGTAGTGAAGCTTGCAGGGAGTGGGCAACGAGCAGGAAAAGCCTTCTGGAAGGACCCACGGTTTTCAATCCCTCGACCGTCTGAAAGCCCCACTCTGGGGAAGGGGTAGATTTACAGGGGGACTCTCAGCTGACACTGCCTTTGAGAATATTTTACAAGCAGTGACTTCTCTATGGTTAGATGTGTCAAAACAGCTTGGAAGGCCTGGACCTTATGACTGTCTGGATCTTCACTGTCTCTCATTCTCTGCCCACATGGGCTCCCCAGTACCTACATTCTCCATCCCTGCCACCTTGGTATCTCTCTTCCTCCACCATATACATTCAGTGGCTGTTCACACCACCCATAGTGACTCAGCATCGCAGCCCATCTGCGAGATCCTAAGAAACATAGTACTTTCACACACTCCCATAGTCTCTGAATCCCAAAAATGTTATGTGTACTAAGTTGCTTCAGTCATGTCTGACTTTTTGCCACCCCACGGACTGTAGCCCACCAGGCTCCTCTGTCCGTGGAATTCTCCAGGCAAGAATATTGGAGTGGGTAGCCATTTCCTTCTCCAGGCGATCTTCTCCACCCAGGGACTGAACCTGAGTCTCTTGCGTCTCCTGACTGGCAGGTGGGTTTTCTACTACTGAGCCACCTGGGGAGGTTAAGCATTATAGGGCAAGCCAAAATATGCTTATACATCTCCCTTGTCTAGTCAAGTTTCCCTTGGACTTCCCTCATTGCCAGAAAAGTGGGTTGCCTTCTGGGATTACTGCCTCTCACACACCCTCTGCCCACCTGGCACCACACACAGGCTGGCACACTCAGCCCCACCACTCCAGTCGCAGGGGAGGAGAGAGGGAGGACAGGCCAGTAGGAAGCTCAGGAGATCTTTAGTGGGGTTAACCCAGGAGCTGTGAGTAGTACCAGGGACTTGAGAGGAAGAGCCAATGGAGGGAGAGGAAATAGTCTGCAGGTAGAGAATATGAGGAAACCACAGAGAAGTCAAGGCAATGGAAGGCCCTGCCTTGTCCTAGGCTATGCCCTGAAGGAGCACGCTCTTCCGGGACCTCCTCTGGAAGCTTAAATGAAACCAGCCACCTTAACCATCGTGGGCTCTTTGGCTTGTCCAGATCAACACACTTCCTTTGCCCCATAAAAGGCCTCATGAATAACAGGGATGGGCCAGAGGAGGCCTCATTCTGTGCAAGGGGTTTCATGTGTATGAAGACTACCCTTGAGCCTTAAGAAGCATGGATACCCACAAGAACACACACAGATCCTACGCCCACCCTCTCCCCACAGTTCTGTCTTTTGCCCTGAGCCTCTTACCTGAGGCTGCGGGCAGGTGCTTCGGAGGCTGCGGCTGTGATGGAAGCTGCCAGCTGCCCGCCACTTATGACATCGTGGGAGGGTGTAAGGGCATCCCTGCATGACCATAGGTTGCATCAGAACCGAGGCTCATGGGGGCGGGTGGGGACAGGCGGCACATCAGCTGTCGAGCATAAGCACCTGGAAGAGGAACAAGGACAGATTTAGAGTCGAATTTAGAGAAGGCTTGAAAACGCAGCACTTACCCAGGGGTGCCTTGACCAGTTATGTCAATAAGTAGTCAGAGCTTACTGACCTCTCCAGTAGTTTTTCCAGGCCATCAAGCACCATAAAAAAACTTGAGTTAATAATTCATCAAGGAAGTATCTATTGTTTCTCTATTGTGTTTTGTGCTAGAGACAAAAAGATGATATGCTGTCTGAGAGCTCATGGCATGGGGATAAAGAGTGGGAGATGGGGGGGGACAATTGTGTAAGCTGATTGTTGTTTAGTCATTAAGTTATGTCTGGCTGTTTTGTGACCCCATGGACTGCAGAGTGTCAGGACCTTCTGTCCGTGGAATTCTCCAGGCAAGAATACTAGAGTGGTTTACCATTTCCTTCTTCAGGGGATCTTCCTGACCCAGGGGTTGAATCTGTATCTCCTGCATTGGCCAGAAAATTGTTTACCACTGAGCCACCAGGGAAGCCCATGTAAGCTGATAATGCTAATAAAATGCTTATGCAGCAGATGCTATAAATAAGGTTTCACCAGAAGGTTAGGGGAGCAAAGAATATGGAATAATTAACTCCATCTGAGCATATGCAGAGATTTCAGACAGATTGCATTTGAGATGAGTCTTGAGGGGTGAGTAGATATTTGCCTATGCAGAGAAGGGGAGAAAGGAAGAAGTGCATTCCTAGGAGAGGGAGCCACCTGTGCAAAGGTGGATGTCACCCAAAAAAATCACAGCATGCTCAGAGAACAGTAAGTTCAGTGTGGCTGGAGTTTGGGAGATGAAAAGACATGGTGAGGAGTTCTCATACAGAGATAACAGACATGGGGAAAATCAAGCCATAAAGTGTTACTGCATTAATGGCAGAAGTATTTATGGGATGGAGTGAAGGGATGGATGAAGTGAACCCTACCTGGTCATGTCAGGAAGTCTCCCTAGAGCAAATATTCTTGAGGTGAGTCATGAAAGAGAAATTGGATTGCCATTAGACAGAGAAGATAAAAAAAGGAACATTCCAAACAGCAGAAAATCAAATGTATGCTGCAGACCAGAGTACAGGGAGGTGCCTTGTCGGGGAGTACCAGATGAGGCTGTGGCCAGATTGGGTCATGGCTTGAATGTA
This sequence comes from Aepyceros melampus, assembly GCA_006408695.1. Lineage (NCBI taxonomy): Eukaryota > Metazoa > Chordata > Mammalia > Artiodactyla > Bovidae > Aepyceros > Aepyceros melampus. The sequence continues at coordinate 57,031 of SJXQ01009662.1, read as the reverse complement.
AGCAGAGTATTCTAGGCTTTATCTTATAGACAGTACGGAGGTACTGAAGATTTTCAGCGGGGGAATGACACAATCAGATTTGCATTTTAGTTGGAGCCCTCTGTCTACCTTGTGGAGTGAGTCTCCCAAAGGAAGAATCCATTTAGAAGCTGTCAAAACAGGCAAGCAGTTGCAGGGAGGAGGGAGCAGAGAACACGACATTGAGATACACTGAAGAGGTAAAACACAGTGGATTCGGCGATCACTTGGATATGAAGAGTGAGAGACGTGAAGGAGTTAAAGGCTTATAATTTGGGAGCTGGATGAATAATGTTGCCAACAGCAGGAGGAGAAAACAGAAGAAGCAAATTTGGTGTTGTAGGGGAGTGAGGTCAGTGTTCTGTAATAAGCTATTCTTGAGACATGTTCAGCTTTTGAAGTCAACAGCGAAGACAAGAGTGAAAAAGTTAAATGTACCAAACCAGTTGACGGTTCGGTGAATGTACACATGTTTAATTAGGATGAGTGGCTAAGACAATGCTTGCAGGTGATATAAGTGGTATCTTTTAGTGCTGGACAAAGATGTGCAAACTTTGATCCAATAGCAAGAAGTGGACATCTTTTTTTAAACTTTTTAACTTTTATTGGAGTATAGCTGATTAACAATATTGTGATAGTTTCAGATGGACAGTAGAGGGACTCAGCCACACATATACATGTATCCATTCTCTCCCAAACTCCCCTCCCATCCAGGCTGCCACATAACTTGGAGCAGAGTTCCCTGTGCTCCACAGTCGGTCCTTGTTGGTTATTCATTTTAAATATAGCAGTGTGTACATGTCCAAACTCCCAAACTATCCCTTCCCCCATCCCTTTCCCTGGCAACTGTAAGTTTGTTCTTGAAGTCTGTGAATCTGTTTCTGTTTTGCAAATAAGTTCATTTGTATTATGTCCTTTTAGATCCTACATATAAGGGATGATTCCTGATACTGCTGATTAAATAGCCACCATTTTTAGTTTCTACTTCAGTGGTTCCCAACAAAGGGCCCCTTCTTAAAGATAAAAAAAAAATCTCACTTCACCCACTCACACCTACAAAGGAGCTGTACTTTTAGTACTTACAGAGTGAGAAAAACACTTATCCATTTAAAGATCTGTGGACTCCTTGAACTAAGTTACCCTTCCCTCCTCCTCACGGGTCCATGGTCCAAAAACTGGGGACTATTACAGATCACACAAATGCAAGACCTTACGGTCTGAAGCACGCTTTATTGTGATCAAAGTCCCTAGAGATCACAGCTACATAATCCCTCATCCCTAAAGAGATTACCCCAAAGAATGAAAAGACGGCTCCTCTCTGATCCAACACCAATATAAAAGAATTAATCACTAAGACTTCCCTGGTGGTCCAGTGGCTAAGAAGCCATCTGCCAGTGCAGGGGACACAGGTTTGATCCCTGGTCCAGGAAGATTCTGTGTGCCATGGAGCAACAAAGCCTGTGTCCACAACTACTGAGATTGTGCTCTAGAGCCCACAGGCCACAATTACTGAGCCCCTGTGCTGCAACCACTGAAGCCCGAGCGCCCTAGAGCCCACGTTCCACAACAAGAGTAAGTTTGTGTGTGCAGCCATATCTGACTCTTTGTGGCCCCATGGACTATAGCCCACCAGGCTCCTCTGCCCGTGGAATTTTCCAGGCAAGAGTACTGGAGTGAAGTGCCGTTTCCTACTCCAGGGCATCTTCTAGACTCAGGGATTGAACTCGAGTTTCTAGCATCTCTTGTACTGGCAAGTGGATTCTTTACCACTAGCAACACCTGGGAAACCCACAAGAGGAGCTACTGCAATGAGAAGCCCAAGCACCAAAATTAGAGGCTAGCCCCCTACTCGCCACAACAACTAGAGAAAGCCCACACTCAGCAATGAAGACCCAGTGCAGCCAAGAAATAATTAATTCATTAAATTAAAAAATTAATCACTCAGATAAAAAATGAAGTATTGCTATGGACATATTCTAAGTAGGAAGGCTACAAAAGTTTTGCTTTCAGACCTCTTTTTACATAACATTTAAAAGTTTTGCTGATTATATAAGCAATACCTGTTCTTTATAGAAAAATGGAAAATACAGAAAATCATAACTGAAAATAAAAATAACCTATATTACTACTATCCAGAGGTAGCCAGCCATTACTAACAGGTATGAATCCTTACAGTAGTTTTTCTATGAAAAATATATACTTGCACTTTGGAAATAAAATTGTCATCATATTATTTATATAGTTATAATTTTATATCATGCTTTTTAAATTTGCCATTTATATCAGGATCAGTTTAAAATTTTATTAACAATCCTCTAATGTATGACTTTTAATGGTTGCAAAGGTTATAGAGTCCTGTGGTTGAGGCCGTGGGCTTTGGCTTCAGATAGACCTAGGGTCAAACCCACGCTATTCAATCTATTAGCAGTGTGGCCTGGGAGAAATTAACCTCTCTGAGCTTCAGGGCCCTCATCTGTAAAATGGGGACGACTGCCCTTGTCGTCTTGTTCTAATGATTAAAAATTATTAATGTATATAAATAACTTAGCACAGTGTCTGGCAATAGTACACTATTCAATAAATGTTAGCTTTAATCATTGTTGTATAATATTCCATGGAATGGATAAAGCATAATTTATTTTAACAGTAAAGCATGTCACACTGCAGTTTGTAGCCTTGTGCATATTTGTGATTCTTAAGATAATTTTGTAGAAGGGGGAGTTTCTGGATTAAAGGGCATGAACCAATTTCAGACTTGTATTAATAATAAAAGTGAAAGTCTCTCAGTTGTGTCCGACTGTTTGTGACCCATGAACTGTACAGGCCATAGAACTCTGCAGGCCAGAATACTGGAGTGTGTAGTCATTTCCTTTTCCAGGGGATCTTTCCAACCTAGGGATCAAACCAAGGTCTCCCTCATTGCAGGCAGATTCTTTACCAACTGAGCTATCAGGGAAGCCCTGTATTAATAATACATCCCTCTAAATTGCCCTAACAAAAATTAGGTATCTTTATACCACCCTCAACAATCTATGAGAGAGCCTGTTCCCAGCACACTTGCCAACAGTGAGTATTCTTTTTTTTTAAATATCTTTGCCAATTTTGTAAGTGAAGATGGCATCTTGAGAATTACTTTGTATTTCCTTAGTTACTTGAAATGCTTAACTTTTTCCTTACATTTTTAGTGGCCAGCTGTATTTCTTTTTTCATAAACTCATTTTCTCTTTTGAGGTTCACCTCTCTACAGATTAAATTCCTTCTTTCATATTCTCCTCTACTGACCTGATATAAGTTTGATGCTTCACAAAATAACAAATCCAGGTATCAGGGAACTCAGATTTTCTAATCCCAATGCTGGCCAAAAAGGAATAAACTCTTTCTCGTCCTGGCACGACTATCCTCTGCTCTTTTCAGACTGTGCCATTGACTGTGACTTCAAGTCATTTCACCTCCTAGACCTTGATTTGCTAAAATCTTAATGGTTAACAGTTGCCACACATCAAAATGTTTGCTGTTTTAGTAGAACATACTTTTGTAGCCTGCTGTACTGTCTGTCTTTCTTGGTCCTCAAAGGACCCAACCAGAATTATGATTCCATCTGACAGATGAAGAAGCTGAGACGCAAGTGAACCTGGACCTCCTGACTCCTGGCCAGTGCTCTTTGTTCTACATAAAGATTCTTCTTTCTGCCTCTTTATTTATGTCCATTCTGTCCTAATTACCACCTGTACATATTGATTCTCTTCCTACTCCTCCCTTTAACTTGCTGAAGCTGTGAGGAATTAGAGATGAATCTGAATTGGTCCCCAAATGGCCAAGTGTAGCAAATAAGACATGTAAACAAAAAAAGCATCACTTAAGGGAGAAATGATTCATACCTTCTGCAGGACACAGACAGCAAGTTATGAGAGATCACAGAGCAGGAACTGTTCCTTTCAAGTTGAAGGGATTTAGGATGTATTTATGGAAGAGATGTTTTTGAGCTAAGGTGAGAGAGGAAGATTTGGATGTATAAAGTAGTATGGAGGATGCTTTTGGGGTAGAATTCACTCATCTGTGCTCTCCCCTGGTATCCTGTTAGATACCCAGCTGCGACTTTTTCCCACTAGGAATACTCTTTTCCTAATTCTCAAAACCACGTACAGGCCCTTCCAGGCGGATTCAGCACGAGACATTGTTTAACGTGGGCAGAGATGAAAGCTTTAAAAACATGTGGGGGAATACCAGGACTTTAGCATGAAAGCAAGATTGTTGGCTAGTGGAAGACAAGATTCATGCCCATTATTAATTTCTACTCCACACATTTTTAAACACAGAGCTAGACACAGAGCAGGTACTCAGTGATTGTCTCCTGACTTGATTTTTTAAAATGGAAGTTTAGTTGGTTTACAATATTACATTAGTTTTCGGTATGCTGCTGCTAATGCTGAGTCGCTTCAGCCGTGTCCGACTCTGTGCGACCCCATAGACGGCAGCCCACCAGGCTCTCCCGTCCCTGCAATTCTCCAGGTAAGAACACTGGAGAGGGTTGCCATTGCCTTCTCCAAGTTTCAGGTATATAGCATAGTAATTTAGTATTTTTATCAATTATCCTCCATTTAAACTTATTATCAACTAATGGCTATGTTCTTTGTGCTGTACAATATATCCTTGTTGATTATTCTATGCATAGACAAGTACTATGTGAAATCTAAAAAATAAAACAAACAAGTATATATAACAAAACTAAAACAGATTCCCCAGATTCACAGATATAGAAAATGCTAGTGGTTACCAGTGGGGAAAGGGAATCAGGAAGAGACACAAATTGACTTGATGCATTGAATTGAACTCCAGTTAGGTGAGTGTACAGTCCCTCAATTTTGTAGGTACAAATTCCAGGGAACATGAAGAGAAAGGCTTTGGATATACACATTTCTTGTGTTTGTGTGAAATGATGTATACAGAACGTTAGCATTCGAAGCAAGGCTTGAAATGAAAAAAAAAAAAAACCAACAAACTGCAAACGACCTAAATGTCCATTACTTGGGGATTTGTTAAATAAATAACGGTGTATGCACACAATGGAATTCTATATAGCTATTAAAACCGAATTAAGAACTCTTTATGCTCCAATATAGAATGATCTCTTGAGGTAAAGTTTTAAGTAAAAAGAAAATAAGAAAAAAGTGGTTAGTTTAATCTGTTTTAAAACAAAACATGTGCTTATATATACAATAAAATACCTTTGGAAATATACAAAAGAACCTGTTAACATTGATTAGCTTTGGAGAAGGGAACCAAGTGGCTACTAAACAGAGATGGGAGAATTCCTTCCACTCTTTTGAGATTTTTCCCCTTATTTTCTCTCTTTAAAACAGAGAAATATAACTTACAAAAAGTACATAAAATATATGTGTAAAATGTATTAAATTATTACAAAGCAAATCCCCATGTGATCACTGCTTGGGTCGAGAAATAGAATAATTATTTACATCCACAAAAGCCCTGTGTCACTGGGACTTCCCTGGTGGCGCACTGGATAGGAGTCTGCCTGCCAGTGCAGGGAACACAGGTTCAGTCCCTGGTCGGGGAGGATTTCACATGCCGCAGAGCAACTAAGCCCGCATGCCGCAACTACGGAGCTCGAGTGCTGCAACTCCTGAAGCCCGCACACCTAGAGCCTCTGCTCTGCGACAAGAGAAGCACTGCAAAAAGAAGCCTGTGCACCACAGCTAGAGAGTGGCCCTACTCACTGCAACTAGAGAAGTCTGTGCAAAAGCGACAAGGACCTGACACAGCCAAAAATAAAAATAAATAAAATTTAAAAGCCCTGTGTCACCAATAGGAGATTTAGCTTTTACTGAATATCCTTTTGTACCTTTGGAATTTTGAAGTGTGTGAATACATTAGCTATTTAACAGCTACTTTCTCCCTTCTTCCCCACTCCTCACCAAAGTGTCATAGACATCATCAACTGTTTTATGGAAAGGTTGATATAGCAGCTTTTCCATAGACAAAAAGCAGTAACAGTTAAAATTTATTTTATTCTATGTTTTGCATATATTAACTAATCAGTCTACATACAGGAAGTCATGGAACCCTCAGGACAATCTTATGAAGTAGTTACTACGCTGTCTATATTGCACAGATAAGAACATGGAGGCACACAGCAATAAGTAACTTGTTCAAAGAGATATTGTGACTATGAAGCAGGGAGGTAAGGTAAAGTCACTCAGTCGTGTCCGACTCTTTGCAACCCCGTGGACTGTAACCTACTAGGCTTCTTTGTCCACGGGATTCTCCAGGCAAGAATACTGGAGTGGATTGCCATTTCCTTCTCCAGGGAATCTTCCCGACCCAGGGATCGAACCCGGGTCTCCCGCATTGGAGGCAGATGCTTTAACCTCGGAGCCACTCTTTGATCACTCCATTTTCCTTGGCTATGAAGCAGGGAACTGGGATTTATATCCAGGCTAGTGTGTCCCAGAATACAAGTTCTTTACTGCTACACTCTTCTGCCTTGGTAAATTCTAGAACTCAGGCTCTGAGGCACCGTGGTCACCGACACTTAGCAAGTAGAGAAAATTCGTGGCTCTGGACCGCCAGCTGGGAGCCCAAGGGCTGACTCAGACATGCCACTACCCAGGCAAAGACACAAGCAATTAAGAATGGACCGGATGCAGAGGATCTGGGGTATCATCCAGCTGGCAAATCCTACAGACCATTTAAATGACCTTCCTAGGACACCTGGGAAGTGAAATGCTGCTCAACTCTCCCAGTCTGACCTCAGAGCTTCCCCAGTACCTAAGAGCTAGGTAAATATTTTTTGAATGAATGAATAAACTCTTTCTACTTATAAACTGGGAAAGTTTAGGAACCTATCCTACAGAAATATCTGCAGAAGTGGATGAGGGTATCTGCTGCAGTTTTGGTTGCAATAGCAAGACTGCAATCTACTCAGATGTCCATCAACAAGGGACTAGTTAAGTGGACTGTGTCGGAGAGGTGGCACAGCCTGACACTGAAGGGTGTGGCTCTGAGCCAGCGCTCTCAAGTCTCCATCCTGGCTTCTCGACCTATCAGCGCAGGTTTGGACCAGATCCCTGACTTCATATTTCCGTCCCTGAATCTGTGAAACAAGAATATCAGGAAACGCACTTCATAGCCTTGTTGTAAGGACTTAATTCATAGTTACCATCTAGCAAGCACTCAAATCTTTTCTCTTACTGCAGTCACTCATGCCACGAAGTGACAGGGGCTTCGCTGATAGCTCAGGCAGTAAAGAATCTGCCTGCAGTGCAGGAGACCTGGGTTCGATCTCTGGGTCAGGAAGATCCCCTGGAAGAGGGCATGGCAACCCATGCCTAGAAAACCCCATGGACAGAGGAGCTTGGTAGGCTACAGTCCGTGGGGTCAAAAGAGTCAGACACAACTTAGTGACGAAACCACCATGCCATGAAATACTATGTAGCTGCTAAAAAAGGAGGAGGTAGGTCTGTACCCTTTTTTTTGGAATTGGAATGAAAATTGACCTTTTCCAGTCCTGTGGCCACTTCTGAGTTTTCCAGATTTGCTGGAAACAAACAGATTTGCGTGAACTCCCTGATGTTCAAGCTGGTTTTAGGAAAGGCAGAGGAACCAGAGATCAAATTGCCAACATCCGCTGGATCATGGAAAAAGCCAAAGAGTTCCAGAAAAACATCTATTTCTGCTTTATTGACTATGCCAAAGCCTTTGACTGTGTGGATCACAATACACTGTGGAAAATTCTGAAAGAGATGGGAATACCAGATCACCTAACCTGCCTCTTGAGAAATCTGTATGCAGGTCAGGAAGCAACAGTTAGAACTGGACATGGGACAACAGACTGGTTCCAAATAGGAAAAGGAGTACATCAAGGCTGTATATTGTCACCCTGCTTATTTAACTTATATGCAGAGTACATCATGAGAAACGCTGGATTGGAAGAAACACAAGCTGGAATCAAGATTGCCAGGAGAAATATCAATAACCTCAGATATGCAGATGACACCACCCTTGGATTAGGGGCAGGAGGAGATGGGGACGACCGAGGATGAGATGGCTGGATGGCATCATGGACTCAATGGACGTGAGTCTGAGTGAACTCCGGGAGTTGGTGATGGACAGGGAGGCCTGGCGTGCTGCGATTCATGGGGTCGCAAAGAGTCAGACACGACTGACCGACTGAACGGAACGCAACAGGTCTGTACCCACTGATTTGAGCAGATGCCAAAGATATGTGTTTTAGGTTTTAAAACAGTTTCAGAGTGAATGTGTCGGTATAACTTTAATCTTGTGTAAAAAAAAAAAAAAAACTAAAACAAAAACACGAAAAATCTCTTCTTTCTGTGTATGCACAGAAAGAAAGCCTATAAGGATACACAAATTGTTCAGTGACATTTCTTCTGGAGAGTTGTATTAAGGGGACTCTCATGTTGAGTTTATACACTTTGTGTGTTTGTGTGTATAAAGTTTTTTATAACAAGGATTTATTGTCCTTGGATGCAAATAAATAGGGAGGCTCAGGAAAGAACAAGGCAGTGGAAAGAAGACCCTTTTTTGTGAGTACAGATTCCTCTCTCCAACCCAATGTGGCACTGCACGATGGCCCCCTCTCACGGCACTGCCTTTCCACCCGACAGCATGGCACTAGGGTATGAGACACATTTCATCCGCACCAAACCTTATGATGTGTTCCTGAAATACTTCCTGCAGTGCAGCCAAAACCACGTTTCTGCTTCAGATGCTCTCACCTAATGAATAAATCATGGGCCACAGATTGTCAAGCTGGTAGAGACCTTAGAGATTATCTAGGCCAACCCCCTTATTTACAAATGGAAACAATGAAATGTGTTTCTGAGAAGGTAGCTGTCAAGCAATTTCGAGAAAGAAAATTTCCACTGGAAAAAAGTCAGAGATGCATCCTTATGAGGAGAATTTTATTATAAAAACCAATTAATAAACAAACTTACGGTTACCAACAGGGAAAGGGGGGAGGGATAAATTAGGACCTTGGGATTAACATATACACACCTATATATAAAATAGATGGCCAACAAGGACCTACTTATAGCACAAGGAACTATACTCAGTATCCTATACTAAGCCATAATGGAAAAGAATATGAATACATATGTATATTGTGTATATAACTAAATCACTATGCTATACACCTGAACTAAAATAAGATTGTCAATCAACTATACTCCAATTAAAAAAAGAAGAAAGAAAACCAAATGAAATAAAATATACAGGAATTGGAAAGGAAAAAATAAACAACGCAATGTATCTGAAACCTTTACACACTGCTGGTGGGAATATAAATTATTAACCATTTTGGAGAACAAACTGACAGTATCTTCCAAAAGTGAAGATTCTCATATCCTGTGACAGGACAATTCCCTTCTAAATATATACCCAATAGCAATAGTCACATAAGAATATCTCCTCAGAAAAAAAAAAAGAATATCTCCTCAGAAATGATCATAGTAGCCCTAATTGTGAGCCCCAAACTGGAAACAGCCTAAATGTCCATCACCTGCAGAATGGATAAATACATCATGGCATATTTCTTAAATGGAATGCTATATAATAGTGAAAAGTGAATGAACCAGAGCCACATGTCACAATGTGGATGCATTTCAGAAATGTAACATTGAATAGAAAAAACAAATTGAAGAAGGATACATACCATTGATATACATTTTTAAAACATAAAGCAGTGGCATATGGTGCTTAAAGACATATATATATGCAGTACCAATATAAGTAAATGCATGAGAGGAACTTTGATCACAGAGGATAGACAGGGGTTTCAAGTCTATTGGTGATGTTTTTTTCTTAAGCTAGGTGGTGAATATCCTGATTTTCGTTATTCTTTACATCTCTTTGAATGCCCCCAAATTTTCTAGCACATTGTTTAAAAAAATGCAACACATCACATGCTGAAAGGGAAATTCACAATTTTCAGATACAACAAAATAACGAAAGAAATCTGTAAGGTACAAATGTCTCACTAAAAATGACAGGATGGTTCCTTCAACCTGCTTCTTTTCCTTGGGACTATTTTCATAGAACGGAAGCTGCTGCCTGTGCACTCAGTCGCTCAGTCGTGTCCGACTCTGTGCGACCCCATGGACTGTAACCCGCCAGGCTCCTCTGTCATGGGGTTTCTCAGGCAAGAGTACTGGAGTGGGTTGCTGTGCCCTTCTCCAGGGGATCTTTCTGACCCAGGGACTGAACATGAGTCTCCTGCATTGCAGATGGATGCTCTACCACTGAGCCACCAGGGAAGCCCACGAAATCCGCTAAAGGACAGAAATTGGGCAAAAAGGACTGAGAATCAGGATATATGGGTTCTACTCTCTCAGATACTCAAAAAACAATTTCATTAAACCTCTCAAATTTTCACCCTTCAAAATGTGGTGCTGGATTAGATTATTTTATGTATTTTCCCATATGTCAAATTATTCCAGGATTTTTTTTTTTTGAGCAGCAATTCCTAACACTGTGTGTGCAAGATACAAAAATGTTTCCATGGAGAAAAGAAGTCCCTGATCAAATCCATGTGGATTTCACTGGGTTGAACAGAATTAAAGAGATTTCTTTACAGCAGTACTTCTCAGAGCCTTTAATACACTTTCATACATGATGACTCTCCAAGAGGAGAATTCAGTTATGAAGCATTTTCAAAAAAAGAAAAAGATTGGACCATAGAATACACCCCACCCCACCACTCCTTATTTTAAAACAGAATCTATTAACATTCTCTGCAAACAGTGTTCTGTGGAACATCGGTGGTTTGGTAAATGTCATTCTAGAAGGATTTATCTCACTTGCTCTTTCAGTCGCTGATGTGTGTGTAGAAGAATCTTTCCTAAGACAGGAATGTAGTTTCCTAGTTTAACTTCCAGAATGGGTTTCCTGTGAATGTCCCTGACCAATGTAGAAGGCTGTCTTCTCAGGCTTCATTAGTGAGCGCCTATCCTCTCTGACTGTTCATGGGGCTCTCAAGGCAAGAATGCTGAAGTGGTTTGCCATTCCATTCTTCCTTTGCAGGAGGAGAAGGGGATGACAGATGATGAGATGGTTGAATGGCATCACCCACTCAATGGACATGAGTTTGAGTAAACTCTGGAAGATAGTGAAGGACAGGGAAGCCTGGTGTGCTGCAGTCCATGGGGTCCAGAGAATCAGACATGACTGAGAGACTGAACAACAAATCCTCTCTGACACCATGGCAGATTTCACATCAGAAACTTTTGTACATCTGTGGTTAGAAATGCTTCCTGAATGTCTCCTCTGTGCCTGGCTCTTGGACCTTTGCTAACTTTGCTGCTTCGAGCCGTGCTCCCACCTTTGGATGACGGTGGAGCTGAAGTGTGCTCGGAGCCAGAGTTCAGGCTGAATGCCTGGGGCACAAGTCTTGTGGGAAGAGGAGCCCTGTCCAAGTGCCCTCATTGTACAGCACTGGTTTACAGGAGGCAGAACTGCAGAGTCGAGGCCAGCCCACCCAGGAAAAGAGGGGCTCTTTTCTTCTTTCAGGGACAGGACACTTATCACTTCTACTGGCAGCACTGCCTTTTGGGGGGAGGGTTCCTTGGATGGTCCTAGGGTTTTCTGGAACCATCTCCCCATCCTAAGCCCAGAGAGGAAATCTCCTCAGATTTGTGGCCCCCACTGGGCCTTTTAAAAGGTGATTTACCTGAGGGTCTTTAATCTAGAAACAAGGTTTCCATTTGGAAAAGTCAGGTGCTAAGGTGGATGAGACAGAGAGGTTTTTTTTTAAAAGGCTTTTTTTCTTTTGAACAATCAAAGAGAAAACATAAGAGAAAAGTATGTTCTTTTCCAGGCTGTGGGAGCTACCCTTCCTCTCTCTCTACCTCGCTCCACCCCAGCCTGACCCAACCCTGGCTACCGCCTGGGACCCAATCCCTCTGAGGCCTGGCTCTTCCTACCAAAAAAGAACAAGGTAAGTCTTAACCCACACAGTCTCAGGGCCACGTACCAGGCTGGGGCACAGGGCCTGAAGCTGGGGAAAGCTAAGGAGAACAGAAGGAACAGGGTGTTCGATTCCAGGAGAGGTGAGCCTGGTTTCAAAGCTCTCCAAGCTCCACTCTCAAGAGTGGAGAGGTGCCTCCTGGTGACAAGGGGGTAGAAAGGAAATCAAGGGGAGCAGCCAGGAGGGAAACTGCAAGAGGGGAAGCTGACTGAGCCAGGAAGTAAATGCAGAGATTAGGCTGTGCCTTCAACCCCAGCCTCCTAGCTCAGAGCCCAGTTTGCTCCAAGGAAGCGCTCCTGTGTCCTGTCGGCTGGCCAGACAATCATTTGTTCAGGGGACCTGCTCTGAGGTCCCATGTTTCCTCTGTCTTCCCTTTTCAGCCAATGCTTTCTACACCCCTTCTCTTCCCTCCCACCAGGAGATCCATCCATGGACAAAAAGCTTGTCATTGAGAAGAGACATAAATAAATAAACAAACGAGTTAATAAATAAATACCCCTCTCCTCTCAAAGCAGCAAACTGTGGACCTTCCTCTTATTCATTTTTAGACCCTACTTGCTCAAATTGGCTGGAGTTTCTATTCCTGGGCATTTTTTTTTCTTTCTATGAATCCAAGCGGTAGCTACTTCATTGTGGGCATTTTTTAATGTAAGTCTTCCCCCAAAGGCACAAGCAGATGGCTGGCAGGCAGGTGCATACACACACACACACACACACACACAGAGTACCTCTGGAGCTTCCCCTCCTTTAGTCATTCCCCCCCTTCAGTCATTCCCCTGTGGGTTGAAAAAGGGCGAGGCTCAGAAATCATTTCTCTGTGGCCTACCTTCTGATTCCGGCAGGTCTGAGGATCAGGCGGCAACTGGGAGCTGGGTGGCTGGAGCTGGGCTGCTTCTGTGAATCAGCAAAGAAGTCCCTGAGACAGGAATGCCGACAGCTGCTGTATGCACACTCTCCCTCCGTCTCTCCCACCTCCCTGTCCTCCTTCTGCCCCTCCTCCCCTCTTTCGGAGCCGCTCTGTGTTGCTATGCAATCATATCATTGGCACTAATAGCATCTATCCGACCTCAGGCAAAGATACCCTTGACCGGGCAGATGCAGGAAGAGCAAGGACAGTTTTGTGAAACTACCAGAGCCTTGGCGGCTCTCGGAGCTTTCAGTTCATTAGAAGCTGAAGAGGAAAGCGGAAGAGGCTGAGAGGCAGAGGGGGAGAGGCTTCCACTGGGGAGAGGAGACAAAAGAGGCTGGGAGATCAATACTAGCTGCTGAGCCAGGAGCCTGGGCCCCAACTTCCACAGATCGCGCTCAGAGCCAAAGCCAGCTTCAGAGCCAGCAGCTGGCATGGGCCCTGGGTAGCCAGTCCAGGATTCAGTTTCTGTGTTGGAGGTTGAAACACTCTGCTCTAGAATTGTCACTGGTACCCAAGGTAGTCTTGGGCCCAGGGCAGTCTGCCAGTCACCCGTTAAGTTCCATCCTCACCTCCTCTTAGATCTAAAGGTGGAGAAATCCTTGCCCAGGAGGAGAGAAAAATGCACCCTGAATGATTTGAGAAAACACAGCTCCTTCATGCCTCCACTCAGCCACTACCCCAGTCACTCTCCTTCCTTCTGTCCATACTGGGCTTTACTCTTTTAGCTGTCACCTCCGTTTAAGAGAAGAGGGTATGAATGCCAAACACACTGCCAGACATGGGAGAAACAACTGAAGAGATGGAGACAATTATGTCCCTCTACAGGGTGCCCAGAGCACAGTACACTAACTCAATAAAGACTTACCGAATGAGGAAATGGGGTGGATGGTCAATGGCAGTCAGAAGGCCCCCATCCCAATCGTCTCACACAAACACACTCATACTTAAGGCCCCATAGCGCCAGACCAGGGCAAAGAATAAGAGAAGCATTCTTCTTTCCTCTCTTCATTTCTGAGAACAGGGTGTGTATGACAGGGAGAAACAGATTGGTTTGGGGGTGGGTTGCTTAATTTCACTCATTTGCCTCTAAGAACTTTATAAGCTCTGATGGCACTGCAGTTTAGAAGAGAATACACTTCCTGGCTCAAAGGACTTGGCACTGGTGTTGACAAAGTTTCTACAAAGACTGAGAATTAATACCATTATTATGATTGTTAGAGAAAACTCTCAGATAGGAAATAAGTAGCACATGTGTGTGTTTTCTTTTGAGATAAAATGTTAAAAACGTAAGCTACTGGTGTCAGTGAAAGATTAACCATAAGGCCCGATCTCTTTAAAACAACAAAATTGGAACCAACTGCTCCCTCCACCAAACAAGGCTTTCAGAGCTGAGACAGTGACCCCTCCTGCCTGGCCAAAGCAGCAGTAGCCAGGCCCCCATGCCAGCGCAGAAAAGGCCTTTGATTTCTGAAGGGTTTTTGGAAGCACATCCCGGCTTCTCAACCTACACACCCCCGACAGAGCATTTCTGAGCTCCCCAGCCTTGCCCTGCCTGGCCCCAGTCGTAGCCCTGCCAGCATGCAGGTTTTCTCAGCACCATCCTGACCCAGGGCCCCAGGAGCCCTTTACACCTGACTTGGAATGACTTGGGGATAGGGGGAGTTGGCTAGAAGACATATTAGAGAAACACTCTGAGAAACTGTTTGGGTTGGCACAGTGCAGAGCACACACCAAACACATGCAACCTAACTTCAGTCTCACCCCTGGCACCAGTAGGCTGGGGGGTCAATCCAAAGCCGAGCTTAGATCTAGAAGGAGGAAGGAAAATGAACCGGATGGGATACTTGTTCCCCACCTTGACTGCACCTGGAACTGCCCAAATCACCGTAAGCACTCAGAATCCTTCTTCATTTTTTCTGTCTCTAGAGAAACCATTCAGGCAGTAGATACAAAAAGACAGTACCAGCCTCCAGGAAAGTAAACCCAAAGAGTTTCTTTCACGAGATACAACAAAATCTGTCCCCAGATCTCCTTCCCACTGACCCAGTCATCACGGGTCAAAAAACATTAAGGTATTATCAGCGACCAACAATTAAGATTTAATTATTAGATTATAATAATGGCTAACATTATTGAGAATTTACTTCAGGCTAGGCACTGTTCAAAGTGCTTTGCATACGTTATTAGCTCATTTCATCATTCATTATTAGCTTCTATTATTCACCCCACTTTATAGATAAAGCTCTATAACATGGTGAGGTTACATGACTTGCCCAGGGTCACACAGCCATGCATTATGGAGCTAAGACTTCCACTAGATCTCTCTGGGCAATGCCCGCATTTTTAACCATGATGCTATATTCCTGAATCTATGTTCTAGTGGCCAGATCAGATGTCAAACCTAGGTAGGTCATTGAGACAACTGTGACTAGGACAAAGTCCCCGGATAGTTTTTCTAATCTTTTGTGCCTTTCTCAAGCTATTTTCTCTGCTCAAACTATCTACCTTCCCTTTAGAGGTCAGAAATACAAAGTCCCAAGTGAGCAGACTCCACACAAATTTTGATTAAAACTATGAATGGACTATGAAAGGGAAAACACAAGTGACCTTGAGATGAGGTGTTGCTCAGGTTGTTATAGTTCCCACACGGCCCACCGTACTCTAGTCATTTATATTTCCTGTTTAGCTCCTGCGGCTTTTCAGTGGGTGCCATCTCATAGGCTACCAAAGGTACACTCTTTACTGTGGTATTTTGGGGGTATTTGGAGGAGGACTGTTTGCTTTTTGTTTCCTGGAGGGTGTTGAGATAGTCTCTATACTTGTCTTTCAGGAGAGGTAACATCTCTGCTTGAACATTACAATTCGAGAGAAAATTTCACTCTGACATTTAAATCCCATGCATGCTCAGTTGCTCAGTCATGTCCAACTCTTTGTGACCCCATGGGCTATAGCCCACCAGGCTCCTCTGTCCGTGGGATTTCCAAGGCAAGAATACTGGAGTGGGTTGCCATACCCATCTCCACGGGATCTTCCTGACCCAGGGATCGAACTTGAGCCTCCTGCATTGCAGGTGAATGCTTTACCCCTGAGCCACCGGGGAAGCCCATTTAAATCCCAGGCACACTCGTTTTCACCCAGGTGACATTTGGACAAACCAAAGCAAGCACACAGGCTAGCTTCAACTATTTTTCTGAGGAGGACAAAGAAAGATCAAAGGACATCAGGCCACAAGCTTTGATTGTAGCTCCACCCTGGTAACCTGTAGGAGGATGTTTGAGACCCATCCTAGTATCACTGAGCAGGACTTTGCTCAGTGGACAAGGATATGTGGGGCATTTCGGGCAGAGATAAAACATGTGCAAAGTTACAAAGGTGACACAGCACGCTTCCTAAGGGATTGTAAGCACTAAAGCACTAAGCTAGGATGGGGTTGCTGGTGGAAACAGCAGGGAGAGGCAGGAGATGAAGCTTTGCAAGCACACATGAAGGCGCTAGGGTCATCTGTGTTTCTGTTTTTTCAAGTAGTGAAGTGGCATGGTCAGATTTCGGTTTTAGAAGTATTACTATCATTCTAATGGCTTCCATGGAAAAGACAAGTTTTTACATTGAAGTATAGCTGATTTACAATATTAGTTTCATGTGTACAACATAGCAGCTAAATTTCTTTTATAGATTATACTCCATTTAGAGTTATTACAAAATAATGGCTATATTTCCCTGTGCTGGAACATATATCCTTGTTGCTTATTTATTGTATATGTAGTATGTTGTGTCTCCTAATCCTCTACCCCTATCTCACTCCTCCTACTTCCTCACTGATAAATACTAGTCTCTTCTTTATAGTTGTGAATCTATATCTGATTTGCTATATTCACTAATTTGTTGTATAGTTTAGATTCAACATATAAGTGACATCATACAGTATTTGCCTTTCTCCATCTGACCTATTTTAGTACAATACCCTCCAGGTCAATTCATGTTTCTGCAAATGGCGAAATCTCACTCTTTTTATGACTGAGTAATATTCCATTGTATATACACTTTCTTTATCCATTCATCTGTTCATAAGCACTTAGGTTGCTTCCATATCTTGATTATTAGAAATACTGCTACTATGAACATAAGGGTGTATGTTCTGATTAGTGTTTGTTTTTTTGCTTTTGGTTATATACATAGGAGTGGATTGCTGGATCATATTGTAGTTCTAGTTTTAGGCTTTTGAGGACCCTCCATGCTGTTCTCCATAGTGGTTGCATCAATTTAGAATCCCACCAACAATGTCTTAAGATTCCCTCTTCTCCATATCCTTGCCAACATTTGTGAAGAACAATTATTGAGTGCTTGCTGCACACTAGATCTGTGCTAGAACTCAGGAGCACAGAGAAAATTTGGAAACTACCTTCAGGTGCTCACAGCCTAATGGGTGAAACAACTAGTTAAACAGAAACACAGTCAATTGAAATGAAGGGTGAATTGGAGGGGAGGAATGCTTGAAGCTTGAATGCTTGGTAGGAGGCAGTTGTAGTCCTCATCCGATGAGGACCTGAAAACAGAGCAGTTGGTAGTGAGGATAGAACAGTGGCCCCATCCCTAATGGATCTTCCTCATATTATCCTTTCCTTTTATCATTTCTTCCTAGCTTTACTACTTGCTGAGTTGCTAAAAGAGAAATAAACTGTGAATATGGTAGGTGGGGGAGAGGTGGTGTAGGTCACTCCCATTGTCATTCCACAACCTTATTATTGGCCCCCAACCATGTTTACCAAAAATACTACTTGAAATTGTTTCTACTCTTCTCCAACACTCAACCCAAGCTCACCTACCTCAGCAAATAACCACCATTTTTGTTTGGCTGAGTGGTGAAAGATATCCCTGTAAAAGTCCTCTCTACTTCAGAATTTCATCCCATCTTCTTCCCCTCCCACCATCCTCTGACAAAGGACCTCCCTTCACTTGTTCCTCACCAAGGTCAATACCTTTGCTCATGACCTTACACAATTCTCTCTCTCTCTTCTCTAGGAGCTTCATGAATTTTTGTTTTTCTCTGGTTTTCATCTTCAGTCTTTTCCTTGCTTCTGACACTTTTCCCTGCTATCCAAAAACATGTGAGGAGAAGGAAGATTGCTGACTCCTGTGGGCTAGGAAATGGGAAGAATGTTTCCCCATTAGAGACCCCTCCAATTAACTCTACAGGAAACCACTGCACACACAACCAGGTCAAGACTGTCTTATCAACAAGGTAGAGAAAGTCTGAAGGGAAGAAACATCATCGAGGTAAAGAATTACTAGGTTTCAGGTAAGGCTGTGAAGTAAAAAGTCTCACTAGGAAAATGCAACAGAGGGCTTCCCTGGTGGCCCAGTGGTAAAGAATCTGCCTGCAAATGCAGGAGACACAGGTTCGATCCCTGATCTGGGAAGATCCCACATGCACAGGGCAACTAAGTCCACGCGTCACAACTACTGAGCCAGTGCTCTAGAGCTGAGCCGCGACTAGAGAAAGCTCACATACAGCAACAAACACCCAGTGCAGACAAATACAATACTGTAAAGTAATTAGCCTCCAATTAAAATACATAAATTTAAATTAAAAAAGAAAAAATCTAAAAAAATAATAAATGAGTAGATAAATAAATCTTAAAAAAAGAAAATGCAGAGGATGATGAAATAATAATCAACTTTTTTACCAAAGGGGAAAGGGAAGAGAGATAAATACTATATAAAGAATAGATAACCAGTAAGGACCTACTGTATAGCACAGGGAACTACATTCAATATCCTGTAATAACCTATAATGGAAAAGAATCTGTAAAAGATATACTTTTGCAAAAGGTATACTTTTCTGTATACCTGAAACAGTATAAATCAACTATACGTCACTAAAAATTTTAAAATAAAGAATTTGCAGAGTGTTTTTTTTTTTTTTGCCACATTATTTTATTTACCTAGCAGAAATTGCTTCCAGTGAATGGGAATTTCATGCAGCAAAATTGAAAGGGTTAAGTAGAGAGACAGAGGTGAAATGCCTCAGAAGAAGTTGGGATTGTGAGAATGAGTCAGACAGTAGGAGGGAGGGAGTTTCACCAAGTGTGTATAACACAGACAAGGGAGCAGAAAATTGGGTGCTATGTTGGAGGAACACACTTGAAATGTAGGGACACAGTGCTGAAAAGGCTGGGTTTTGTCACTGAAGTTGGTAAAGAATAAAGTGAAACCACAACAGAGAAGGGTTGAAGAATCAGTGTTGTCCCAGTCAATAGTCTGAGCACCCTCTGCTCTTTCTGCTGAACATCTCAAAATGTAGAACTCATCTTACACACTTGGCTACCTCCCACCCTCTTCTGCTGCTTTTCAAGCTTCTGCTACACCAGACCCAGCAGCTGGGATGTTATATAACCAAATATTATGTTCTATTTATGTTCTTAAATGTATTCCATTTAGACCAAAACCATTAAGCTACAGTAAAGGTGGTATAGTGGAAAGAACACAGAATTAGGGGTCAGAAGACAAAGGTTCTAGTACAATTTTGCTACCAAATTGCTGTTAACCTTTTTGAACCTTGGGTTTTTTTCCCCTTCACCAGAAAGAGGATAATATCTGCTCTGTTCACTTGCTTAGGTTGAGAATCAAACAGAATAATGGATATCAGTATAGATTGAATATACTGAAATTATAAAATGGTGCTTAAATATAAGAGATTATTATTTCCATTGCTTCAAGGTCCTGGTAGTTCTCCTATCTGCAAAAGACATAAAGACTCAGAGTAGATTATAGCAGCTAAAGAAGCAGAGCCAGAAATGTAATTAGCTCCCTGTCTCCATAATAGATCAGATACTATATGCTTTAAGTAGACATAGCAACAAGGCACATCAGATAATTTATCATCCTTCACATTATCAACATTCTTACCCTCTTTCCAGCTGAGAAGGCTGGATACACACACACACACTAACAACATTCACATATGCAATTCTAGGCTAGGATATACAACACAATGGTAGCTCAGATGGTAAAGAATCTGCCTGCCTGCAATATGGAAGACCTGGGTTCAATCCCTGGGTCTGGAAGAACCCCTGGAGGAGGAAACAACAAATCCCTCCAGTACTCTTGCCTGGAGAATCCCACTGACAGAGGGGCCAGGAGGGCTATAGTCCATGGGGTCGCAAAGAGTCAGACACGACTGAGCGACTAAGCGTTCACTCCAAGTGAGACTCTGTCAGTGTTAAAAGGATGGCTTACATAGTGTTTTCTGGCCAATAACCAACAACTCACGGCTACTGCATGGGCCCCTCCTTAGACTTGATCTTAAATGCAGTCTTGTAAGTGTGAATAAAGTCGGTGGGTATCTACTTGATATGACTTGAGGAAGACTGAAACGCTATCACTGATCAAAATGATTTCCCCTGCTGGTCCTGTCATGAGACCTGCAATTCCCTACTAATCTCTTCTTTCAGGTTAAGGCATCTGTCAAAATGAAGTGCTATCTTCAGTCATGATACATTATAATCAGTAGTTTATCACTTTCATTCTGATCACCAGACAGGTATGGAATACAGAGTAAATTATATCAAAGAGGAAGGCAGAGAGAAAGCTTCAGTATGATGTATGATGAACAGCTAGAGTCCAAAGAGTCCAGATGAAGGCACTTAGAAACCTCAAGCACCAAAGAGGTAACATTACAAACCCTATATGCCGTGTTGTGCTAAGTCGCTTCAGTTGTGTTCAACTCTTTAAGACCCTATAGACTGTAGCCTGCCAGGTTCCAATGTCCATGGGATTCTCAGGCGAGAATACTGGACTGGGTTGCCTTGTCCTTCTTCAGGGGATCTTCCCACCCCAGGGATTGAACCCGCATCTCTTATGTCTCCTGCATTGGCAGGTGGGTTCTTTACCACTAGCACCACCTGGGAAGCCCCACAAATCCTATATGCCAATATATAATTCAAAATAAAAATAATATTAACCTATAAAGCAGGCATAAGATGGTTCAACAACATCTGATTTTTCCCATAATTTACACTGCAATTCTTTTCTATTGCCATACAATTCATACTTCAAAAGTATACACTTCAATGGCATTTAGTATATTCAAAGTTGTACAACGACCACTATGATCAATTATAGAATATTTTCATCACCCTATCCCCTACAAAAAAACCTTATTGGTCATTCTCTATTTCCCTCGTCCCCTCCTAGCTCTAGGCAACCACTAATCTACTTTCAGTCTATGTAGATTTTCCTATTTAGGACATTTTACATAAATGGAATCATACAATGTGTGATCTTTTGTGTCTGGCTTCTTTCACTCAGCATAATGACACCAAGATTTCTTCTTGTTGCAGCATGCATCAGCACTCCACTCCTTTTATGGCTGAATAATATTCCCTTTTATGGATATAACACGTTTAGCCATTCATCAATTGATAGACATTTGGGTTGCCTCCACTTTTAGGCTATTATTGAGTATTGCTACTGTGAACATATGTGTGTAAGTTTTGTATGCACATATGTTCTAAATTCTTTTAGAATAGAATAAATTCTTCTAGGAATAGAATTGCTGGGTTATATAGTAACTCTATATATTTCACTTTCGAGGGACTACCAGACTCTTTATCAAAGTGGTTACATGATTTTATGTTCCTGCCACAGCAATACTTGTTATTTTCTTTTTGATTATAGTATCCTAGAGAGGATCATTGAAAAAGCAAGAGAGTTCCAGAAAAACATCTATTTCTGCTTTATTGACTATGCCAAAGCCTTTGACTGTGTGGATCACAATAAACTGTGGAAAATTCTGAAAGAGATGGGAATACCAGACCACCTGACCT